>OZ059830.1:36209187-36809187 GCA_964057195.1 Orthosia cruda
AAAAAGAAATATATTAAAAAAGTTAGATTTTTCCTTCTTAATTTCAACTTACCGGACTAAATAATATAATACTCACTGCATTAATTTACATAATAATATTTAAAATCATATTGCCATAAACATAAAAAATATGCAGAATTTAATATTATTTGGAAATATTAGATAGGTATTTAAAAAAAAAAAACATTTTTCCAAAAAAAATACTACCGACTAATTAGTTATTAATAAAATTATTTTTCACTTTGTAGTTTTGTATTTGGAAGCCGGTAGTATTTTTTTGGATTTTTATTTTTTATTTTTCACTTTTTAGTTGTACAAAAAAGTAAAGCAAGTTAGGAAGGTAACTATAACGCCAAAATAGATTGGATGTAAAATGAGAGATCTGCGTACCTCTTAAGAGCATACTGGCGTGATGTTATAATAAACATACATGCGATTGCAGCAATCCCGAGAGATTTGCCGTTTTTTATTAAAGAGTTCTGTTGTATATCTCCAAAGTTCTTAACGGATCTTCACCAAATTAAAATGGGACCAATTTCGGAACACACGTTTTCAAACAAAAATGAATTTTCAAAATCGGTCCACAATTGACGGAGATATATTGTCGAACATAGAACCTCCTTCTTTTTGGGCAGTCGGTTAAAAACATAAAAATGACTTAAATATACTTGAAAAAGAATTGCAAAAACTGGGGATCGACCCTACAACGTACGGTTTGGAAGGCTTATCTATACTCCGCCAGTCTACGGATTCCGTTGACAATATGTGTAAATAAAATAGCCGGTCTAAAGGTAATGATTTTTTACAGTTTAGCTCCTCCAAGATTTACTAATCTCAAAACTACTGTTTATGCCATAGTAATATAATATGAATACCCCCTAGTATTCAAATTCATTTTCATCACACTTGCACGTAAACAGTATCAAAACATACAGGTTAACTTAGCCGTAATGCCCCATATAAAACCCTCGGGCTTTTTTGTTTGTCATGAAGCCCTAGGGCGGTAAGTAATATTTTTTTAATTTACAGCACAGCACACAGGTCATGCAAGTTCAAGCAAGGAGTTTACACGCAATTGAAAAATTTACATAAAATGTTATCTAAACAGGAATTTCTTTGCAATCTCGCTACATTTTACTTAAATACTCAACTTATGTTCTTAATAATCGATTTTAATAGTTATAGTATGAAAACGTCGAAATTATTTAATTCTTTTTACACTCCGTCATGGCTGTATACCTACGTAAGTATCTGCCCTTAAAGTTTCTGAACGAAACACTGTATAATCTGTGGTGTGGGAAAAAATTCGCCAACCGCTTAAAAAAAAGGTTCACGTATTTCGTAATAACAGCAGTGCTGACTTGTGTATTAAAGCTATAATTCATAATTATTACTCGTAAATGTGATGAAAAACATTTTGTGTATCACGGGCGGTACGGGAATTACGAACCTCGACTCAGAAAGCCCTCAGTCTTCGACTTCGGGCTTCTACTAGAGTCTCGATCGTAATTCCTTACCTACCGCCCTTAATACACAATGTACTATTATTACACATACTCAGTTATGACAGATTACATTAACGTAGTAAGATATTAAACCTAACAACTAACAATGACATTGACATGTTACCAATGGGTCGCAAACTAGGCACAACCTGTATCTTGGTGACCCAGACATAACACAGAGTTTGTGATTTTACGAGTCCTGCTAGCGCTACGTGGTAATTTATGATAAACAGAAATAAAGAGAAAAAAAATATAACAAAGAAAATTAACAAAAAAAAAAGTTTATTTAAAAATCAAAAACCCGACTGCTTAAGAAACGGACTAAAAAGCTGTAAACAAGAAAAAAAACATGCTATGCAGTCGTGGGTTTTTGATTTTTAAATTAACTTTTTTTATTCACAACTTTTTAGTTATATTTTTTTTTTCGAATTACTGTTAAACATAAGTGGCATATATTTTTGTAATCACCTCTTAAAACCCTTCATTTTGATACCCCACTCGACAGGTTTGGAAGAAAAAATAAATTGGGTCTCGCACAATATGGCGCCCAAAATCCGCCATGATTGTTTTTTTTTTAACTTCACCTATCTAAGAACACTTGGGCGATCAAGTCGTAACTAACGATGTCTTAATTGTGTAAATCCGTTTAGTGGTTTGCGAGATATGAGGTAATAAAGAATATTACATACATACAAACATACAAGATACGCGCGAAAAACATAACCCTTTCCTTGCAGTCGGGTTAAAAGCGTATTAAAAGCGATAAGCGATAATTAATATTTAAATAAACAGTTTAAGGTGAGTGAATGTGAAGTGTAAGTGAGGGTGTGTGTGATGGTGTGTATTCGAACAAAAAGAGTCTAAGTAGGTACCTATTAACTCGTGCAACAGAGTAGACCCTCCGTTTCCTCATAAGTCCGGTCAAGCAACCACTTTTTTAGCTGGGTTGTAGTCTTAGAGTACTTACACGGTATAGTGAAAATTTTACTTACAGCGTTAAACACTCGTATGGATAAGTATGATAAAAACCGGGCCACGGAAAGGGTTTTAATTTTTGGAAGGGGTATTCTGTCAGGCTGTTTCCTACCCCTCCTGCTGCAGCTGTAGTGAACTTGTCCTCCACGAGTTTTAAAAGTGACCCTAAGATAAAAAGTTGTCGTACGCGTAATACCCCAGCTTCCTTGTACAGATTATCAGTGAAAAAACGCCGTGACTTTCCCAGAAGGACCTTAAGAACAGCGCTCTGAGCCCGCTCCAGCCCCAGCATGCACGTTTTGGCGGCGCCGCCCCAGACATCGACACAGTATTGCAGGACAGATTGGCACAGGGAGATGTACACCTGGATACAGATATTCTTCGGAGCACTGGCTCGTAAGAGTTTATTTATTTATTTAAACTTCATGTACAATGGTGATACATAGGCGGACTTAATGCAGCAAGGCATTCTCTACCAGTCAACCTTTGGGTTAAAAAGGACACAGCAGTGGTAGGAGTACAAAAATAAAATAAAATGAACAATTATTAAAATCAGATATTAATAAACAATCTAACTAATAAAATACATAAATAATTACTGAAACAATAGACTAATAAATATTATAATAAATACCATATCATTATTTATTCTAAATGAAACAGAAATTTAAATATAATAACTATGACGACGACCGAGCTATGTGAGAGAGGACAAGTAATATTTCCGGATTCTACGCTTAAATGAAAATTTACTCTCAGCTTTTTTATGTCAAGGGGAAGCACGTTCCAGAGTTTTATAGTAGAGACAGTGTAAGAATTAGATAGAAACCCAGTGCGGTGAGAAGGAATATGGAGAAGTAAGTTTTTTGAAGCTCGAAGGTTAAGATCGTGAGAACTGCCCAACACTTTAAAATATTGAGTTTCACGACGTAGATAAATTTGCGAGTCTTTTAGGCGAGTGTTTGAATTTGTGCTTTGAAAGACAGGTTCTCGCTCTGAAGATGTATGTAGATTACAGTTACAGTTGGAGTCTGAGACGGGTACCGCCGTCGTTGCATTGCATTTGATGTTGTGAATTGTTATTAAAACACGAGCGTAGGTTATATACAGGGTGTTTGGAAGGGAGCTGTACATACGCCTAGGGTAGAAACTAGGGATAGTCTGCTACCTACCCCCGCCCATTATATTGACCTTGGCCTCAAGGTTTTTTTTTAATTTATTATTATTTTTTATTTGACTTTTTTATGATTTTTTGACTAAAACTACCTGTAGCTCAAAATCTATCCATGGGACCGGTCGGCTAATGGTCTTGTTTTAATCGTTAGAGTCTTAGGGTCCTGCAAAAAATTATTTTACACCAGAAAATTGTGGAGAAGAAAAGTTATGGGGCCTGAAGTACCGTAGTAAGGTAAAGAAATAATTTTAAGGGCAACTTTCTATGGGGTTTAAAAAAAACTAACAGGGTTGGAGTTATTCTGATTTTTTTAAAACATCCTCAGTCCATGCCCTTTCTAACGATATGCTAAAAGTGTAATTATCACTTTTAGTTTTAAAGTTATTAATTAATTTCCGCAACTAGGGCACTTCAAGCAAAAATTTCAACTAATGAAAATTAAATGTGTTCGATCGTAAAAGGATGGCAAATGAAACAAAAAATTTGGTAATGACTAATGTCATTAAATTACAAATTTTAATTAATTACTAATTTTAATTAATTACAAATTTTGTTCAAATTGATGACCATTGACCTGTAAACATGCTCGGCACCTCTTCCTCATCTCCACGGTCACCGTTCTAAGCAGCAGTTCCTCGCGCATTGTATCGAATGCGGCGTGGATCCTGTTAATTAGAACCTCCCTTGTTGGTACTTCTTCTGCGTACACCAACTCTTTCGCCCTTCCCCAGACGTAGAAGTAAAGGCAAGTACGTAAGTTAGCTAAGATGGGTAAATCTCGACTGACTAACAAAGACCCCAACGAGTTACCTGCCCGGCCCCGTCGACCCAAGAGCGAAAGAGACATGACATGACATGTTTTGTCTCTTACATGTTGCTCTCGTGTAAGAGTGAGACAACAAATTTGCCAACTGTAGGCCAAACTGGTTTAAATTCTGGAAATTACATTTGTCTTACAAATGTCGACTCGTGGTGGTAAAAGTGCCCTAGTTGCGGAAATTAATTAATAACTTTAAAACTAAAAGTGATAATTACACTTTTAGCATATCGTTAGAAAGGGCATGGACTGAGGATGTTTTAAAAAAATCAGAAGAACTCCAACCCTGTTAGTTTTTTTTTAAACCCCATAGAAAGTTGCCCTTAAAATTATTTCTTTACCTTACTACGGTACTTCAGGCCCCATAACTTTTCTTCTCCACAATTTTCTGGTGTAAAATAATTTTTTGCAGGACCCTAAGACTCTAACGATTAAAACAAGACCATTAGCCGACCGGTCCCATGGATAGATTTTGAGCTACAGGTAGTTTTAGTCAAAAAATCATAAAAAAGTCAAATAAAAAATAATAATAAATTAAAAAAAAACCTTGAGGCCAAGGTCAATATAATGGGCGGGGGTAGGTAGCAGACTATCCCTAGTTTCTACCCTAGGCGTATGTACAGCTCCCTTCCAAACACCCTGTATATGATATGATAATATATAATATATATAGTATGATAATAATATTACGCGAGTGTTTTAATACCTAATTATATGCCGTTGCATACACTATTTTATCTTCACTCATACAGTTGAAATAAATAAAGTGGAACCAGAAAAATATGTGGTATGGCGGGCAATTTAGATTCTCACTGCGCAGCGCGCGCATCTATAGACAAGACACTATTTTTCTACATTAAGTCTATGAGCCCATATGCGCCAATAAATTAAAAAGTAAAAGTGTGCTAAAAAAATTAAAAAGTTTTTTTATGATGCAGTTGTTTGCAAATCGAAGGAAAATGTTGCACTGTAATGGTTTTTTTTAATGTTTCCTATCCACGAATATAAAGTACGTGTTTATACAACATTTTCTGAATTCATATTTGGTACATTACGTTGTGAGTGTAGATTAAAATATTTATGTGATAAACTCATATATTTATTTGCAATTTTGTAAGATGATGGCTTCTTGAATCAATTCCCCGCAATTTGAACAATATTGTAGTTTACTGTACAAAAATTCAAATTTTCATGGACAACTCACGCTTGACATAAAATTTGACTATGGAAAAATTGTTCTCACAACAAAGCTCATAAGATTTCTGAGAAAGTTTCGTATCTTTTAAGGATTCCAAATTCCCCGTACTGAACCGATCAAGGAAAATACTCTTTTGTAGCTAACTGGACATCTAGGCTTAGATAAAACATGTACCATATTTTAAGTTACACCAGGAATAATACAATTGTGAAAACCACATCAAATTTCGTACATTATTTTTGCTTCAACCACCTACAAACATCCTCTGTGTCAGACAAACAAAAATTCACATCTATCATTGAGATATAATTAAACAAGGTGGTCGTGATCCTATCCAAAATATTTAAATCTTTGAAGAGAATTTATATCGCCTTAAGAATTTCTTTAATAAAATTAATCTATTTGAAAAATTTATGACACGTAACCTTTCTTTGAAGAAGATAATCAAATTTCGTATCGATAACTTGAGCACCTCTTGAAGATCGATACAATCATTGTGGCATAAGAACGGGTTGCCATGGCAAACCTCTTGTATAGTAAGCAAGTATCTTTTAGACAGTGTTCCCGTTGTGATATTACTTTCATTTCTTTCTGTTTAGTACGTGGTTTATTATCATTTGGAATACTTATATATACCTATCTGGTAGTACTAAGGTAAGCTTTAGATGTTACATTTCTTTTTAGAATATCTCAGGGATCTTTTTTTGTGACTAAATTCTACAAATCTGAACATAGATTCTCGTCAAGCAAGTCAAGTTCGTCATATAATTATCATATATATGTCGCATAATAGCGGTATTAGAGGGGATCTTCTCCATTGGTTCATTTCATAAGTTGAAAACAGATCTCATGCTGTTGTTATCAGTAACTACATGTCGAGCTGGGTTTCAGTTCCCAATGGTGTTTCCCAAGGTTCCTTGATGACCCTGTTACTTTTTATCATTTTTGTAAGTGACATCGACTCGTGTTTGCACAACTCAGGTTTATTCTATTTTGCTGATGATATGATGATATTTTCTTCAATATCATCAGTTGACGATATGAATGCTCTTCAATCTGACCTGGCGCGACTGGATGATTATTGCTTGATGAACAAACTCGATTTGAATCCTGTTAAATGCTCAGTCATCTCCTTTAGCAGAAAACGGGTCCCTCTCCCTACAACTTATAAACTTAAAGGGCAGATATTGCAGAGATGCAATGGTGTACGCGACCTAGGTGTATATCATGATTCCAAACTTTTATTCAATGTGCACATTGAGCAAATAGTAGCCAAAGCTTCGAGGTCACTGGATTTTGTTATGAGACTCGCAGGGTGTTTCAAGAAGGCCAAAACCCTTAAGATTCTTTATTGCACTTTTGTGAGAAGTCACATCGAATATGCATCACAAATTTGGAACCCTTGTTATGGCAAATACATTGATCGTATAGAAAATATACAAAAGCGATTTATTCGCTTTCTATGTTTTCGGCTACGTATACCGTACCATTCTGATAATTACTTAAATCTTTGCAAGAAATTTCATTTGCAACCACTTATAAATCGTCATCGAATAGCGGATTGCACCGTTCTTTTGAAAATTATTTATAACGAGATTGATTGTCCTGATCTTCTGCATAAACTGCACTTCAATGTCCCCAGGAGATCGGTTAGATTTAATCCGCCTGTCTGGACTCCTTTTTCTTATTCTAACTACAGGAAAAATTCATACATGGTGCGAGCGAGTAAGGACTTTAATATTCTTTGTAAAGAGTTCTCATTCGACCTATTTACCACTAAAACCTATTCGGGACGCACTCGGCGGAATGCTGACATTTTTAAAAGTTTTTAGTTCCTATTGTTAGTTATTTAATCATATAAGTTGTGCTTGTTTGTGATCCTAAGTTTTCTACTACTTTTTCTGTTTCTATCCGTGAGAACCTGTAATTGGCTCTATGTCTCATATACAATTGTTATCCATCTGTTATAGCTGTTGGTTCTCCTAATATTAAATAAATATTTCACGTACTATTTTACGAGAAAGAGCACGATTAGACTATTTGCAATCTCAAAGCCCAAAACTCCTTATGCCTTTTTGATGGAACCCCATATTCCTTGTTTTCATAACTTAGAATACCACTCGGGGCAAAGTCATACACATAAACATATTCAGAATGCCATAAAGGCAAATAACGAATGTATAAAACAAAAGTTAAGTGTTCTGTTTTCTCGCTTGTTTATATGTGCATCACTTAAGATAAAATCTGAAGTGGGTCTTATGGAGATGCATCTTCGACATTGTCTTGTATATGGTAATTTACGGTATTTTAACTAAGCCAAAATTTAAGGTGTGTGAATGCCACCAACACGCACTGGGCTCGAGTGGGGGATTATTTATGGTGCCTTGGTGAAGTTTATATCTCTGTACTCGGAACGTTCTAGGCTGATCATTTATTACTATACCCTTTAGTAGCTGTTCTCTGCGACTTTGTCTGCGTAGCATTAGTGCTTCGAATAGCAAATTTTTATATTGCGCTATAATATCGTAGGTAGGTGTGTGGTCCGCCTTACTTGAGAAATTATTCAGCATACAAAATGTCCTTGCCAGGGTCCCAGACTATCTCCATACCAACATTTTATCCAAATCGGTTCATAGGTTTAAGCGTGAAAAGGTAACAGACAGACAGAGTTACTTTCGCATATACATATTATATTATATATAAGTATGGACTGTACACCACATAGTGTAACAATACAGGGCAAACATAAAAGAACAGTTGCAATGGGCGGTATTTTTTCTAAGTTTCTACTGGCATGTCTGTGTTAGAATCATGAATGGAACTCTATATAAAAGTTTTGATATCTATGAAGATATCAAGCTTTGAATGACAAAATGGTTGTTGGTTATTTACTGTTTATCAGACTTCCAATATATTTTATGTGGTGTGTAAGGAAAGAGTTTAATGAATAAAATCACAGAAAGATAAGACTAGGTATTTATTTAAATAAGACTTGTGAATTAATTCATATTTAGAAGGCTCATTGAGCTTACCGCCCGATCGCTAGAATAGTTCTCGTGGGGAAGAAGGGCAACAAACCCCACAGAAGCTCTTTCATAGTATTATCGATATCTTTTACAACCACAAAGTATTTACAATATTAAAGAATCAAAATAACAAGGACAAGGCAAAGGACATAGACTAGCCCTTAAATCGATATAACATTAGGAATAAAGGCCATAACATGATATAGATACAGTTTCAAAACAACCATTAGCAATAATAAAGTAAAAATATCAAATAACTTACGTTAGTCTTGTGTAGTCGATCTTCTATAAAGTATTATAAATAACAATATTCTTCTAAATAACAATATATGGCCTGTCCTGGCTTGTAGTTCACAAAAAAGGAAGTCAGCATATCAATTACACAATATTTTATAAAATCGTGTCTATCTGTGTCTCAATACGTATATAATGGCGCCCGCCATTTTCTATATTGCTTTATCTCAAAACTAGGTGAACAATATTCAATTATCATTTAATGAAACCATACTAAAACGTAACAAGACAATTAAGTAATTTAATATCACCTCTTTAGTCATTCTTAATAAAAATTCGAAAGAATATTGATACTAAACGGACAGTAATGTAGGAATTATTTCAAAGGACTTGTGATACTAATATAGCAATATAAAATCTAGGATACATCACAATAATCATTACAATTTATGTGATAATTTATAGGTATATCATCAATGTGGCTTAATATAAGTTTAGAGTTATTTCCTGTACATAATACAATATTTACTTAGGCGGGTGCTCTTTTACATTTGTAGGTAGTTGACAACACAATAATAATTAAGGTAGGTACTGAGACCTTTGTCGGTAGGTGCTTAATAAATATGACAGGTATGTATTATGTAGCTAACCATTGTGACTTGAAAAATGAAAATTAATGATTTAATGACGCCAAACATACTTTAAATTCTAACACCTGCAAGAATTAATTAGTCAGTGTTCCAAAATATACCGTTTTTGTTCTATGTATGCAATATTGATCAAGTGCTTTGCTGGTGAAGTCGAAATAAGATAAGTACGATTTCCATTTAGGCATATACAGAAAAATCTTGAACTCCTGATATCGATTTGCTTAGTTTGTTCTTTTCTTAGAAAAATATGTGATTTGTCAAGTTTTAATTTACTCATTTATTGCCTTCAGGTGTCGGAAAAAGATCTAAGGACAGACGGTGATTCCCATTTTATTAGGAAAAGCAAAGATTACAAAGAACAAGAAAGAAGATAGAAGAGGTTCAGCGTACAAAACTTATTTTGTCTTACTTTGAGAATAAATTATTTTTTAGCGCCTCCATTTTTTCACCTACTTAAAAACCACTATAACTTCAAATTAAATTAATCAATTATTGTGTTATTTAACAAAAACTTGTTAAAACATAATTTCCCGCGGTATTCTATCTACGAAAATTACCTATCTAGGAGTACGAATAACTATTGAAATGCGAAAGTATGTTTGTTGCCTTTTTATTTGTTTGTTTGTGTCTACTTTCATTTCGAAACGGAGCGACCGATTGACATGATTTTTATTTTATATATTCATAGAACAGGACAGATATATGAACTACGCGGAGAGAAATATCGAACCGAGTTTGAGCAATCTCTTGACTAGTATTAGTTGATGTTCACAAGTTGTAGTTGAGAGTCGAGAGCTTTATTAGAGCTATATTTATCATTTATCATGCAGTCGGTGTCTAAGAGGCCTCCTAGCTAAATGAAATTAGAAATCACCCCCCAAACCTCTACACACCACCCCTCCCATTTTATTTTGAGTCTCTTAGCGCCCCCCCTTTAGGCCTGCAGCGACCACAAGTGGGCCTTACCGCCTACTTTGGGAAAGGCTGAGCTTACAAATAATGCAATCTATAATAATAATAAGGAAAGAAAAAGAAAATAATAATAATAATAATCTGTGGCTCGACTTGACAGACGGCTGCCAAAAATTTTTCTCCACGATTTTTTTTACAAAATATACAATTTTAAGTATCTAAATTGTGCAGAACACCATGAAACCAAGAAAAAAAAATAACACGATAATTTTATCATCAATAACCGACTTATAAATGGAACATGAAACGAGAAAAATTATGACGACGTCATGCTAACGAGAGCTGCCGCCGCTAGACAAGCACGCCTACCACCTCCGGCCTCGTCGCCCAGCTCCGCCTCGCCGCCGCCGGAAACCAGCCCCACCGTGAGTGCTGTGACACCGGCCGTGGCAGTTGCGTCGAGCTCGAGCGACGAGTACTTCTCTCCGCCGACGACACCACCACCTGCGCGTCGACGGGGAGGACGCCGGCCGCCGGACTGCTTAGGACCTCGAGGCTTACCGGTCTCTGATAGGGTCCCAGCACCCGGCGGAAGCGTGCAGCGCATGAGATGGACACAATCCATTAACGAAAATGTCATGCGCGCATACTTTGGGGCTACAGAGGGAGGAAACAACCTGACCGCGTACCGTGTCCGGATACTCTCTTTGTTTCAGGTGCTTGAGCCAGCCGTCAACGCTTCGGCCCAACGACTTTCGGATCAGGTGCGGGTCATCCAGCGTAATCGTATGTTGGATGATACTGTACTTGATCGCCTCCGAACGGAAATGGGTAACCATGTCACTGCCCCATCGTCGCAGGTTGTGGTACCACCACAGTCAAACCATATTGCCATCAATGCTGACGTGGAGAGTAGTGACAGGGTTACAAACGTAAGTACCCAGTGCAATGAGGAATTGAGGAGTGCTTTGGAGTGTGCTATTCGGGATTATCGCTACATGCCACCCGAACTTAGGCCACGATTACCTCGTTTGCCCATGCATAACAAAAATAGGGCGCTGGTGGCTGTTCTGGATTTGCAGTTGTCAAACTATTTTGATGACTGCGAAGACCTCAATGATATACATTCGATTATGTACTGCGCGGCTGTAGCGGCATGTCGTGTAGCTCGTGTCAAATTTGCAGATGACAGAGCTACACGACCGAAACCAGCCGTACCGGCTTGGCAGTGCAGGATCGAATGTCGTGTTGGTGGGGCCGGAGCACTCATCGGCAAACTAATTTGTTTCAGGGAGGGCAATAGTCGCCCAAGAGTGATGCGCTTTGTGAGACGGGCGTTTTCGGGGACTGATGTCAGCCCCCGAGACTATATATCCCATGTCACAGAGCGCATCGACTTCCTGAAACAAAAAGTGTATGCATGGGCAAACCGTATTTGTAGGTACGGGCGGAGAGTGGAGCGATACACCCAGAATCGCACATTCCAAAGTAATGAAAGGTGGGTTTATCGGGCTTGGGAGCGACCCGACCAAGGTGTGACTGATACGCACCTGCCGGATGATGACGCTATGTGTTCATTCTGGCGCAGCATCTGGTCGGTGCCTGTCAGTCACACCGAAGGTGAATGGACTCGGGAGGTCGAACGAGCGTGTGATCCAATACAAGAAATGGGGGCTATCACGAGCATCCCCAAGATGTAGCCCGTGCAGTCCGTCCGTTGCCGTACTGGAAATCTCCAGGACCGGATGGACTGCACAACTTTTGGATCAAGTGGCTACAAAGGTCGCACGCTCGTTTGGCATCTCAGTACCAGGCAGCCTTAGAGTCTGGTTCGCTACCCAAGTTCCTTAAAACAGGAATAACCCACCTGCTCCACAAGTCTGGTAGCACCGCGGAACCCAATAATTATAGACCAATTACATGTTTACCAACGGTCTATAAGGTTCTTACATCCATTTTGAGAGTAAAAATTAATAAAACGTTGACAATAACTCCATCATGTCGGTCTCTCAGAATGGATGTAGGAACGGGTCCCGCGGTACTAAGGAGCTACTCCTTATTGATATGGCCATTAGCCAACAGGTTCGGCGTTCCCGAAAGGATCTGTCGACATGTTGGATAGATTATAAGAAGCCCTGTGACTCGGTGCCGCATACATGGCTCATGAGGGTGCTAGAATTGTATAAAATAGATACAACTCTACGCACCTTCCTGATGTCGTGTATGAGGCAATGGAGCACAGTCCTTCGCTATCCAGGATGTCGAAATATCCAGAGGAATAGCGAACCTGTAAGGATCGAGCGAGGTATATTCCAGGGCGATAGTTTGAGTCCACTTTGGTTTTGCCTTGCCTTGAATCCTCTAAGCATGATGCTGGAGAATTCAGGGCTGGGCTATCGGTTGAGGAGAGGTGGTCAGGTTATATCTCACCTCCTTTACATGGATGACTTGAAGCTTTTTGCCCCCAGCAATCTTCAGCTGATGGAGCTACTAAAGGTAACTGAAACTTTTAGTAGCGCCATCAGGATGGAGTTTGGTGTGGACAAATGTGCGGTCATGCATGTAAAGCGAGGGGAGATTGTGGAATCCGTAGGAATTCAACTTGCGGATTCCATAAACCTGAGATCCCTCTCTCCAAACGAAACCTATAAGTATTTGGGTATGTCGGAAGCGTTAGGTATCAGTACTATAGACATGAAGCAATCGTTGAGGGAACGCTTCTTTGGCCGCCTGAAGAAGGTATTCAATAGCCTTCTTTCGGGCGGAAACAAGGTGCGCGCCTTCAACGGTTGGGTCATGCCGGTGCTGATGTACTCTTTCGACATACTCAAATGGACTCAAATGGAACTTGACGCCCTGGATAGGCGGGTCCGTACACTGCTGACTGCATATCGAATGCATCACCCACGATCGTCAGTCATGAGATTGTATATCCCGCGGAAGTGTGGAGGCCGAGGCTTTTTAAATGCCAAAAACCTCCATAACCGCGAGATATGCAATCTCAGAGAATATTTTCTAAACACCGACGTGGGTATTCATCGAGATGTAGAAGCAGTGGACAAGGGACTCACCCCGCTCTCCTTGGCGAATGAGAACTGGCGCAAGCCTGTAGTGCTTGACACTAACGATCGCAAGGAGGTATGGCAGAGTAAGGAGCTTCACGGACGCTTTTTCCGGGCCCTACATGGGTCCGATGTAGATCAATCAGCGTCCATAGCCTGGCTGCGATTCGGTGACCTCTTTGGGGAAACCGAAGGTTTCGTCTGTGCAATTATGGATGAAGTTATCATGACGAATAACTACCGGAGATTTATTGTAAAGGATGGCACGGTTGACATCTGTCGGGCATGTCACCGTCCGGGTGAATCGATCCGCCACATTATCTCTGGTTGTTCTCGTCTAGCTAACGAAGAGTACTTGCATAGGCACAACCTTGTAGCCAGGATTATCCATCAGCAACTTGTTCTGAAATACACTCTTGTGACGTCGGAGGTGCCGTACTACAGGTATGTGCCCGACCCAGTTCTCGAGAATGGCAATATCACATTGTACTGAGATCGGTCCATCATCACTGACAGGACTATTATCGCTAATAAGCCTGATATAGTGGTGGTGGACCGAATCGAGAGGCGTGCGATGATTGTTGACATAACTGTCCCGCATGACGGGAACCTCGTGAAAGCCGAGAAAGATAAGTAAATCAAGTATCTTGACTTGGCTCGCGAGGTTGTCGGCATGTGGGATGTGGACTCAGCGATCATTGTACCGATAGTCGTGTCAGCCCATGGCTTAATAGCCACGAGCCTCGACCAACACCTTAGGAGGCTCTCGTTAGGCGGCTGGGTCAAGGGCCTGATCCAGAAAGCAGTACTGCTGGACACGGCTAGTATTGTTACGAGGTTCCTCTCTCTGGAGCCCTGACCGCCGGTAGCTTGGACCCTGTTCCCGATACCGGTGGGCCTCTATTTTTTATATTTTTAAATGTTTTTCTTTTTTGTGTGTGTTTTGTAAAAATATTTAAAAATGCAATAAATAAGAAAAAAAGTTAAATAAAAGACATAATAATAAAAAGGCATTTGCGAGCCTTTTGCTTTTGGCTGTCTAGTCATGCTCAACGTTCTGGTATTTGGTCACATATCTGGAGCATTCATGACCCCACAGTCACAATAGCGTCTGTCATCTGAGGGACTGCATCCATCAGTTTGGGAATCGTTTACGTGATTGTTGAATGTGTTGGAGCTGTTCTCGGTTATGGGATCTTAGTTGCATTATCTCCAATAGACTTATTGACATCAGGGGCGTGTGTGACGAAGCCATTCTCAGGATTGACTGTGTTACAAACTTTTGAGATTGAAATGCGGCTGCGCTTTCTTTCCTATGTATGAGTGTATGGGAAGCAGTTAACGAACACAAGCAGCACAGCACATTACTAAAGTTTGGTGTCACAATTCTTGGACTTAGCCTCGTGGCTGGACCGATATCTGGAGCGAGCATGAACCCAGCTCGGACCCTAGGACCAGCTATTTGGACTGCTGACTGGACCCAACATTGGGATTACTGGTTTAAAACTTTGATAGGCAGTGGGCTGGCAAACATGTTATAGAAGCATATATTTTTTAAGAATAATGGAAAAATGTTCAACAAAGCAAAATTATAAATAATAAAAACATTCCTTAGTAATTTTATATTAATAACTTTAAAAATGTTAATAATAAAAATAATATATTACTTTTTATAGAATAATATTTAAAAATGTAAAAATATGTAAACATAATAAATAAATAAAATAATATTTTAATTAAGTATATTTTTTTGTAAACGTTTTGCCAAAATCTAAATTAACTGATTTTTTTAAGGCTTTATTTTTTAATACCTAAAGTTACTGGTAGTAAATACAAATTCCTTGTTTAATAAAAATAATAAATATATTTACGCTGTGAATAAATCAATAAACTTTCCTCCGGGTTTTCGGCAACTGGTCAGTCAGTCATCTCAAGAGAAGATTACTTAGATCTCGATGAGTAGGGATCTTCATTTGCAGTATTTTTACGACTGTAGCTTAATGTCGTGGTAAGAAGATTACCCAGTCAGCGAGGTTAATAGTGGGGACTGAAGGTACTGTGAGAGATTATATTTATATAGGACAAAAAAACAAATCGTAGTAATATTAAAGGCGAAAAAGTGATTACGGATTTACGGACGCAACAAATATTATAGTAACAGGCTTGCTCTCAAAACGGTGAAAGTAAGTAATAAATAAAGAAGAAGAAAGTAAGTAATAAGTGAATAAGTAAAGTCTTGAGGAAACAGAATGTCCTGAAGACATGTGACATCCACCAACCCGCACTGGGCCCGCGTGGAGGATTACGGCCCATTCCCTCTCACAGAGAGGAGGCCTGTCACGGCCTGTGCCCCAGCAGTGGGAACATTAAAAGGCTGTGGATGATGAAAATAAACTATTTTACATTATTTGATGTCTGGCCTATAATTACCTATTCAAATAATTATGTATGTTCATTCTTTTGGAAATATGAATTAGTGTTGATAGGTCGCTAGACAAAAATTAACTACAACTCAAACCAACAAAAAAAATTGTGTGGTTATGTAAGGCTTAGATAACTTTATTATTATGAATGTATATAAACAAATACCTATTAAGTCCTTGCGGATGCTAACGTTTATAACAAACATATATAATGGTTTTCGACGATTTATATAAACAACCGTAAGCCGTATATAAGGTATAACAACCGTCAAAAGTGTTGCAGTTTTGTAATAAGTCATGACATAATGGGAAAAGACTACATTTTATTTTCGCTACAGTCTACAATGCTTTTTTGTTTATTTTGCATTGAAGTTATAAATTAAATTAATACCTTCTGATTAACCAATTTCTATTTTTTTTTAATCTACTTACTTTAATAATAAGTATTTTCATAAAACGCGATACTAAACTATAATCAGATTTTTTATTGTAGGGCTGAAAACAATAGATAACAGCAGCTCTATCTGCATTAATACCATTTTATCCGTTTGACTGTACACCGGAGATATCTATATATTTTTACCACGAGCCTGGCGCAAAACAGTCGCGTCCACCGGAGGGCACACACTAAGTGACAGCGAAATTATTGATCTGCGTGCAAAAACAATGAGTGATCACAGTTAAGAACGTCGACCATATTCGAATGAAGTGCGGTTGAGAAAAATATATCAAACTTATTTTGTGAAAGTGTGCAATAGTGAGCAGCTCAAAATGACAGTGCCACCAATAACTCAATTGACCACAGAACTGAAGATAACGGGAGATGATGAGATCGCGAAAAGCGCGCTACGTTCGTGGTGTAGAAACTCCTGGCGGGGTTGCATCGCCGAATTTCTATCCACCGCCATGCTCGTTCTATTCGGTTGCATGACATGCATACCGATAGAAGGAATTAACATGACCATCTATTCGCCTTTCGGATTCGGTTTCGTAGTTCTTTTCAATATCCAAATTTTTGGGCACATTTCTGGAGCATACATGAACCCGGCGGTGACAGTAGCAGCTGTTATTTGGGGGAGTATTTCTATCCCTGTTGGGATCGCTTACGTGCTGATGGAATATGCCGGAGCTTTAGTGGGTTATGGAATATTGTCAACATTATCTCCGGTGGACGTAATGGCGGGGGCAGTGTGTGTGACGTCGCCACATGTGGGTATGAACAACCTTCAATCTGTGGGTGTTGAAGCTGCGTTGACAGCAGCCGTCACCTTCATCAACTGTGGGATATGGGACCCATTGAACGCGAGTAAACAAGACAGCATGCCTATAAAGTTCGGTTTGACAATCGTTGGATTGTCCCTCGTGGGGGGGCCGCTGACTAGTGCAAGTATGAATCCCGCTAGGTCTCTCGCCCCCGCAGTCTGGACCGGCTACTGGACCCACCAGTGGGTATACTGGGCAGGCCCATTTGTGGGCAGTATTGTAGCAGTTGTGTTTTACAAGTACGTTTTCTTGAAGAAACGTGCGGTTGATTAAACGGCTTTAGTTTAGCCTAGTGAAGTGTTTTTAATTTTACATTAATTGTTTGGGTTTAAAATGTACACACTTATTATTTTCTCTTTATTAATCTGAGTTTATACTGGAAAAAATGTGTTTCAAAATATTTGGACAAAACATTGAATGTATTGCTAAAACACTTATGTTTTAAATTTCTTTTCATTAGGATTATATAGATTCGATAATTTGTTCTTAAAAGTAGTCACTTATAATACTCTAAAATATATGTAGCTGATAACTATAAGGATGTAACGGCTGGATTAAAAATAATCCATTATGATTGTGCTGTTATACTTACCAAAATGTTGTACTTGTTATATAAATTATTTTACCATCAAAATTTAAACTAACAAGTAAAATTACCGTATTATAGCAATTACATACAAACTAGTTATTATCAATAACAACTTCTTAGAAAACAGGTAATTAATTGGAATGCCCATGTTTTTGGCATTCCAATTGTAATTAGACTTAGAAACCATTGACTGAACTCTGAAACAATATCGTGTGGGGATAACAATAAAATATATTAATGATTATTTATTAAAAAGGTTACTTTACTTTTATTGATGTAAAAAATATTATTGAGATATATTGCAGAAGTGCAATATAATAAAAGCTATTAAGTAGGATATTCGCGTAACGAAGCAGATGCAGATATAGATATAGTTTTTTTTTTTTTTATGTAGTTTTTTTTTTAATTGAAATGTTTGGGCAAACCTTTTTTATCAACCTATGTCGTTTTTGAGAACCAGCAGTGGGACGACATAGGTTGATAAAAAAAAAATGTGTTTACGGGGATCAATAATAATGTAAATGTTACAATAAGTAGTCACAATCATAAAAATTTTTATTTAGTACAAAATATTTTATTTGGGAATTTATTTTTATTTTCTCATAAGATCAAATTAGGGTTTTGATTCTCTTGGCTAAATCTTGATCAGGACACTGGCTCTATCTTAAAACTACGATACATCAATAGAAACCTAGTTCTCAGCGAAATCGAGAAGCCTTAACAGAATTAATTAATTGTTAATTAACTAAAGTAGCAATTAACAATTACACGTCCTTTAAATTAAAGCTATGTCTATGTTAACTATAATTCCTAAGCAAACGACAGATGTAGGAGCAAATACCAAATACTGCTCAAATTTGTATTTAAGTTTGTATTCCTGTCAAAAATAGCGGTCAATGAACTTACTTGATCTGCATAATTAGTTCTAAGCTATAGTTGTAAGTTGTCGCCCTTCAATACAACTGTTGAACTAAGGTATAACTAGTAGTTGAGTTGAAAAGATCGCTTTTAGCGATAAGGCCGCCCATTGTGTCACTCAGTGTAATTTTTCTTCATCTATAATTTCTGTAACATAAATGGTGTACATAATAAAGAGTATCCTATTCTATTCTACGTTAAGTAATGTAAACATCAAAGTATGGATATTTACTTGCAAATACAGTACAGGGGGGTGACCACAAGCTCTTAGAGTAAGGTTATTTTGAGATCGAGTAAGTGACAGATATATACACGTCATATACATCTGTCTCTTTATCGATCTCAAAATAACCTTACTCTAAGAACTTGTGGTCACCCCCCTGGTCAAGGTAACGTTGTTTTTTACCCGACTGCCGAAGGAGGGTAATGTGTTTATCAGTCTATGCATGTAAGCATGTATGTATGTATTTTTGTTCCTATGTGGCGTTCTAGAGACCAAACGCGTTTGGCCGATTATATTCTTACGTCAATCGATTTGTCTTAACCCTGCGAGTGTCAATGGCTACATAAAAATTAGAAAAGATTAAATGGCGGATTTTGGGCGCCATTTTGTGGGGAAAAAATTTTTTTTCTTCCAAACCCGGGGTATCAAAATAAAGGGTTTTAATGAGTGATTTCAAAAATATACAATACTTATATGTTTATATGTACCTAATTCTAAAAAAATTACTAAAAAGTTATAAATAAAAAAAGTTAATTAGAAAAATTAAAAAAACCCGACCGCTTAAAAAGCGAACTAAAAAGACGTGAACAAGAAGAAAATCATGCTGTGCAGTCGGATGATACATCTGGTTTTGGTCAGCCAGATCGCGAATATGTATCCTCCGACTGCACAGCATGCTTTTCTTCTTGTTTACGTCTTTTTAGTACGCTTTTTAAGCAGTCGGGTTTTTTGTTTGTTTTTTTATTTTTTTGTAGGCCACCTATCCATAACCTGCCTGTCAAATAGCTGACGCATTTGCGCAGCATAAGAAAACCTTATTCTGATGTATAAGCTATAGCTGTCATCCACGGCTTCGCGTGGATGCGCGACAGAGGGGTGCGCATCGAACACTACGCGCCGTCACCTCGGGTTCTGATGTGCGGGGGGTGATGGACGTCCCAGAGTCCGTCGCCCCTGGACCCATTTAGGGGGGCTGGAAGAGGGCATTAGACAATGAACGCCACCGACGCCCGGCGCGTCTGCTGCGGGTCGGGTGACTGGATGAAATCTCCCTCTCCCTCTCCGCAGCCTCCTTCTGTGAGACGGCTGTTTCTCTCTGCCGATTATAGACTCGACTACGGCCGGCAGCGAAAGGTCACTACCTACTTTTGAAATGAGGGCACGGCGTGGCTCCTCCCAAGCGGCACACTCTTACAGCTTATGCCGCGCCGTGTCGGTAACACTCGCCAATAAAAGTAAATAGCTATATCGGAAAAGAAACAGTGATATCAGGAGATTACTGTTGTAAATTGTTATTACAACCCGAGCGGCACTGCCATAATTAAAAGATATATATCCGTATTATATCGCTGCGTCTATAATTTGATTGCTTCTTTATAGGACCAATTTAAGTGATGTCCGTTAAAGTCACCGGTTATAAGAGTTTTGTGAGAACACAACGAAAACAGTACATCCCAATCACATTGTCAAGTTTGTGGTGTTCTGATTTACAGATCCACATTTATAACTCTATTTACAATTCATAACACTATACAAACCATACCTTCATATCTTTTGATATTGTATCAAATCAAATCAAATCAAAATTTCTTTATTCAATTAGGCCATTAAGCGGCACTTTCGAACGTCAAAAATAAAAATTAAATGTAATAATAATTGATTCTACCGTCCATTCGGAAATGTAGCCTGTTATGGAGAAGAACGGACAAGAAACTCCAAACTTACTGTTCTAAAAAAAAAAAATGTGTTTTACAAGTATTTGGTTACACTAATCTTGTAGGAAAAATACATATATGTGAGAAAGATGTAAAAAAAAAAACGCACTTAAAATCGTCTAGAGTAAAACAAACAATTAAAAATACAATAAATAGGTAATTAAAAACAGGCGGAGGCAGCTAAGATATGACCAATCCCAACTGACGGCGCCCGTTCACGAACATGACACATGGATCGGCACCACTCAGCTCAACCATCATGAAGGGAACCGAATGATCCAACACATGTGCCACCATCAAAGAGACTTTAGAGAGAGCATGACACACTCAACTGCCAGGGCACACTGAAGTCAACGAACGACACATAGGTACAGTAAATGGTAGATATACAATTGGTACATAGTACTCACATATGTGCTGAGTTGATACAACACAAATATACATTATAATTATTCGTACAGTCTTCAGCAGGTCCAACAATACTTCAGAACTTGTCTGCTTATCACTTGTGTTTGTGCCCTAGTGGCTGTGGAGCTGGAATAGCGTTGGGCCAAGCATTTTTATCAGCGATGTAATCCCCCAACCTATAATATGCCTGCCTGCATATTGTGCGTTTTATACAAGTTTTAAATTTTGTCTCATTCAATTCTAGAATGTGTGGCGGTATTTTATTGTAACATTTTATACAGTACCCCCTAAAAGATGACGCTACTTTAGCCAGCCTGAAACCTGGTTGAATTAATTGGTCCCTATTTCTAGTAACATAACTATGTCTATCGCTGTTTTTACTAAAAAGATGTAAATTCTTTCTAACGTACATGATGTTTTCGTAAATATACTGACAAGGTACCGTCATGATGTTAATGTCCTTAAACAGTTCCCTTAGAGAATCGCGCCGGCGAAGATTGTATGTTAAAAAAGTGTTTTTCAGCGAATACTAGATGAAAGTAGAGAGCTTAAAATGTCTGTGGTTATGATAGATGTTGTCGTTAAGTATGCTTACTGCTATTCATCGTAATATTTATTTCATTTGATTGATTTTTAGGGTTCCGTACCTCAAAAGGAAAAAAACCAAGCCCTTATAGGATTACTTTGTTGTCCGTCTGTCTGTCTGTCCGTCTGACTGTCAAGACTCTTTATCTCGGGAACGTGTGGAGGTATCGAGTTGAAATTAATATCGTATACTCAAATTTCCAACTTGTCGCAGCTGTGAAAAATCAAACTTCTAGATCAACGCAATCAAGATATACAACTGTTAATGACGCATATTTTACACTCGCAAGGGAATCAAAATCTACAGGGTACTTCCCGTTGACCTAGAATCATAAATCATTTGGTAAGAAGCAATATCTTATAACACTACTAAAGGCAAAAATCCGAAACCGTAAACTACCTACATAAAAAAAAGATTCTTAACTTATTTGCAGATGGTAAAATGACCGAGACTTATACGTTGGAAAACTGTAGTCCCCATACATCGACATGTTTAGGGACTACACTTTTCCAACGGCACAGTTAATTTTGTCCCTCAATTCTGTTTATCATATCGTTAGAGCAATGTTCGGTGCCCTCATAGTTTATGAACTTCATTAATCATATTTAATTATTTTGGTAAATTAAGCTGTTTGTATGGAAACGTCAGTGCGCGAGTCCGACTCGCACTTGGCCTGTTGTTTGTATAAAAATACTTACTAGATTTAACATAGCAGTCAATACAATAGAAAACTGTTTAAATATCTGAGATACGAGACAGAAACTGAGTGCTTTCTGCTGGAGTGCATTTTGCTAATGAGTAACTTCTTGCTGAATATTTGTTGCCCGATAGGTAGGTAGGTATACAAACCGAGGGAGTTCAAGCCACAAGTGAATAGATTCGTTTGTGGCAAGCATGTGCGCTTACCATCAGGTAAATAGTGGTAAAACGAGAGCCTATCGTACAAACTAACACGAAGTTTGTGTGTATGGAGGTGAAACAAGAAAATTTGTAAGTGATAAATGTTTGTTACTATTTCACGCAAAAAATGCGAAACAAATATTTGCAGAAACTTTACAGTTATATAGCTTATACAACAGACTAACAAATAGGCATCAATATAGATAGACATGCTAAACCCACGTGGACGGAACTACGGGCGGCCGCTCTATCTAGAACTACAAAAGTATAAAAAAATAACTTTCTTCTAAATATCAGAACAAACTTAACATAACCTTTTCAGAAGCAAGTAACAGGCTATAAATATCCGACAAATAATATGCAAAGAGGGACAAAACAAGCGCCACATATCAATAGCTTTCCAACTAAAGGACAGAGGTAGGTAGCGGGTCGTTATATATAGTTTGTTGCCCTTTGTGTAGGTAAACAAATGCAAATTGCATGAGATGAGATACTAACGCCGGCGGCCCATATAGTATAAGATCCTACCGGTAAAATTTGTAGGTCCTATTTTAACAAAACTTAATTTTAACCCCCGACGGAAAAGAGTGTTGTTATATAAGTTTGACGTGTGTACCTTTGTGTTTGTGTATCTGTCTGTGGCATCATAGCTCCTAAACGGATGTACCAATTTTGTTATCATTTTAATTTTATTTGAAAGGTGACTTTATCGAGAGTATTATTACCTATGTTTGATGAAAATCAATCAAAATGGACGTTTTACTGTTTGAATCGGGGTGTTCGTGTTTGTGTTTGTGTGAATTCACAAGATATCATGTCATAATTACGTATGCAATAGATTGTTAATCGAAGCGTGACTACTACTGGATACATTATGTAGCATCATCGTTTTCCTTCCCTTATCCCATGTTACTTGGGGTCGGCGCAACACGTTTTCTTCTTCGATATCGTCCTGTCCCCAGTCATTTTATCACTGACTCCCTTTTCTTTCATATCACTTCTCACACAGTCCATTAATTTTTCTTTAGCCTGCCTCTCCCTCTCCATCCATCCACATTTATATTTAAATTATTGTAATTATTGAGAGGGAGATGTCAATGTAACCATATAAACTTGTGTTCTTTTATAATAAAGGGCAGTATAGCAACAGCATTCGTTGTATCACTTACTCCTAATATCACTCATCCGTACATGGCGACCGTGACAGCGTAAACGCTAGCAGCGTATGTTTACATTTCTTTGACCAAAACGGGTGTCGCAATGTATTGTAACGAGACCAATCTCGTACTGGGACTTAGCGTGGTCACTATTCTATTTTGTGAATATTTACCACGACAATCACAAAATGGGTACAACTAATACGAAGGAAGAAGTTATAGTTCCACAAAACGCAGCAGGTGGAAGTAACAGCGCTGACATCACGCAGCTGACGATACATGCCAGCACAACAAACATCATTTTAATCGTGTTACTTCTTATAGCATCGTTGGCGTTTTTGTATGGTATCTTCAGAATCTACAAGAATTGCCATCAGAAATGGATGGGTAATGAGATCAGGAAGGACAGATTACGATGTTCTATATGGAGACGTAGAGCTGACGCAGAGGAAATGCGGACGAATGCCAGAGGCTACAAGAAGGACACTGAGGACGTCATCTGAAGAGTTAAAAACCCAGGGTTTACGAAGAAAAGTGCGCGAAAGTTGTATTCGTTATGTGTCAGTGCGTGGTTATATATAAGGTGTTGTCTATTCTCTATTAGTAGTAAACGTGTAATAGCATAAAATATACATGACATTATTTTAGTGGACTAAAATAAGTGACAAATGAAAAAAAAATGAACGCTGGAGTGTATGCAGTATAAAATAATGGTATGTAATTCAGTACCTACTAAGAAAATAGAAATAAGTATTTATGTTAAATGGCAGAAAACTTAAAAACATTGTACGACAAGTTAATTGAAATCAGAAAATATTTGATAAAGATAGGTCCAGATAGAAGAAAAGGTAACATTATAGTCGTAAAATTAGCAGAGGCAGACAACTTAGTAAAAGAGTACAACTTATTTTTAGAATATTATTCAAAATCGAAAAGCACCGTATGTGAGAGTGAATGTTCGCATATTCACGAGCTTTGCGCAAATTTTGATCATTTATATGAACAAATATTAGAATTGTGCTCACAGAAACCTAGTACGGCAGATAAAATGGCAACTACTTGTAAATTTGATTTAAAAGTTGCTTTAAGTTTATTACCAGTTTGTACAGACGATGAGGCTAGCGTAAAGCAACTTATAGATGGCATAGAGTATTACAAAACAGAGTTAGACGAAAATTCACAAGGAAAACTGTTAAATTTCGTATTAAAAAATAGACTCTCACAGACCGCAAAATTGAAATTAGCGACTTCATATGTCAATATTGACGACTTTATAGCTGACTTGAAGATTCAGTTATTGCCTAAAAAATCGGCTACAGCAATTCAACGAAAGCTGCAAAGTCTTAGGCAAAACGATTTATCAATCGATGATTTCGGCAAAAAAATTACGGAATTGTTTGTTGATTTGACGATCTCTCAATCGGGGGCCAACGAGGCCAGTTTGAAAGTTTTAAAGCCAATTAATGAGAAGCAAGCTATCAAATGTTTCTCAGATGGATTGAGAAATCGACGACTTAGTACAATAATTTCAGCCAGAAATTTTACATCATTGAAAGATGCAGTACAGGCGGCCATCGATGAAGATATAACAAGTCCATCAACATCTTCCGATATTTTAACGATGAATTATAGAGGGAGATCGTCTTATAACTGGTCACAGCGGAGAGGCCGCTTCTCATACGCAGGTAGAGGACGCGCACGTGGCAATCAACAGGTTATCCAAAACCAAGACGAACAGCAGGATCAGGTTCGGAGAGGATCGCAGGCAAGCTGGCGCCGGTCCACCCGACCATTTCATGGAAACAGAGGTAGGTCCAATTATAGCACCTCCAGGGATCAACACATACATACATTGGATGACTCAGAAACGCAGGAAAATACAGAAACAGAACAGCGGAATGAGGACCAGTTTTTTCGGGACTAAAAATATAATTTTATCATGCAATAACGTAGGCTACGTAAATATAAAATCGCATAACCATTATTCATACCAATTATTAGTAGACACCGGTGCATCCATATCTGTCATAAAGTATAAACAAATTCTCGACCAAAACATTCCAATCCATATCGAGAAGACACTTGTAAACGGCATCGGGGGCAAAGTACAGGCTATAGGATATGCTTATTTGCGCCTAGTTATTGGAAATCAGACCCTACAACATAAGTTCTATGTTTTTAAAACATTGCCTTGTAAAGGTAGTGGCATACTGGGACAAGACTTTTTAAGCAAGTATAAATCAGTATTAAATTACGGTAACCAAACTTTGTTACTATGGAATAACAACTCAAAGGTATCATTACCATTAATAATGACAAACAATCATTTTAATATACCGGCAAGATCAGAGTCTATTCACTTTATTCGAACATGTGAGATAGAAGAATGTGTAGTTAATGGAACAGAACTGCGAAAGGGGATCTTTGTTGCAAATACTTTAGTTAAGCCCACGAATGGGAAAATACCAATTAGGATTTTAAACACCACGGAGACAGATTTAGTCTTGACAACAATTAGTCCAACACTTTACAAAGCAAGCGAGTATGATGTATGTTCATTTCAAGAAACCAATAATAATGCTGATCGTGTCAGAAAGGTATTCGCTTCGCTATCGCTGAAACATTTAAATAAAGAGGAGCAATTGTCCATAGAGTCCATTTGCGCAAAATATGCAGATATTTTCTTCCTACCGGGTGATAAATTAGGAACAACTAAATTATATGAACACTCAATAACATTGAAACCAAACGTGGCACCAGTGTACGTTAAGCCCTACAGAATGCCGCATTCACAGAAAGCCGAATTAAAAAAACAAGTGGACAACTTATTGGAACAAGAAATTATTGAACCTTGTTCCAGTGAGTGGTCCAGCCCAGTACTCCTAGTGCCTAAAAAATCAGACGCAAACGGGGAAAAAAAATGGCGGTTAGTTATAGATTACCGTAAGCTCAACACTTGTATTCAGGATGATAAGTTTCCACTGCCAAACATCACGGATATACTAGATTCCTTGTGTGGATGTATTTATTTCACACATTTAGATTTAAACCAAGGATTTTTTAACGTAGCGTTAAACAAACACAGTAGGAAATATACTTCATTTAGTGCAGACGGTGGTCAGTATCAAATGACAAGAATGCCTATGGGACTCAAAACTAGTCCCAGCTCATTTTCGCGTATGATGACCATGGCAATGACCGGGCTATCCTACGACAAGTGCTTAGTGTACCTAGACGATCTTATTTGTATGGGACGGAACTTAACTGACCATAACAAAAATTTAATAGAAGTATTCGAAAAGTTGCGCAGTGCCAACTTAAAATTAAATCCCACTAAATGCGATTTCCTTAAGAAAGAGATGCTTTATTTAGGCCACGTGGTGACAGGCAATGGTATATTGCCGGACCCAGATAAGATTAAAATAATTAAAGAGTATCCAGTTCCTAAAAGTACGGACGAAGTGAAACGCTTCGTTGCTTTTGCAAACTACTATAGAAAATTTATAGACCACTTTGCCGACAAAGCCTATCATTTAAACCTTTTAAGTAAGAAAAACACTAAATTCAACTGGGATAGCAACTGTCAAACGTCATTTGAAACTCTAAAACAGAGTATGATGTCACCGCCAATCCTACAGTACCCAGATTTCTCAGAACTAAATCAATTCATAGTACAAACCGATGCATCTGGGTACGCAATTGGGGCAGTACTATCAAATTCAAATGGCAGACCAATAGCTTACGCTAGTAGGAGCCTTAACAAAGCGGAAAAGAACTATCCCACTATAGAGAAAGAACTCTTAGCTGTAGTTTGGGCTGTCAAATATTTCAGACCCTATTTATACGGTCGTACATTTAAAATACTAACCGACCACAAACCCCTTGTATACTTATTTAATTTAAAAGACCCATCTAGCAGGCTCTTTAAATTTAGACTAGCTCTAGAAGAATACAATTACGAAATAGAATACGTAAAAGGGAGTGAGAACTGCGTTGCAGACGCATTATCTAGAATAAAAATTACGTCAAAAGAACTTAAAGAAATGAATGAGTGTCTGTGTGCAGTAATGACTCGCGCTCAAAAACGAAAATTAGATGCTGTCGCCCCGGCAGATGAGTTGCCCACCGACAACTTGCCAGTTCAACCACATGTAGTGGAAACTCATATCAAACCAAGAGGCGCAGTAGAGTTAAGATTTGCACCCAGTAGCAGTCTTAAGAAGTTAAAGAGCGATAGCTCAGTAGTGTTACAAACACACATAATATTATTGTATAATGCCCAAATGAAAACTATATTCATAAACTCGGCATCTCAATCACAAACTACGCGAGCCGAGTTTGCGAGAGAGCTGAGTGATCTATGTAACAAGCTAAATATAGAAGAAGTATACTTCATTAAAAATTCGAATAATAAAATTTTTGTAGAGAAATTAACTAGTGAGATAAGAAAACAAAGCAACTGGAAAGGGCCCAGATTATGTATATTAAAAGATGTCGAAAGAATAGAGGACAAAGATGATAGGAAAGTGATACTCAACGACTTTCATCTTTTGCCCACTAGTGGGCACGCGGGCATGAGAAGAATGCTGACTAATATAAAAAAATACTATTTTTGGCCAGGCTTAGAAAGTGATGTCAAAAATTATGTCAAAAAATGTGTTCAATGTCAGAAGCATAAGTATACAGTTCAGGTGAAAGAGCCAATGGCAATCACCACAACTGCTCATTCGGCTTTCGATAAAATCTTCTTAGACTTGGTAGGACCATTAGACAAAGACAGCAACAATTTTTCTTATATATTGACATTGCAATGCGAGCTGTCCAAGTATGTATGTGCGTATCCCCTCGTCACTAAAACCTCTACAGAAGTAGCACGCACCTTCGTGGATAACTTCATACTTCAACATGGCATCCCGAGGGACATAGCTACCGACAGAGGCACAGAGTTCATGTCCGAGACCGTGACACAGGTTTGTGAATTACTACATATTAAAAAGTTAAACTCAACTGCGTATCATCACCAAAGCATCGGAGCGCTAGAGAACTCGCATAAAAATCTAGGTGCATTTTTGCGAATCCAAGCAGAAGGAAAACCCGAATTATGGAGTACTTGGTTACCATTCTGGTGCTTTGCTTATAATACGACAGTTCACTCGTCAACAAAATTTACACCATTCGAACTCGTATACGGTAGAAAGTGTAACTTGCCCAATAATTTGGAAAAGTGTGTAGAGCCTCTATATAATTACGACAGTTACCCGCTTGAACTTAAGTACCGCCTACAGGTTTCTCAAACCGAAGCGCGGGAAAATTTGATAGCCAATAAAATAGGCAGAAAAAGTAGATACGACCAGCATGTAAATCCAATACGCTACAAGCCAAACGATCAAGTTTTAATTAAAAATGAAACTGGCAGTAAACTTCAACAATTATATTCTGGACCTTACAAGGTGATTAGAGATTTGTCACCAAATGTTGAGGTCAATTATAAGGGAAAACCCGACATTATTCACAAAAACAGAACGAAACCGTATCATGTTTAAGATAAAAACAATAAGACAATTAATTACCAATGCTATAAGCACTTAACAATAGCTATTATACAGGTCAGCAGAAAACGGAGACGAATAATAAGCGCCAGCTGTGCGCTCATAGGTACTCAGGGATTGATTGTTATTATAAGTATGTAACTACTTATTATTGTATAACTTTGTATACCAAACATAACGAACATATGTACTACGATTATGTTATAACTATATTTTATACGTGTTAGCCTAAGAGTATCAATGTTTAATTTGTGCTTATATTGTATCCATGCAATAAAATAAAAGTAAACTTTTATTTTATTTTAGTTTTAGGGAGGAGATGAGAGGGAGATGTCAATGTAACCATATAAACTTGTGTTCTTTTATAATAAAGGGCAGTATAGCAACAGCATTCGTTGTATCACTTACTCCTAATATCACTCATCCGTACAGTAGCATGGAATAAAAATGTGTCGAGTGTTTTCTAAATTTTACTTGTCGTTAATTATACTTGATATTAGAAGTAGGCAGGGTTCCTAGCAATATTTTGCTGCAATTAAAATTCAAATTCAAAAAAATCATCTCATTTCATCTTCATTTTCAACAATTGTTTCTTCTTTCATCTTTGTTTGTTAATAAACCCTGGCAATCTTATATCAAACTATTCTTATATCAAGAAGATACCAGTCATGAAAATTAAACGCTCTGCTTTTTTTATAAAAGTTTTCATGAGAGGTTCATGAATAATAACTTATATAAAAAGCTATTTTAAGCGGTGGGATCTCGCACTAATAGAGGCAAACAAACAATGTGATAGTCCAACCATTTTCTTTTCCAGCCACCGACCGAGACCCGGGTCAAAACTCTCGTCCTCATGAATTTTAGGTAACTGAAGTTGTTTTGGGAGAAATATCGTTCGCCTTTGATATTATATTCTGTTAATTTAATGTAGACTTTAGCTGCAGTTTTTACTGAACCTCTAAATGTTGCAGATGTATGAATAATTAGTCATGAGGAACAAGCTTTTGTTACCGGCTAAGCCTACATGAAACCAAAAATGTACCCATGATATTAGCGAGTTCTGGGATAAAAAATATTATATATTATTTATTTATGTATTATTCATGTAAACATAAAACACTTAACAGAGAAAATAAATAGTAGAGATAGAAGACCACAAAGGTATATTTTCATTCAAACCCGTTATGTGGTTGTGGCATGATTCCTAGTATACAGTATTAATAATAAACACAATATTAAAAATATAATTAAAAAACATACAATATTTCAATTTTTTTTATATAAATCCGACTAACGTAAAGGCAGTTGAAGGATCCACAGTTCACGTGTACTTACAAAATTAGTGATAAGATATGAAAGACCTTCATCCTCGTAGTTTTCTAAGCTCTTGACTTTTAGATTGGTATCTGCTGTATTAAATTATAAAACAGATAAGTTTAGTGTCCGTAATAAAAAGAAGATCTGTTTATATTGTTTATTTAAAAACTAAATTGCAGTATTTGTTTGGAAAAGTTTGTGTAACGTGTAAAACTATTTACTTTGCTGAATTTGTGGCATCACTGGGGAGTGACGCCACCAATTTAGCAAAGTAAATAGTTTGAGTCACATACGAGTTTGATAATTTTTTTAACAGTCATATTAACTGTGAGAAATTAATGTTTAGTACACTACTAAAATACTGCGCACCAAACCGATGCCTACACCGATCAAAGAGACTTGCGAAGGTCAAACGTCTAAGGAAAATACATATAAGTACTTTTTGGTTTTAATATTGGGTAAAACTCATGCATAAATCGCTTATGGCAGGAACACGGGTACGCGTTAGCACTCGTCCGTGAACTCGCCGCGGCTGATAGTCACCGGACCCTCCTCTGAGAAGTATCCCCCATCACCGGCGCACCAGAACATATTGCACGCCGTAACCACCCCAGGGACCAAATCAGCACATGGGCGTCTGACGACCCCGTGTAACAGGTCAGGTCAGGTCAGTGGCCCCGCAACCTACAAATTTTGGGCCGCAGGGGATAGGGACCTCCCCTGCGGACCACCGCGTCCGCTTGGAGGTCGTAGAAGGTAGGGAGAGCGGCGCACCGCAATATCAGCACTCCTCTTCCGACGCGGCCTCCAACGCTCAGCCGCGATACCGTATGGGAGGGCCCATACGACATCGCGGCCCGCCTCTACTGCGATGTCGCCTCTGACACCAAGCGGCACCGCTACCTGCTTGTTGGTCGTTACGTCGGTCGTCGGCTTAATCAGCAAAAGCCCTGACGAGCGGCCCTTTCTTCGGGTTTCTCTTCGCTTCTCCGTGATTGACGAAGCCACGGCTACTGACCTCCCTCGCTTTGACAATGCGGGGATGACATAAATGTTCCTACCTGCATCATATAGATTTAGATAAATATAATAATAATAGTAGCCTGTTACTGCCCCTCTGTAAAGCAAAGGCGTCTTCTTAAACATAGAAGGCCCGAGCATTAATCACCACGTTTGCTCAAAGCGGGTTAGCAATTTTGAACTTATATTAATATATTTACTTAGTTCAAGTTTTCTTTACCGTTGTCAGCGTTGTCGACGTATAAACTCTATGTTTAGATAAGACACCACTTAATTCCAAAAATGTTCTGTTCTACGAAAACTACTCATGTTCGCTTTCGAACTTCACTCGATTTACTAAGTGCAGGTCGTGCCAAATACAAACTAGAAACTTCGACTGAAGTAGCACTTAGCATTATGTGTCTACTTCAAACTACAATTAGAGACTCGTATCTCGAGGTCAAGACGTCGCGAAATCTAAGTTCCTAACAGATCTAAGGTCCGTACTTAAAGATTTGGACCCACTTCAGGCAAGGAGCGTCTTATATTCCTGATTAGGAAGTCCGGGACAAAATCGGGTCCCTCGAGGAATCAAATATGGATTGCATTACAAATTCCTTTGATATGCGTTATTGCAATCACAAAGATAATGTCCCTTTGTTGTTCGGGGATTATTGTTCTTGAGTAATTGTACTGTCATGAACACAGTGGAGTTTTGTGGTTTTATTACTTTGTATTTTTATGTAACTTGCGTTTATTTAGTTGCGATGGTATTAAATGTGATAGCCCTCATAAAATAATTACTGCTTAGATTTAAGATATTGTTAACTGTTACAGCTGTTGTTGTTGTAAATACCCGTGACAATTCTGGCTCATTAAGTAATTAAATAGAGCCATTTAGGGCTTCAGTGTTGTTCGAGAACATATAGGTCAAGAAATAATTACGTCGTCATCGTCATCGTCATCGGCCTATTAATGTTCCCAATGCTGGGACACAGGTCTCCTCTCTGTGAGAAGGTATGGACCATAATCCACCACACGGGCCCAGTCCGGGTTGGTGGATGTCACATGTCTTCGAATTTTTGGTTCTAGGACATGCCGGTTTCCTCACGATGTTTTCCTTCACCGTTTTTGAGAGCAGTGGTGATCAAATAATTTAAACAAAATAAAGCGCCTACCTGGGTTCGAACCCACGACCTACAACTTGTAAGTCGCGGCCGATACCACTGGGCCACCACTGCTCTCAATAATTACGTACAAGAGTATAGACCAACCTTTTTCGAAGAGCTAATCGGCAGAAGTGTAAGTTACCTATATTATATTGGTTGTGTTCCTACGAAGACATTTTAGGGAAAGGTCATTGGTACTGGCATCATTAAGGTACCTAATATGTACCAATACCTATATTGTTCCAGATGTTTGTCAGTGCCATTCTCCTAAATTAAGGAATAAGTAGATGCATAAATTTCACAAGCTAAATTTTATGAATGGTTTCATTTCACAAGTTGAAGTTTAAATACATTTTTATATTTCTTAACTATAATTTCAACTACCGGTGGCTGTCCGATCCCTGTTTTCGAATAATAATAGTACTGTAGTTTCCAACATATATACGTTTGAGGTGTATCAAAAGATACTGGATTTAGATTTTACCTTTATATACAATATTGGGTAACGTTGAGGCGTGCATACCGCAATTTTGGTGAACTGTGAACTGTTTCAATACGGTTTTTTTGTGACTATGTAAAGGCAGTAGATATTGCTTCCTATATTTGCATACTTTATATTTTTAAATTGACTTAATCCTAGAAGAATCATCAATGCCCTTGTCTTCTTCTTCTTATTCGTTATTTTCATTTCTGAAGGTCGTCCCCGTCTTGGGACACTTTGACCACCATTTTCTTTCTCTCTAACGCCTTTATATTAGTATCTAATTTCTTTCATCATTATTCTAAATATATTTAAATTTTATTTGTCACTCCTTTCTTTGAAGTTGATAACATGTAATATTGTGTATGTATATATTTAAGTATATATGTATGTAAGTATATGTGTATATTAGTTAAGTGCGATAACTCCGCCTTTGTACCCACCCGTATAATTAAGTTTTTCTTATAAAAGGGATGTGTAGCTTTTTTGGGGTACAATAAAGTATATTCTATTCTATTATATTCTCATTAATTGCTGATTTGTCTGTACTCTCCTTGTTCTCCCTATTATTAGAACTCATTGACGAACTCCTGATTACCCTCTTAGTTTTATTTCACACTGTGATGAACCCCTCGTCATCTTCTATTATTTATTCGTTATCAGACCGCGCTTTTTCTCCGTTTTTTTTTTATTTCCATCGATCCATCATCGTTAACTTGTTGCTCACGTGCCTGCACCAACTCTTCTTCTTCTATATCGCTTCCACTCGAATTGCAAAATTTTATAGTATGCATTATCACGTAAGATTTTTATAAAATGTAATATGAAGGTAGCGAGAGAAAACAAGAACAACGCTCGTACAAACTCGACCACGAATTAACGTGATTCGCGCGAGTCAGAAAAAATATAAATTTCAATTAAGGTTGTTTCAGCTAAATATTTCCTGATAACTCTGCGCCAATCTATTGTACTATCAAGTATCATTCATGAAAATTAAGTATACGTAATCAAAAATCCTGATTCCTGCAGATTTCTGCAGACGGATTTTAGGCTAGTAGTTTTGGGCCAACGAAATTTGAATCACTATCCAGCCAGTGGCACGAAGAATAACTTACACCCAATAGCACAAAATCCAATCACTTAGCCACTGCGCCCACTGTGCCAGCACGAGTAGGATTATAATTATCGATTCAGGAAAGTACCGAAAAGTCAATTTGCTAAGTTTTGTAGTTAGTGTAGATTGTTATGTGTTTTAAACTTGTGTTTATTACATACACGTTGATAATAAACTTTAATCATTCGCAATATCAGTTTAGAAGTTTGTTTTGATACACAGGTATACATGTACACTATTATGTGCTTAATTTTCAAGCAAATACAGTATCTAACTAGAATCTACGTATACCGCCTACCTACCAACCACCCCAACTACCTACTTTGTAGCAAGTTTCCATATTAACAACGGCAATAGTGTAAATACAAAACATCTCAGTTTACTTGTTATTAGAAGATGGCGGGATGAGATAGACAAAATTAATAACTAATAGTCCACACTATTAGTCCTGTACCGAAACACCTGGATGTCATGAACAGGCATTTGACCAGCAGTGGGTTGATAAAGGCTGAGAGTAACTTAGTTTACATAACTACTTCCGGACAAAACGGTCAATACCAAAAAAAAAAAATATAAAGTAACGCATTTTTCTTTGCACAGATAACAGAGTCTTAATTAAAATTATATTTAAACACAGAGAATGCGTATTCTTTCTCCACTACGCTTACAACAAAAGAATTCCCTAGATTTCATTAATTCTTGGTACACGCGCGTACAGAAAAAAGTCTTCCGCAGAAGACGTCGTATTGCGATTTCTATGACGGTATTATTTATGTTAATTTCGATCACTCATCGGTTCAGATTGTCTCTGAATATTTCATAAAATAGGTACTCATCTTTTATTTAAAAAAAAAAACGCGATGCTGAATAGAACTTGACAATTCATTGTTACGGACAATGAAGTGACAAGTTCTATTCAGCATCACGTTTGTTTATTCCCCAAAAAGCTTGTCAAAGGCGTTCACAACTAGCCGAATACGTTGAAGGCATTTGTAGATAGCCATTTCGGCTATATCGCCGCAATACCATCCAACATCCTGGAATTTGTAATAAAAGAGGGCCCAGGAAATATAGACGTAGCCATATACTAACGATAGTCTGAACAGATCCGACGCACTAAAACTGGCCAAACACGGTCACAAATGAAGGATAATCGTAAAGAAATTAAAGGTAGATCCGGACGGATCGAGATGATAAGTTCGTTTTCATAAAAAATGCCAAGGGACGCCACGTCGCCGTCCCGTCGGTGCACCCGTGACGTAACTCTTTCGTATACGTTTTGTATGAAACGATATTTTCAAAACATATTGTTTCGTTCCATCCGGATTAAAAGGAGCATACGTAATATGCGCATGCACCTTTAGTTGGACATAATGATCACTGACTCTCAGCTACTAGCAAAGGATTGAAAGATTTAGTATATGGGCGTGCCTGAGGCTATTAACCTGACTCAAGTCAAAATATTACCATTGTCCTGAATCTGTTGGCAAGACCTTCTCGTGTGCCAAGAACCTTATTAAATGTTCTGTCAACGTATCTATATTTATTTATGTATGCTACATATAAGCTGAAACTTGTACAATGGCTGAATTTTCCTGGCTGCTACCCAACTTGGGGTTCAAGTGAATCCTCTTTTCAAGCTATTACGGCACCAAAGCTTCTGTACGTACAGTTGTCTGAAAGTTGTGCAATGTATATAGGTAAAGATAAGGTTAAACTTTGTTGATATCTAAGAAAAAAGTAGCTAAATAAACATGTATTTTACGTACTTACCTTAGATTGGTAGTAGGAATGAAGACTAAAAAATATTTTTTTTGTGTCAGGTTGAATAAATACCTAATCAAAAATATTGGATACGCATTTTTTCTGTTGTCATGTAAACAAAAAACAACGACGATACAGAGTGTTGGCATTTCATATGACGTCACTCGTTGGTACACTTTTTACTTACAAGTTACGTCACAATCCTCTTCTCCTGAACTTTGATGCGCTTTATTCTTGTCAATATTTATTGATTTGATAAAGCAAAAAACACGTGTCCAATATTTTTTGATAATCTAACTGACAGACTAAATATAAATGATTTCTTTACTCAGTACCTAATCATCCGTATTGGTTAGTTGGATTTAGACAGCCGAGACACTTTTATCACATTAGCTATTTCATGAATATCGTTAATTCCCTATCGGTCTCCTGTGGACAGGAGCGACGTGACTATGATAAAATATACCCGTAAAACTTTTTCTATAAAATCGCTCCTTATAGCGAGGCCTTTCATGATATTTGGTAAAGAAATCAGATTATATACGAAAACATACTTAGAGCGGTTCTGCATCTGATCCAAATTCGAGAAATTTTGACGAAATCGGAGAAGCTCGCACTACATCCAAACTCTATCCGTCATAATTCAGAACATTTTCAATTCGGATAGAACTCGGAACTCAAATCATGGATAGAATCGGATAGTGCGGAACCGCCTTTCTTGTTTTAATTTGACAAAATTATGACTATAGTAAGAACATTTTTCCCTAATGACTTATAGCAGCTTCCTACCTATATTTAAACACGTAGAGCAATCCATCTTTCTCGTAACATGAGTAATGTTCTGAAAAAAGTGTTTTTCAGCGAATACTAGATGAAAGTAGAGAGCTTAAAATGTCTGTGGTTATGATAGATGTTGTCGTTAAGTATGCTTACTGCTATTCATCGTAATATTTATTTCATTTGATTGATTTTTAGGGTTCCGTACCTCAAAAGGAAAAAAACGGAGCCCTTATAGGATTACTTTGTTGTCCGTCTGTCTGTCTGTCCGTCTGACTGTCAAGACTCTTTATCTCGGGAACGTGTGGAGGTATCGAGTTGAAATTAATATCGTATACTCAAATTTCCAACTTGTCGCAGCTGTGAAAAATCAAACTTCTAGATCAACGCAATCAAGATATACAACTGTTAATGACGCATATTTTACACTCGCAAGGGAATCAAAATCTACAGGGTACTTCCCGTTGACCTAGAATCATAAATCATTTGGTAAGAAGCAATGTCTTATAGCACAAGTAAAGGCAAAAATCCGAAAACAGTAAAGTATCAACATAAAAAAAAATATTATTAACTTATTTGCAGACGGTAAACTGACCGCGACTTATACGTTGGAAAACTGTAGTCCCCATACATCGACATGTTTGGGGACTACACTTTTACAACGGCACAGTTAATTTTGTCGCTCAATTCTGTTTATCATATCGTTAGAGCAATGCACGGTGCCCTCATAGTTTATGAACTTCATTATTCATATTTAATTATTTTGGTAAATTTAGCTGTTTGTATGGAACCGTCAGTGCGCGAGTCCGACTCGCACTTGGCCAGTTGTTTGTATAAAAATATTTACTAGGTTTAACATAGCAGTGTTACACGCAGCTGCATAAGGGGAATCGCCAACTCAGCACTCAACACTTTTAGTATAGAATCATACGCTGCAAATTTAACGAACGACGGAAACGCCGAGCTGAGCTAGCACTTTGTGACGCACGGACCTAGTTTAGCCAATTATTGTAACTCTGTAAAATTCCATTCCATATTCATACTTCGAATAGGCACTTAGGCTAATTTTAGCGATAATTAATGTAATTCTTTTATTTTAAAATAAATTAAGTAAATTCATTTTTGTTTTTTTTTAAATCCTCCGATTGCAGCTAACGTAATTGGCGCAGTCAGTAGGATATTCGCGGGCCGGTTCGCAAGCTTTAGGGATCTCTAAAATCGAAATCCGCGTACGCGAATCGCCTGGGTGGCTATCGAGCCCCGGTGCCGAATATCCGAATCTACGGTCCAGCTGCAGTTCCGGAAGGAGAATCCAGACTTCGATTCACGAGAGAACCAGAGATGAAAAATTTGTGAGTACACTTGAATTGTTCCTGTGTTGCTTCTTAGTCCTAGTACCACCCAACTTCCAAGATTTTTCACCCGAGAAGTTCCAATTCCCAGGAGCCCCAATCTCGTACGGCTCGCTGGAGTGCTATAGATAACAGTAGAGATTTAAATAGTGATAGTAAAATTAGTAGTATAAATAGCTTAAATATGGCCCATGACCCGGATGCAATTTTCAAGACCCTTCGTATGGTCCCGGAGTTCGATGGGAACCCAAATGTTTTGACTAGGTTTGTCAGAATATGCGATCAAATAGTAGCTAAGTATGTTAGCGATACCCCAGGTAGCGAGTTAAACAACTTATGCCTATTAAATGGCATCTTAAATAAAATAACAGGCTCTGCCGCTTGTACCATCAATTCCAACGGCATACCTGATAGTTGGCTAGGGATTAGAACAGCCTTAGTTAATAACTTTTCAGATCAACGGGATGAAACCGCTTTGTATAGAGACCTTTCTTTAGCTACGCAGGGAAATAAAACGCCTCAGGAATTTTACGAGGAATGCCAAACTTTGTTCAGTACAATGATGACGTATGTAACATTACACGAGTCAATTACTACCACAGTGGAAGCGAAACGTACACTGTATAAAAAGGTTACTATGCAGGCTTTTGTAAAAGGTTTAAAGGAACCATTAGGATCCCGCATAAGATGCATGCGTCCCGATACTATCGAAAAGGCCCTTGAATATGTACAGGAAGAACTTAATGTTATGTATTTACAGGAACGTAGTGAATTTTCAAAATCCACTACACAAAAGAATTCACACCCTGTAACACCCCACGCAAATACCAACCCGAACTGGGTTGGTATTTGCGTGGGGTGTTACAGGGTGTGAATTCTTTACGTAATAACCATCTCGCACTACCAATTCCCAACTGGCCCAATCCCATAGGAACTAGACCCCACCAACTACCACCACAACCATTTAGGTTCAACCCCAACTTTATTAATCAGCAGCCCCAACATCGCATGCCTAATCGAACACAGCAAATATTCCGTGCGCTGCCTCAAACATATAACGCTCAAAGTAACATGTTCCGTTTGCCACCCAGAAACACTCCGGCCCAAAATCAAAATCAAGGTCCTAAACCTATGAGTGGTGTACAGCATTTTACACCTAGACCTATGCTATCTGGCCATAACTGGCAGCATTCAGGTAATCCGCCACCAACCAATTATTTTAAAAATCGTGAAATGAACATGAATGAGTGCACGTCATACGACGACTCATATTACCCGACGGAGTTCTATTACGAGCCGGACTGTTTTGATTACGATGGCACTTATTATGATTATAGCCCGTTCGCTACATTAGAGTGCAACCATGATCCCACTTTAAACGATGTAATTGTTCAAGAAAATATTACAGGCTTAACTGAACCTCAGGCAGGTCCATGTCAGATAAGTCAGGATTTTCAGGAGGCACAGAAATCAAAAAAGCCAAAATAGAATTAAATCTCCAAACTCAACGTCAGTTGCCGTACATACTAATATCAGAACCACCTTTAAAGTTACTAATTCAAACCGGTGCAAACCAGTCCTTTATAAGTCCAGAAGCTGTAGAAAAATATTTTCCAAATTTTCCCTTAAATTACGACCCGTTTGAAGTTACCAATGTACACGCGGTTAGTAGAAAAAATTATTCTATAAGTTTACCTTGCTTCGCGGAATTTAACGATCCAGAGTTTATCAAGTTGTTTGTATATCGTTTCCATGAATATTTTGACGGTTTAATTGGTTTAGATTTGCTAACTAAATGGGAGTCCAAGATAGATTTAATAGATCAGAGGTTAATAACGCGCACATCATCAAATCCTATCCGTATGTATAATTCCTGCAATGTTAACCTGTATGGAGACATAATACCTGCTCATTCTTCGAAATTAGTGAGAATACCAATCGACACTCCAAACGGTGCAGCATTAGTTAGTGAACAGACTATATGCAACTGTATAGTACGCGAGTGCCTTACTATTGTCGACAATAATCGCGGCTACTTAGAGATAGAAAATACGAGCCCGAATGATATTATAATATCACTTGACCGACCAGTGCACGCAAGTTTATTTAATATCGCGTGCACGCGCACCGAACATTGCACCACGCGTGTTCAAGAAGTGACAACGCGATTACGAACAGATCATTTAAACGAGGAAGAGAAACTCAACCTTATAACTCTTTGCTCAAAATATGCTGACGTGTTTTACATAGAAGGCGAAGCGTTAACATTTACCAATCGAATAAAACACCGTATTAAGACTACAGACGAGGTCCCGGTTTACACAAAAAGTTATAGACACCCATTCATTCATCGTCAGGAGGTTAGGGAACAGATTTCAAAAATGTTAGATCAGGGAATAATAAAACCTTCAGATTCAGCATGGAGTTCGCCCATTTGGGTGGTCCCCAAGAAAATGGACGCCTCGGGCAAGCAAAAATGGCGTTTAGTAGTTGACTTTAGGAAGCTCAATGAAAAAACTATTAACGACAAATACCCTATCCCGAACATTAGCGATGTTTTTGACAAACTAGGTAGGTGCCAATACTTCACCACTCTAGCTCTGGCTAGTGGCTTCTACCAAGTCGAAATGGACCCCCAGGATATTCAGAAAACAGCTTTTAATGTCGAACATGGACATTTCGAGTTTCTTCGAATGCCCATGGGACTTAAGAACTCACCATCCACATTTCAGAGGGTTATGGACAATGTCCTCAGAGGTCTTCAGAATGACATATGCCTGGTGTATCTTGATGACATCATCGTTTTTTCCACGTCACTACAAGAGCATATGACCAATCTCGAAAAAGTTTTCAATAGACTTCGGGAATCGAACTTTAAGATCCAAATGGATAAATCCGAATTCTTAAAGCATGAAACTGGTTATCTCGGTCACATAATAAGTAGCGAAGGAATAAAACCTAATCCGGATAAAATTCATGCCATAGAAAAATACCCCATTCCAAAGACCCCAAAAGAAATTAAGCAATTTTTAGGCCTTGTCGGTTATTATCGCAAATTTATCCCGGACTTTGCAAAAATTACGAAACCTCTCACAGCGTGTTTAAAAAAAGGTAGAAAAGTTGTATTAAATTCCGAGTACATAAGCAGCTTTGAAAGGTGCAAGACTCTCTTAACAAATGACCCTATACTACAGTATCCCGATTTCGATAAGGAATTCATATTGACGACAGATGCTTCAAACGTTGCCATTGGTGCCATTCTATCTCAAGGACCCGTAGGTTCCGACAAACCCGTGTGTTTTGCATCCCGAACCCTGAATTAAAGTGAGCTTAACTACAGTACCATAGAAAAAGAACTCCTCGCCATAGTTTGGGCCACCAAGTATTTTAGACCGTACTTGTTTGGTCGTAAATTTAAAGTACTGACAGACCATAAACCTCTACAGTGGATGATGAACCTTAAAGAACCTAATTCGCGATTGACTAGATGGAGGCTGAAACTTAGTGAATACGATTTCACCGTTATCTATAAGAAAGGTAAATCTAATACGAATGCCGATGCCTTATCTCGAGTGGAGATTTACAACGAAGATACTAACACTTTAATAGATGAATTATGTTCTTTGATTCCTAACCCATCAGAAAACCCGATGCCTACGAACTCATCCACTGCCACCGTACACACCAGTCACGAAAATCCCATACTAGAAGTCCCAATCACAGATGAACCCCTTAACCGATTTTATAGACAACTATGCTTTACGATAGTAGAAGATGTCAAACGCAAACCAGTAGTTACCAAGCCATTCGAAACTCACACGCGCATAGCAGTCCAGATATCATCATCTAAGCTAGAACAAGATGTAGTCAATGCCATCAAAGAGTATGTAAATCCAAAAGTAAAGACCGGTATATTAATAAATCCACCTCTTGCCATGTATTCCATCATACCAGTCATACAGGACAAATTTAAGAGCTCGTCTATGAACTTAGTACTAGCTAAGATAGAATTAGAAAACGTCAAAGATTATCTACGTCAGCAAGAGATAATTCAACACTACCATGACGGCAAAACTAATCACCGAGGAATTACCGAATGTTATTTAGCCCTCTCAAAAAAATATTACTGGCCCAAAATGAAAGACCAAATAACCAAATTCATCAACGAATGCATTATTTGCGGCCAAGCTAAATATGACCGGAGACCTATTAGACCCCAGTTTAATATTGTACCCCCGGCAACAAAACCGTTCGAAATTGTCCATATGGATTTATTCACGGTTCACAATGAAAAGTATGTTACATTTATAGATGTTTTTACCAAATACGGACAAGCATACCATCTCCGAGATGGCACGGGCATTAGTGTACTTCAATCATTATTACAATATTGTACCCACCATGGGGTTCCCTTAACGTTAGTGACTGACAACGGAATTCACTAATCAACTGTTCCTAGAATTCACACGCCTTCACAAGATAAACCACCATAGAGTTTTACCGCATTCGCCTAACGATAACGGTAACATTGAACGCTTCCATTCAACTCTCCTTGAACATATAAGAATATTAAAGTTAAAACACAAAGAGGAGCCTATCGTAAATCTATATAAGGGGAATCGCCAACTCAGCACTCAACACTTTTAGTATAGAATCATACGCTGCAAATTTAACGAACGACGGAAACGCCGAGCTGAGCTAGCACTTTGTGACGCACGGACCTAGTTTAGCCAATTATTGTAACTCTGTAAAATTCCATTCCATATTCATACTTCGAATAGGCACTTAGGCTAATTTTAGCGATAATTATTGTAATTCTTTTATTTTAAAATAACTTAAGTAAATTCATTTTTGGTTTTTTTTAAATCCTCCGATTGCAGCTAACGTAATTGCAGTCAATACAATAGAAAACTGTTTCAATATCTGAGATACGAGACAGAAACTGAGTAATTTCTGCTGGAGTGCATTTTGCTAATGAGTAACTTCTTGCTGAATATTTGTTGCCCGATAGCTAGGTAGGTATACAAACCGAGGGAGTTCAAGCCACAAGTGAATAGATTCGTTTGTGGCAAGCATGTGCGCTTACCATCAGGTAAATAGAGGTTAAACGAGAGCCTAACCTAGAAGTTTGTGAGTATGGAGGTGAAACACGAAATTTTTTAAGTGATAAATGTTTGTTACTATTTCACGCACAAAATGCGAAACGAATATTGAAGAAACTTTACAGTTATATAGCTTATACAACAGAATAACGAATAGGCTTCAATATAGATAGACATGCTAAACCCACGTGGACGGAACTACGGGCGGCCGCTCTATCTAGAACTACAAAAGTATAAAAAAATAACTTTCTTCTAAATATCAGAACAAACTTAACATAACCTTTTCAGAAGCAAGTAACAGGCTATAAATATCCGACAAATAATATGCAAAGAGGGACAAAACAAGCGCCACATATCAATAGCTTTCCAACTAAAGGACAGAGGTAGGTAGCGGGTCGTTATATATAGTTTGTTGCCCTTTGTGTAGGTAAACAAATGCAAATTGCATGAGATGAGATACTAACGCCGGCGGCCCATATAGTATAAGATCCTACCGGTAAAATTTGTAGGTCCTATTTTAACAAAACTTAATTTTAACCCCCGACGGAAAAGAGTGTTGTTATATAAGTTTGACGTGTGTACCTTTGTGTTTGTGTATCTGTCTGTGGCATCATAGCTCCTAAACGGATGTACCAATTTTGTTATCATTTTAATTTTATTTGAAAGGTGACTTTATCGAGAGTATTATTACCTATGTTTGATGAAAATCGGTTCAACCGTTCAATATAAATGGACGTTTTACTGTTTGAATCGGGGTGTTTGTGAATTCGCAAGATATCATGTCATAATTACGTATGCAATAGATTGTTAATCGAAGCGTGACTACTACTAGATACATTATGTAGCATCATCGTTTTCCTTCCCTTATCCCATGTTACTTGGGGTCGGCGCAACACGTTTTCTTCTTCGATATCGTCCTGTCCCCAGTCATTTTATCACTGACTCCCTTTTCTTTCATATCACTTCTCACTCAGTCCATTAATTTTTCTTTAGCCTGCCTCTCCCTCTCCATCCATCCACATTTATATTTAAATTATGTAGCATGGAATAAAAATGTGTCGAGTGTTTTCTAAATTTTACTTGTCGTTAATTATACTTGATATTAGAAGTAGGCAGGGTTCCTAGCAATATTTTGCTGCAATTAAAATTCAAATTCAAAAAAATCATCTCATTTCATCTTCATTTTCAACAATTGTTTCTTCTTTCATCTTTGTTTGTTAATAAACCCTGGCAATCTTATATCAAACTATTCTTATATCAAGAAGATACCAGTCATGAAAATTAAACGCTCTGCTTTTTTTATAAAAGTTTTCATGAAAGGTTCATGAAAAATAACTTATATAAAAAGATATTTTAAGCGGTGGGATCTCGCACTAATAGAGGCAAACAAACAATGATAGTCCAACCATTTTCTTTTCCAGCCACCGACCGAGACCCGGGTCAAAACTCTCGTCCTCATGAATTTTAGGTAAGTTGTTTTGGGAGAAATATCGCTCGCCTTTGATATTATATTCTGTTAATTTAATGTAGACTTTAGCTGCAGTTTTTGCTGAACATCTAAATGTTGCAGATGTATGAATAATTAGTCATGAGGAACTAGCTTTTGTAACCGGCTAAGCCTACATGAAACCAAAAATGTTCCCATGATATTAGCGAGTTCTGGGATAAAAAAGTATTATATATTATTTATTAACCGACTTCCCAAAAAGGAGGAGGTTCTATGTTCGACTTCAAGTTTGTTTTGGTCCCATTTTAATTTGGTGAAGATCTGATTAAGAACTTCGGAGATATACAACAGAACTCTTCAATAAATAACGGAAAATCTCTCGGGATTGCTGCAATCGCATGTTTGTTTGTTGTTTATAACATTTCATAACATAACATCACGCCAGTTCGCTCTTAAGGGGTAAGCAGACCTCTCATTTCACCGGTTATGTTCAAGTTTCATGATATCTATTCTGGCGAAATAGTTCCCTTACTAACTTGCCTATTAGGTACGTACAACTAAAAAGTGAAAAATAAAAAAACTTTTTGCATAAAAATACTACCGACTTCCAAATACAAAACTACAAAGTGAAAAATAACTTAATTTTTTGAAGTCGGTGTCTTTCGTAGATACCATTTTTTTGCGTTATGGACACCGACTTCAAAAAATTTAGTTATTTTACACTTTGTAGTTTAGTATTTGGAAGTCGGTAGTATTTTTTTGCAAAAAGTTTTTTTATTTATGTATTATTCATGTAAACACTTAACAGAGAAAATAAATAGTAGAGATAGAAGACCACAAAGGTATATTTTAATTCAAACCCGTTATGTGTAAGTAAGTAAGTAAGTAAGTAAGTAAGTAAGTAAATTTTATTTGTTTAAACATGGTGTACATGATACATTGCATGCAGGATAGTAATGGGATACAGAAAAGTTCTAACATGTTCAGCCACATATCGTGGCGTACAAATTGGTAGGAAGAGATGGTGCATAAACCGTGATAATATTCATCAAAATTACATTTTATATCATTATACATCAAAGATTAGGTAAGTATAATAATTACAATTCAACAAGCATATTTTTTAGATACAATTCAATGTCAAAGTAAGTAATCATTAAATAAATTGGTCAATAAAAATATGAATAATACTGTCATTAAAAAAATTCAATTAATTCAAATAAAAAATACAACAACATGTCAAAAAACAAAAAAATAATACAACATTGTCATCTCAAAAACGAAGAAAATTATCCTCTTTCATAAACTCTGCTATACTGTAATATGCTCTTTCAGTTAGAAAACTCTTTAATTTACTTTTAAGGGCAGATATATTTAATGTTTTCCATGATTTGGGCAATTTATTAAAAATGGTCGGAGCCATGCAAAAGATGCTCTTACGCATAAGAGTAGTTTTAGCGCCGTGAACACAAAGTTTGAAATTATCACGTCTATTCCTAGGGAAAACATCAGACAAACGCTGAAATAAATGGGAATTTAATTTAATGAACATTACTGTTTCTAGGATATATAATGAGGGCAATGTCAATATTTTACGTTCTATAAAATAAGATTTACAGCTGTCCGTTGTTTGCAGTCTAAACATCGATCTAATGCACCTTTTCTGTGCCCGAAACGCTATTTCATTGTCCGTGCCATTCCCCCAAAAGATGACTCCATATCTAAGAATTGATTCGGCTAATCCATAGTAAGCAGTAATTAGTGCATCTGTGTTGAGAACCACAGCAAGCTGTTTGTGGTTGTGGCATGATTACTAGTATACGGTATTAATAATAAACACAATATTAAAAATATAATAAAAAAACATACAGTATTTCACATTTTTTTAATATAAATCCGACGTTGAAGGATCCACAGTTCACGTGTACTTACTAAATTAGTGATAAGATATGAAAGACCTTCATCCTCGTAGTTTTCTAAGCTCTTGACTTTTAGATTGGTATCTGCTGTATATGATATTAAATTATAAAACAGATAAGTTTAGTGTCCGTAATAAAAAGAAGATCTGTTTATATTGTTTATTTAAAAACTAAATTGCAGTATTTGTTTGGAAAAGTTTGTGTAACGTGTAAAACTATTTACTTTGCTAAATTTGTGGCATCACTGGGGAGTGACGCCACCAATTTAGCAAAGTAAATAGTTTGAGTCACATACGAGTTTGATAATTTTTTAACAGTCATATTAACTGTGAGAAATGAATGTTTAGTACACTACTAAAATACTGCGCACCAAACCGATGCCTACACCGATCAAAGAGACTTGCGAAGGTCAAACGTCTAAGGAAAATACATATATGTACTTTTTGGTTTTAATATTGGGTAAAACTCATGCATAAATCGCTTATGGCAGGAACACGGGTACGCGTTAGCACTCGTCCGTGAACTCGCCGCGGCTGATAGTCACCGGACCCTACTCTGAGAAGTATCCCCCATCACCGGCGCACCAGAACATATTGCACGCCGTAACCACCCCAGGGACCAAATCAGCACATGGGCGTCTGACGACCCCGTGTAACAGGTCAGGTCAGGTCAGCGGCCCCGCCACCTACAAATTTTGGGCCGCAGGGGATAGGGACCTCCCCTGCGGACCACCGCGTCCGCTTGGAGGTCGTAGAAGGTAGGGAGAGCGGCGCACCGCAATATCAGCACTCCTCTTCCGACGCGGCCTCCAACGCTCAGCCGCGATACCGTATGGGAGGGCCCATACGACATCGCGGCCCGCCTCTACTGCGATGTCGCCTCTGACACCAAGCGGCACCGCTACCTGCTTGTTGGTCGTTACGTCGGTCGTCGGCATAATCAGCAAAAGCCCTGACGAGCGGCCCTTTCTTCGGGTTTCTCTTCGCTTCTCCGTGATTGACGAAGCCACGGCTACTGAGCTCCCTCGCTTTGACATTGCGGGGATGACATAAATGTTCCTACCTGCATCATATAGATTTAGATAAATATAATAATAATAGTAGCCTGTTACTGCCCCACTGTAAAGCAAAGGCGTCTTCTTAAACATAGAAGGCCCGAGCATTAATCACCACGTTTGCTCAAAGCGGGTTAGCAATTTTGAACTTATATTAATATATTTACTTAGTTCAAGTTTTCTTTACCGTTGTCAGCGTTGACGACGTATAAACTCTATGTTTAGATAAGACACCACTTAGTTCCAAAAATGTTCTGTTTTACCAAAACTACTCATGTTCGCTTTCGAACTTCACTCGATTTACTAAGTGCAGGTCGTGCCAAATACAAACTAGAAACTTCGACTGAAGTAGCACTTAGTATTATGTATCTACTTCAAACTACAATTAGAGACTCGTATCTCGAGCTCAAGACTTCGCGAAATCTAAGTTCCTGACAGATCTAAGGTCGGTACTTAAAGATTTGGAACCACTTCAGGCAAGGAGCGTCTTATATTCCTGATTAGGAAGTCCGGGACAAAATCGGGTCCCTCGAGGAATCAAATATGGATTGCATTACAAATTCCTTTGATATGCGTTATTGCAATCACAAAGATAATGTCCCTTTGTTGTTCGGGGATTATTGTTCTTGAGTAATTGTACTGTCATGAACACAGTGGAGTTTTGTGGTTTTATTACTTTGTATTTTTATGTAACTTGCGTTTATTTAGTTGCGATGGTATTAAATGTGATAGCCCTCATAAAATAATTACTGCTTAGATTTAAGATATTGTTAACTGTTTAATTACTCGTATGTAAATACCCGTGACAATTCTGGCTCATTAAGTAATTAAATAGAGCCATTTAGGGCTTCAGTGTTGTTCGAGAACATATAGGTCAAGAAATAATTACGTCGTCATCGTCATCGTCATCGTCATCGGCCTATTAATGTTCCCAATGCTGGGACACAGGCCTCCTCTCTGTGAGAAGGGATGGACCATAATCCACCACATGGGCCCAGTCCGGGTTGGTGGATGTCACATGTCTTCGAATTTTTGGTTCTAGGACATGCCGGTTTCCTCACGATGTTTTCCTTCACCGTTTTTGAGAGCAGTGGTGATCAAATAATTTAAACAAAATAAAGCGCCTACCTGGGTTCGAACCCACGACCTACAACTTGTAAGTCGCGGCCGATACCACTGGGCCACCACTGCTCTCAATAATTACGTACAAGAGTATAGACCAACCCTTTTTCGAAGAGCTAATCGGCAGAAGTGTAAGTTACCTATATTATATTGGTTGTGTCCCTACGAAGACATTTTAGGGAAAGTTCATTGGTACTGGCATCATTAAGGTACCTACCATGTACCAATACCTATATTGTTCCAGATGTTTGTCAGTGCCATTCTCCTAAATGAAGGAATAAGTAGGTGCATAAATTTCACAAGCTAAATTTTATGAATGGTTTCATTTCACAAGTTGAAGTTTAAATACATTTTTATATTTCTTAACTATAATTTCAACTACCGGTGGCTGTCCGATCCCTATTCTCGAATAATGATAGTACTGTAGTTTTCAACATATATACGTTTGAGGTGTATCAAAAGTCACTGGATTTAGATTTTACCTTTATATACAATATTGGGTAACGTTGAGGCGTGCATACCGCAATTTGGTGAACTGTTTCAATACGGTTTTTTTTTGAGTATGTAAAGGCAGTAGATGTTGCTTCCTATATTTGTATACTTTATATTTAGGCTTTCTTTTAGATTGTGGAGTATATTTTTCTGCAAGTTAAAATTGACTTAATCCTAGAAGAATCATCAATGCCCTTGTCTTCTTCTTCTTATTCGTTATTTTCATTTCTGAAGGTCGTCCCCGTCTTGGGACACTTTGACAGAGTCACAGACGAGCTGCTTCCACGCCACTCTGTCTTCAACTCTTCTCATGGCAGTGGTAACTGTGAGTCTTGTAATCGTTCTTATACGAGTATGAGGCCTTGGTGCGCGTTTTTACTCATGCTCACTCGTGATAAAGTAAACGATCTCTTATGTCAAACTGTGTACAAAAAAAAAGTGGTTTGTTTTTACCGTCGCCAGACGGCGCTTATCCAGTTTCAATACAAAATGATGTTTACGTTAAAGCGATTGAGCGTGAGTAAAAACTCGCACTATGGCCTCTGGTCAGACCAGCTAGTAGGTGAACGTCCGCGCGGGCTTTTACCATTCACCTTGCCCACCACAACTAGTTTTTCGAGATTGTCTAGCTGTCTCCGAGCGATGACCAAAGTAACTCAGACTCTCTCATATCGTGGCGATTTGATTTTCAGCTGGTCGAGAATAGACTTATTAGTGCGATTTGCTGAAGTTGAGTTAATACAACACAAATATATTCATAAAGTCTTCAGCAGCTCCAACAATACTTCAAAACTTTTCTGCCATCTCTGCATCGAACCGTACAGGGTTGTTGATCTCTAAAATAAACAAGCTGAAACGCGGTCGCGCAACATTCTTCGCCGGCACCACATCACCCATCGTTTCTTTGGTCGAACCATGATTCCTAAATTAAAAAAATGAGATCACTAGCTTATCCTGTTCCCCTATCCCTGTTTATTTGGCGTTGGCGGAACATCTTCATCCATAGGAATTTCATTGTTTGTCGTCCTCTCAGTAGCCATCCCTTTTCTAGCCTTATTTATATATGCTTTATTGTAGGTACAACAAGTAAAACATAGAAAAGGAAACTTAAAACTAAAATACATACAACGGGCGGCCTTATCGCATATCGCGGCCATATCGCGATCTTTTCCAGGCAACCTTATCTTCTTCCACACAGTACACGCATCGTTTCTTTGGTCTAACCCCGATTCCTAAATAAAAAAAATTAAGTTGAATAATTTTATGAATTCTAATAATACTACTTACTAATCAAGTCTAAAATCTGACAATTTGTGAATTTTGGAATCTCCATATATTCAATTCTAAAATTTGGCCTTTAGGTAACCCTAGCAGAATAATCGCTAGCTTATCCTGTTCTGTCCCTATCCCTGTTTATTTGGCATTGGCGGAACATCTTCTTCCATAGATAATTCTTTTTTAGTCTTCTTCTTAGTAGTCCTTTTATAGCTTTAGCCATTCACACAGTCCACCCATCGTTTGTTTGGTCTAACCCCTGACTCCTAAATAAAAAAATCAAGTTAAGAATTTTTCAAACTCTACTTTAGCCTGAATACCTGGCAAACTTAGGCATTCAAGCTTCATTCAAGTAAGATTTGACTCGTTTTTAACTTCAAATACTCATTTTGGGTGTACTATAAGTGCAACTCCGCCCAAACCTTCGGGGAATCCCGACTACATGTAATGGTTTACTCAATTTGGAAACAGCCCTAATCCTAAAAAAATATGAGACTTATATCTAAAAAGTTATGAAAACAACCGTTGGATAAAACTTGCGGTACAACAAATATGGCGCGCTGCGGTACCGCAACATGTCTCGAGAAAGATCGCAGAGATGCATGAAAAGCGACAAGTTGCTTTGGACTTCACCCAAGGCGTTCGCAACTTTGCATTCTGAAATCCTTGTCTTACTAGGATTCGAGAAATCGACGATACACGGATTGAGATCTAGACATTTGCATTTTATTGTTACTGTCTTGCACTCTGTTTGCATAATGCAGTCGTAATACTATAATAATAGTAAAACAACAAGGAACGGCCATCCATCCGCAGTTTAATTCAGAGACTATTAATATTACGCAGCTGTAATATGGTATGGTTATAGATATTAATCAAGGCTACAAAGTTATATAATATAATCTGGAAATGCTTTTTTAAGGAAAAACTTGAGAAAATTCTAATAACTTCAACTTCAAAATTACTTATTCAATAATGTTAAGAAATACAAAATCGAACGAACGTGGTAAAATTATTATAACTTATGAATAATACAGGTACCTACAGAAATAATAATAGAGACATAATCATCAATCAATACATATAATAAATCTGTAGAAAAGTAGTCTTTGTACATCGAAAATGTTTCCAAAAAATTTTGCCAGGGTGTTAAGGGGCTGAATTATAACAACCAAATTAAAATAACCAAAATAAGCATTTTTTTTTTTTTTTTTGCCAAATCTATTGAAGATGTGGCAGCGGAAAAAAGATATGTTAATCTTGATCATAGTTCCGAAAACTTTGTTGTGGCTGAAACACGTTTACGCACAAAAACCTCGATACAATTGAATTGCAAAGTAACCTCTTACCGTGATCTTCAAAAAATTTTTCCGGTTATACTGACCAGTGTACATTTGTACAATTAACAGCAATAACGTATCATAACAGGACGCAAAACTTCACTGTCGTATATTTTGAAGTTTCATTCATTATTTTTAAGTAATTCATATTATTATATTTTATTAAAAAAAACCATACAAATTCTATCGTGCTTCTTTTTCCATCCAGTATATTTCGACAGTGATCGCTTTATGGCGTTGCTAAGAGGACGTATGTCGTTTTTCGATTAGTTTTAGTTTTATTCGATTTAGTTCTCGTCAATTAAATCTGTCAAAAAAAACAGGGTGGCTTTAATTGGAACTAATGAAATCACAAGGAATATTGTAAAACTCTGTATTATTTTTATTCTCTGGCACTAACGCTGTCATTTACATTTTTGTTGTATTATAAACGACTAATGTCGTTTAGTTTACTTACTAAGTCCATAACTAAAAAGTAATTAAACCTCTTTAAAAATAGAACTAATATTATCTCAAAAACGGCACCACGTGACCGCCTCACCCCAGAGCGCTGGTGTATATCAAAACCCAGTAGGTGCTTTGAAACTATTATATTCCAGGATAACGCAAAAATATATTATGATTTAAAGTAGGCTATGGAAAGTCATGTTGTACTAGTAACTAAATGACATGTTAATATTTTAAGAGAATACTAAACAAGGAATATGAACCTATGAATTAAGTATATTAATTCAGTATATTAGAACTCATTAAAATAATATTAATAAAATTATCTGGCTATAAAACCATTATAAAAAAAAATGTCACGTACTGTGTTCTTATATGTGGCAGTCGCATAGAAGCAGACATAATTATAATATTTATTCAATTTGCACGGCACAGACTCGTATGACACTAGCCAGATTACCTATTTTAGTGATCTTTATTTTCGTAGCAATAAGGTTGCATTCATAGGCAAAATAACAGTGAACGATCTGATGTCAGATGCTAGCCGCCAGTTTGAAATAAGAACATGCGTGGTTATATTTTTGTAAAAACCATCGGAAGAGTCCGTTTATGATGCGGGCCTCTGTGGTCGGCCTTGTGTATTTAATTTTCAAATACTTTTCGTTCCCATTTAAGTTTGCCCCTAAACTATCGATGACAGTGGGCGTTGCTTAGAACCTGAGATGTCGATTGTGAACTGTTCGTCCTCAGCCCCTTAAAGGATAACCAACAGAACCCATTTACAGCATTTGTGGAATTCTTTCTGTTTGTCTGATTATTTGTGCACGCATCACGTAATTCAGATACTCGGACAGTTGAATTCCATATTCGTAGATGGCGTTGTGCATTTGAAGTCATTTTCTGAATGGCGGTATCAAGATTCTCCCCGAAATAATAAACTTAGAACAAAAATTGGTTGGTAGATAGGGTAGGCAGGCAGTTAAGTAGGGTAGGCACTCAGTTGACGGGAGCGAAGCCACGGGCACAGAATAGAATGTGTCTACAGTTAAATATAGTTAAGAAGGTACACGTGCCCTATGTAACACGTGCACGTTTTTTCGTGTACCTGGCATAAATTGAAATCCATCCGCGAAACCTTACAACACACTGTATAACAATGTGAAAACGTGCTGAATAACATATTGTGGGATTTTCTAAAACTGGGTCGTGTTAGTTTTATTCAGATATACAGCCAAAACCTATTGAATCAAAGCTTTAGATAAAAAAACTATGCGGATGTCAGGTTATATAATATTTTTTATATATTGTGTGTATTTTTTATAGAAATTCCTATTTCGATAACAGTGACTATTCGAGAAAAAAATATTGCAAACTTAATGTAACAAATTGTAAAGCGCAACTGCTATAATTGGCTGAATGAAATTATATCAACAGCTAAATATGCGGTTACTTTGTTATTTCCGGCTATTTCCGTTCCAGACATCTGGTGTTAAGTAAATCCAATGTTCATATCAGAGTGAAAAGTCTAGAGCAAAATTCGTTTGAGATACGATTATAGTTTCTTGTATGACAAAAAGCAGGACAACAAAGCACCAACATTGAGAATATAGACTTTAGAACACGCTATAAACTGACGCTTAATCCTATCTATTGTGTCCAATTCGATTTCAGATTTGCAAGCTTCAGTTACCCCCATCGTACATCAGACGTATAGAGATACGTAGTACCTACATAATTGGACAGACACTGTCTTTTGTGCTCGATAGTGAACTGAAGGCTCTTTGAGAATACCTTGGGCGGATTGAAAAGCGATTCCCTGGAATCCATTCGGCGAGAAATGAGCGCAAGTAAGTCGCTCGGATAGCTCTGCCTCTGTCGGCGGATGTAGAGGGCGTGCGCCTCCGGTGACGTGTTTCCGGTGGCAAGCGATTCCGGCGTCTAACAATATTTGCCACATGTACGAATTCTGAATTTAAACTTGCCGACACTTCATCTAAATCTGTATCTGTTGAGTGTGCATGAGCCAAGTTATGCATTCATTAGGAATATATTTGGGAAGTGTATAATTTTAGCTGAGCATAATGTCTTCCAATTAGGTTCCAATCTAATTAGTTTAGTGGGCCCTAGCGTTGCTGCTGATACCTGAGTTTGATTTCTGGCTCGAAAAATGTAAATGGGTGTCGTCTGGATTTGTATGTGGTTGGTTATTCTAGAAAAACAGCACGTTTGTGCTCTTCTATTTTTATATGTATTTTCTCTTTTAAGTGTTTTGTGTGTACATAAATTAATTAATGTCAAAAGGATCGCCTCGTACTACGTGGGAGTAACTTTGGGGGTAATAAAGGTATACCTATCTCCAATTATTCGAGGAATGCATGCGTAATATATTGTAATTTGAATGTTGATTACCTATTTATTTATTTCACTGATTTTCCTGAATTTCAGCAGTTCGAAATAATGCATATAATACCTTCTTAACTTGATAAAAATAGGTCACCTTACTTGGCGAGTTTGATAACTTCATAAACGTCGGAGCAATAACCTTTGTAGCTAGAATTATGAAATTGGGACAGCTTTATATAAAATATGTGTTAAGCCATGACCTGTTATCCGATTTTTCAATTACGGAATTAACCTAAAAGCCTATCTACCTAAGTATCATGTTTTCCCAATTCAATTTAGGGAGTTCCAAAAATTATAATCGTGTAGGTCTTAATCTTCTAAGAGTTTTTGGAAAAATTTGATTGGATATGTTCCTGATAGTAACACTATTTAACGTGGGTATGTAAAACTTGTTTTAGAATTTGGTAATTGGATTTTATTTGAGGCACTTGGAAGCTCCAGTTTGAAACTTGATTCGTTTTTTGGAGTTGGCATGCTCCACAGGGTGGCTTTTAGTATGTATGCATTTTTCAGGAGATGAAAATACTCCTGAATATGAACAACTACTTGAGGAGTGTCATTTCAAAAGGACTTATTTCCACTTGTGATGAAAAATAGATAATATTGGAATCCATTTCTAGCATTCGTTTGCACATCTACACTAAAATATTGAATAAAAATTTACTGAATTCCATTTTTTTGACTTCCAATTCATTAGTTCAAAACAAATGAGCTTATTTTCAAGTTATTTACTCTCATCATTATGACATGATACGTTTCTTTACAAAATTACTTTTATTCCCAATACAACTTGAGACTGGTCACTTTTTCTATAACAGACTTCAACTTATTACCGTTTTATAATTTTATGGAATAGAAAAATATCAAAATATAATCGTTTTGTGTCGTTTCATTATAATATATCTGGAAACTCAGGTGGTAGAAAACCTTAGAAGTCAGAGCCGTTAAAAACTTCTTTTAAAAATAATAAATAAAAATAAAAAAACAAATTGTCTGTGGCCGAACCGACGTGAGGTACAGGTTTATTCCATTATTTCTACTATTCTCTGTCCACGCATTATTTACATTTCTTTAAAACAAAACGGCTTATTTTCTTGAGAGTACCTAACAAAGTGGCTTATTTCATATAGTTCTGAACAAATTGACTTATTTATAAATTATAATTTAAATAAACTCTAAAATTAATGTACTACTGTCAGAATTAGTTAAATATATCACTTTGTGCAGATTTTTTATTTAATTAATCATTCAGATAATGGTAATAAAAACGGGTAAGCTGGGAATAAGTCCTTTTGAAATGACACTCCTCACTTATTACTCGTGATCAATAAATCAGGTGGGGCCTTACTATGATGTGACAAATCTATCATGGTTCTACTGTGAAAAAGGTACATTGCTAATTTGACCTATACGGCTCCATCTCTCTCTCGCACTGGACACAAGTGGACGTCATAATAAGGCCCTTGTCATGTTTGACAGAAGCCCCATCGCATCTTCAGTAATCTTTTGAAGCATCTATGGTCTCGTACAAGTATAAGAAATAGACTATCTGAATGCCATCAAATAATAGAGAGACCCAATAAACGTTTCTATGATCCGATGAGATATGGAACTAAAAAAACCCATTTATATAGGAATTTGTCTATTATTTACTGGCTCAGCCTGTTATTTTACATTTGACAGATGCACGCTTAAGAAGCTTCATTATTATTAACAGGAAATCATATACAATAAAATGCAAATCTTCATGGACGCTTACAGTAGTGAATAGACGAGCTTATTTGCTCCGTAATTCGAAAAATTAAAATACACAGTTAAATCGAATTTACTTCGCAGAAAATACTGCAGAGTGAAAGCAAAATTTTGAAAGAAGTATTATTGCATATATAAATATAGAAAAAAGCAAATAAAATAACTAAAATACATGATGATGTTGCAAATAATAAATAAATTCTTGCTGTTATTAATATTTACCACCTGTATGTTTATTTAATCGATTCAAATTTCTTCATTGATCAAGTCGATTGTTATAAGAAATCGAATCAGTACCACATTAGTTCATCACTAAATGATAAGTTTAGGGCTACAAATGTAAATTTTTTGTTGCGGTAAGTATTTAGTAAATATGCGTTGGAATAAAAACATAATATGAGAAAATGTATGCTATGGAGCGACTGCCAGTTGAGTTTGGTAATACAATCAATCAATCTGCCTTGCATTTTCTAGTAACACGTTACGGGGTAACCCCTTGGTTACCAAGTCTGGTTTTAGATTTCCTGGCTTCTGACTATCCGTAGCGATTAATCTACAAATGACAGCCGGGACCAACAGCGTATCGTGCTTTCCGACGCACGGATGAATTTCGGTATGTAACGATGGACATCCATACCGACCTCGGCAATAATGATATAACGATCATGCAACGGCATGACCTCGGTAATCATTGCATGACCTCGACGATCGTCCCGTGCGGTTATTACTTAGCCTCATTTAGGTAATGCAATCATTGTGAAAAAATAACTAATTATTTTTCTAAAATTACGAGTATGTATTCCCCACGCCTGTTGAACTTCACAGGCAGTGTATAACTTTTAATAAAAACAAAGTTGTTATAGCTCATAATTATGAATGTGGAATAATCATAGAAACAAGCTTCTCTTGATGAACGCTCCTTATATAACAATGGTAAGATTCTTTACATCGTGTATACAAACTGTAAAATTTTGTACAAAATGTTACATCGTACATATTATACTTGACATATAAATATTTAAAGTCAAGCCCTTCTGCGATTTAAGTCGTGATGGTATTACATAATACAGTATCTTTTTTAATATCTAACTATATTTTTCTACTCGTACGATAATTCTCTTCACGCGTGCTTTTTACGTTATTGCTATATTTTTTTCTACAGGCACTTTTTCTTTTTTTACAAATTCCCTTAAAGCTCTTTTCAGTTGGGAATATTATGAGTAAAAAGCTAGTTTATAGGATAATGAAGATCTGTGCCTATTCATCAAAAAATTCTTAGTTGATTTTAAGATTTTTTTGTCCATTAATATAGGTACTTACCATCTACATCAGCTAGAAATAAGAAATATCATGGAAGTACCATCTAGAATTATGTCGAGGTTTGTCAATTTTAGTTTATCTTGTGTAGGCGTTTATAATGGTGAAATAAAAATAGCGAATAAAGCTAGGGTAGATTATGGAATCCGAAGGAATTCAACTCTCTGATTCCATACACCTTAGGCACCTCACCTCGATGAAATTTACAAGTATTTGGGAATGTCGGAAGCATTGTGCTAACATGAAACAACTGCTGAAGGAGCCCTTCTTTGGCCGCCTGAAATGTATTAAATAGCCTTTGGTCATGTGGAAATAAGGGACGCAATTTCAAAAGTTGGGTCATGCCTGTTTTGATGTACTCTTTCGGCATACTCAAATGGACTCAGACCGTCTTTACGGCAAACGGCCTGATGGCCAATAGCTTCGAAGACCATCTGTCGAGGCTGCTATTGCGTGGGTGGATCAAGGGCTTGATACAGAAGGCAATACTCCTCGATACGGCTCGAATTGTGAGTTGGTGTTTAGGGCTCCAGAGACAGAAACCTCTTCTGTCTCTGGAGCCCTAACAACCAGTAGCTTGGACCCAGCTCCCGACACCGGTGGACAACAATTTTTTTGTATTTCTGTTTGATTTTTTTATGTGTTATATAAAATTATAAATAAGATGAAAAGAAAAATGAATAAACGAATTTACATATTTTTAGTAAAAACGGCGACGGACATGAATATGTTCCTAGAAATAAGGACCAATTAGTTCAAACAGGTTTCGGACTGACTACAGTAGCCTCGACTTTCATGGGGTACTTTATAAAATTTTACAATAAAATACTGCCCCACATACGCAAAATACGCGCTTGGTCGTGGAGTTGCGGCAACAGCCCGTAGAAACTAAACTAACTAAATACTGCCCCACATTATAAAACGAATAAGACGAAATTTAAAACTTATATAAAACGTACAATGTGCAGGCAGGCATATTATATGTTGGGGGATTACATTGCTGATAAAAATGCTTGGCTCAATGCTAGTCTTGCTTCACAACGAATAGGGCGAAAATAAGTGATAAGCAAAACATGATGCTGTTTGATTCCGTCATACTCGAGGGTAAAACGGCACAGGCATGGTGCGGGCGTGTGGTGGTATTCTTCTTCAAGAACGGCGACAATGCCCGGCTGAAGAACTAAAGGCCCATCTCACTTCTTAGCCATGTCTTGAAGTTGTTTCAAGAGTCATCACGAATCGTCTAGTGCGCAGGTTTGACGATTTCCAGCCGCCCGAACAAGCTGGATTCCGAACAGGCTTTAGCACCGCAGCACATACATACGCTGTGGCGGGTTATACAGAAGACCAAAGAGTATAACCTGCCTCTCTTCTTAACGTTTGTGGACTACGAGAAAGCATTCGATTCGATCGAGACTTGATCTTGGCTAGATCGACGACCGGTACATATAGAGGTGTTGAAGTTTTTATACAAAAACTCCACCATGTCAGTCCGTCTTCAGGATCAGACCTCAAAACCTATCCTTCTCCAGTGCGATGTGACACAGGGAGACGTAATTTCTCCGAAACTTATAGCTTTTGCGCTTGAGGATGTCTTCAAGGTTCTGGACTGGAGGGGGCTAGGTATCAATGTTAATGGCGAGTACATTACTCACCTTCGGTTTGCCGACGACACAGTGGTCATGGCTAAAACCATGGAGGGCCTCAATACAATGAGTAGTAGCCTCAGTAGAGGTTCCGAAAGAGTGGGTCTTAAAATGAACATGGAAAAAACCAAGGTCATGGTGAATGCCCATGTAACACCCGCTCCTATCAAGATCGGAGACTCTACACTCGAAGTTGTAGATGATTATGTCTACCTGGGACAAACGGTCCAGTTGGTTAGGTCTAAATTCGAGAAAGAGGTCAGCCGTCGAATCCAACTCGGCTGGGTGGCATTCCGGAAGTGACACGGTATATTCTCGTCCAATTTACCGCAGTGTCTGAAGACAAAAGTCTATGACCAGTGTGTGTTGCCAGTGATCACCTATGGGACCGAGACGTGGTTGCTCACAATGCACCTTATCAGATAGCTTAATGTCACCCACAGGGCAATGGAAAGGGCTATGCTCGGACTTTCCTTGCGAGATCGCATCAGAAATGAGGATATCCGCAGGAGAACCAAAGTTACCGACATAGCCCGAAGAATTGCGAAACTTAAGTGGCAGTGCACATTGCTCGCAGAACGGATGGCCGATGGGGCGAAAAATTCTGGAATGGCGACCGGGAACCGGAAGTGAACGCGTTGGAAGGCCTCCTACTAGGTGGACCGATGACCTGGTTAAGGTTGTGGGATGCGCTGGATGCTAGACGCGTGTAGCTAAGCAGGCCAATGTCCAGCAGTGGACGTCTTTCGGCTGAAATGATGATGAATAATGAAGCAAAACATTGTTATTTTGAATTCCTGCGTAAGACTGTATGAATATATTTGTATTGTATAAACTCAATTTATTTTATAATAGCTAGCTGTCCCACGCGGCTTCGCTCCCGTCAACTGGCTACCTACCTACCCATCAACCCTACCTACTCTACATACATGATTGTTGTGTAATTAAACCGTTTACGCAGCGCACGCAACGGAAGCTCTCAAAAAGGAATAATTTTGCCCGTTTTTGCAACATTTTTCATTTATGCTCTGCTCCTGTTGGTCGTAGCGTGATGTTATATAGCCTATAACCTTCCTCAATAAATGGACTATCCAACACAAAAAGAATTTTTCAATTCCAACCAGTAGTTTCTGAGATTAGCGCGTTCAAACAAACAAACAAACAAACAAACAAACTCTTCAGCTTTATAATATTAGTATAGATTATATAACTACACAGCACATGTGTGAGTACTATGTACCTTTATGTCGTTCGTTGACTTGTGTGTGCCTTGGCAATAGGGAACTATCCACAAAGCTGAGTTCAGATCACACCACAGGAATGAGAGTAAACAAACCAAACTGATAAAGCCAACTAACTAACTAAGAATTGAGGAATTCAGTCCATACTGCAGCTAAAAACCCGGCTTCAAGAGCGCGGTGCATCAGTAAAAGGAAAAAAAAATACGGAATTAGTTGAAAGGTACGAATATAAAAGCGAACATTGAAAGTCTAGTGTAATTTGCAGATATTATTGTTATTTACTATGTAATGAGATTATTGTACATACAATTAATATTCAAAACAATTCTTCCAGGTTGATTTTATATGACTCGCTTATTTACTTCGCAGTAAAACCGTCTTGCACACGGTCACATTATGATGGTGCACAGCAGTCCAATGTACTATTTATGCCAGAAGCATTGCCAAATCCTAAATGCTGACTCTTCCTTACCACCCTTAAAATTTCGAATAATTTTTTTTTTTTTAGAAAATTGTGTTGTAAAAGCAGATAATAAATATCTTTGTTTTGATAGTTTTTACTCAAAATTTAGGAATCTGGTCATTGAATCATAATTAAGTTTATCTACTTCGGTTTCGTTATATTCGAATTACAAAATTGACAGCGGTTTCATTATGATACCCATAACGACATCGGGTTGCATTATGCGAATCGTCATAAATTCTAAAACACAAGCAAAGACATTCTGAACATACAGCAAGGTACTCGTACCTATAATATTACTTCGAAATCGAGACAAAATAAATTATGTTTTTAAAAATGGAACATGTTTAGAACAAAAGTATCGTATACTATTTGGCTGTGGCGGCTACAAGATCTTTGCTTTATACCTAATAAAGACTAAATAAAAAAAAGTGGACGCATGAAAAAAATTCTGAGTGAAATTTAATTCCAAATTTTATTAAAAATGTTTTCAACATCAAGTGATATTGAAAATACTCCACCAGATATAACAAATAGAGCAGTTGCGGCTACAAATAATTTACTACCAGAAATATCAAGACATGTATATGAGAAATGAAATACATAAACAAACTTCTTGAAATACTTATTTGTCTATATCTGTGTTTTATTCCTTCCTTCGTAGATAAAATCTTGTATGCAACTGTACGTTATTAGTCTTTTAATAACTCGTGCCCGCCTATTTCGGTACGCGCTACGCTTGTACCGAAAAATGGCACTCGTATTAAAAGACCGTCCATAACGTAACAGTTGCATAAATAGCTATTATTGGCACCTGATATTATTACATTTCATTTACAACCTACCGCCTTCGTTGTTTCAGATTTGATCCAAACATAGAAAGCTGGATAGGACTGAAAATGTACATCAATGGGTATCTGCTGCATGTTAGAATGGTATTTGCAGCACCCGGTCTAAGGCCTCCATGAAAATATCAATACCTCTCTTTACAGCATCAACAAAATAGATTTATTATTATTTTTTATGTAGCATCTGGATGAAAACATAATTTAAAATCTAAAACATAGACACAAAATTTGTTTTGGGTGGTGTTATTTGCCATGAATGCCATAACATAGGATCAAACCTATTTTCAAGAAGGATCAAGGGGAAGATAGTTGTGTATAAAATTACTACCTACATACATATACCTAAATTTCAGTGCTGTGCTATTAAAATGTACCTACTGTGTGTTACTTAAGTATAACAAGAAATAAATGAAAATATTTTGTACTTCTTGTTTATTATTTATTTCCCTTAGGGTTACTAATGCAATTCATATACAATGTTGTCTGCCAATATTATCAGAGAAATACTGGTCAACCTGAGTAACCATTAAAAATAGACCAACTGTAAATGGAAGTAACCGGTGTAACCGGTAAACTTAATATTTCTGAAAGTTTAGTTTAACTTTAGTTAAAATTTCTTAATTCAATTTCTTACATTAATTAACAAGAGTTTTAGAAGGGCTATTGTCATATAACTTAAGTCCAGAGTTGGGTCTGTATCTAGGCTATCTGGGTATACTAATGATATACAAGTTACATTCATAGGGGCCCGTAATTCTACTTACAAAAGGTGTTTTACTTATTATTTTACCATAAAAGGAATTTATCTTTTTGAATCACTATTTCCAAAAATTTGTTGTGACACTTATTCAAAAAGCACTGGGGATTTAGTCCTGATAGTTTCTCCACAATTTGATCAAAGTTTCCTTCTCTGTTTATCTTTTATCAACTATGTTTTGCTCCAAACAATGGTAGGTAGGTACCTATAGCCCCTTATTTGATATGTTTTTCTTTCTTGTTTCAGTCCTGTTAGTATAAATTAGATTTTATTAACACCATATGGTTAAATGTATGATGAGTAGACATCTATACTAATATTATAAAAAGGTAAAGTTTGTGAGTTTGTGACGTTGTAAGGGGGTAATCTCTGGATCTACTGAACCGATTTTGAAAATTATTTTACCAGTAGAAAGCTACATTATTCCTGTGTGTCATAGGCTATAATATAATTTCAAAAAAAAAAAAGAGATCCTTATGAAAATTGCAATAATGTAACCCAAGGTACCTTATCAGATAGCGTTGCCTATAAAATACATTATTTGGCGTGCGCTGAGAAAACTATTGATGATAGATAAAAATTAGTAGGTAGGATCGGCAGGGTAGCCAGGGTAGGCAGGGTAGTCAGGGTAGGTAGGGTAGATAGGTAGGTACCCAGTTGAAGGGAGCGAAGCCTCTAGGGTCAGCTAGTTAAAACATAATTTTGTAGTGGTATTTAATTAGTACAAAATGTTATGTACCTACTTTATAATGTATCTAGCATTAAACATAATATTTACTGTGTTTATGTGAATAAAGGTTGCCTTAGGATTATACACTGACCTTATTTTTTAAATCTTCTGCTTTAAAACGGTCAGAACACCTTGATATTTTTGTAAAATGCCGGTGACGAACAATAATTTCCCATTGCTTGCGAATGTTGGCGTTTTTTAGGATCATATGGCCGGTTTTATTTCTGGATCCAAAAACACAACACTGATGCATTCTTGACTAACAGCTAGCAATATTATTATTTAGTTTATGAACGCTAGTTATTCTTAAAAACAGTAAATAAAGTTCGGTAATCACAAACAGTATAGTAGTCGCAATGTTGTTATTTTTACTCCACTCCGTCAAGCGCCATCTGGCGGGAGCAATTGGCAGTAATGTTCCCTATTGAGAGTATGTCATGATCTCTCTAATGTCTCTCTGATGGTAGCACATGTATGTTGGATCATTTGGTTCCCGTCACGATGGTCGAGCTGAGTGGTGCCAATCCATGCGTTTTGTTCGTGAACAGGCGGCTGCCTCGGCCTGTTTTTAATTACTTAAGTATTGTATTATAATTGTTGGTTTTACTCTTAGACGTTTTTACGTGCAAGTCGTTTTACATCGTTCTCACACATAATATATAATTTTCCAGCAAGAATGATGTAATAAAAACTGTAACCAAATACTTGTAATTAAAACTGATGGAAAGGAGTGTCCGTGGAGTTTTGTACACGTTCTTCTTCTTAGAGACCTTGCGAATGTGCATTTATATTTGTTTGACAATTCAAAAGTACCTTTAAATGGTTTCATCATAATCGTCAGCCTATTAATGTTTCCATTGCTGGGACACAGGCCTTCTCTCTGTGAGAGGGAATGGCCCGAATCCACCACGTGGGCCCAGTGCATGTTGGTGGATGCCACATATCTTCGAGTTTTCGGTTCTAGAACATGCCGGTTTCCTCACGATGTTTTCCTTCACCGTTTTGAGAACAGTGGTGATGAAATAATTTACACAAAGTAAAGCGCCTGCCAGGGCTTGAACCCATGACCTACAACTTGTAAGTTGCGGCCAATACGACTGGGCCACCACTGCTCCCTTAAATGGTTTAGTTTGAAATAAAATATTATGATTTTGATTTAGAAAGAATATTGACATAAATATTTAATTGCCAATAAAAAAAGTGTTTTCAAGGCTTTGCAAAGTGTCGTTCAGATAGTCAGTAACATTATTATGTATTTTTGAAAGAGGGCGGTCGATATAACGCTAGTATATCAAATTCTGATTCAATTTTAATTAAGAATCTGTTACAGTCGTGCGTATTAGGAACCAAATACAATATACAATAGAAAATACAACAGAGACATTCAGATGATTATCACTTATATTACTTCTATACATATTATATCCATAAATATATATTATATACATATATTATATATATATAATATTATATATATATACAGGTTGTCCCAGAAATCGACATCAAGCCGTAAATGGGTGATAGACCAAGTTATAACAGTTCTCAGAAAAATACGAAAAAAAATCTATCTCATGTTTTTAAAAAATTATGTTCACTTTAAAAATTTACTAAAAAAATCAATCCCTGTAATGGTTCTTTAACTCCAATTGCTACAAATCCCATAATTTATCTAATTTTTTTATTATTATGTAATCTTGAATAATGCTTGTGTAGATTTTTGCCTAAAATTCAAAGCCAACTCCTCCTACTTAGAAGAAAATTAAACTTTTTTAAAACCAAATTATTCAAATTTACTATTTCGCCCAACTTTAACTGACTGTACTGAAAAAAAAAATGTACTACTCTAGTTTGGCAAGTAACATGAAAAATTGGCGCATTTAATAAGGATTCAAAAATGGTGTAACACTTGCTAGATTACGTTTTCAATAATTGGTCAAATTTTTTTTTGTAAATGGTATCGGTTTTTACCCAAAATGTCGATACTTCCTTAAAATGACTTTAGCTTACCTAAAGCTTTGCTAAACTCCGTTTCTAATTCGATAGAGACGGAGAGAGTCATTTTACGAAGTGTGAGCGAGATAAGAAATCGAAATTTTACGTAATTTAAGAGCAAAGTTATGATAGTGATTCAACCTTTTCAAGACGTAAATGGGTGATAGACCAAGTTATAACAGTTCTCAGAAAATACGAAAAAAAATCTATCTCATGTTTTTAAATATTTATGGTCACTTTAAAAATTTACTAAAAAAATCAATCCCTGTAATGGTTCTTTAACTCCAATTGCTACAAATCCCATAATGAGACTCTCCGTCTCTATCGAATTAGAAACGGAGTTTAGCAAAGCTTTAGGCAAGCTAAAGTCATTTTAAGGAAGTATGGACATTTTGGGTAAAAACCGATACTATTTACAAAAAAAAAATTGACCAATTATTGAAAACGTAATCTAGCAAGTGTTACACCGTTTTTGAATCCTTATTAAATGCGCCAATTTTTCATGTTACTTGCCAAACTAGCGTAGTACATTTTTTTTTCAGTACAGTCAGTTAAAGTTGGGCGAAACAGTAAATTTAAATAATTTGGTTTTGAAAAAGTTTAATTTTCTTCTAAGTAGGAGAAGTTGGCTTTAAATTTTAGGCAAAAATCTACACAAGCATTATTCAAGATTACATAATAATAAAAAAAATTGATAAATTATGGGATTTGTAGCAATTGGAGTTAAATAACCATTACAGGGATTGAATTTTTTAGTAAATTTTTAAAGTGAACATAATTTTTAAAAAACATGAGATAGATTTTTTTTCGTATTTTTCTGAGAACTGTTATAACTTGGTCTATCACCCATTTACGGCTTGACGTCGATTTCTGGGACACCCTGTATATATTATTATATCCATATATATATTATATATATAAGGGGTATGTTATATTGCTTGGCAAGCCAGCATTCAGTTACCAAATATTTAATAATAACAAGGGTGGGGCCGGGGTCAAGGGCTGATTCAGAAAGCAGTGCTTCTGGACACGGCTCGTATTCTTCGGAGGTTCCTCTCTGGAATCCTGACCGCCGGTAGCTTGGACCCTGTTCCCGATACCAGTGGGCCTCTATGTTTTATATTTTTAAATGTGTTTTTTATTTAGTTTTTTATCAAGATAGGTATGTTTGCAAAGAAATAAATGATTTGATTTGATCAAAAATATTTAAAAATGTAGAAAACAAGAAAACTATTAAATAAAGCAATAAAGTAATCAATCTTTATTCATAAATTAGAAAAGGTAAAAACACACTTTCAATCTTAGATAACTAATAACGAGTTTCTGGTAGCAAAATTATAGCAAAATTAATGTGACAGCTGTGATTGGTTGAATGTACTTTCAACAGCCAATCACAGCAGAAAATGCTTGACAATTTGTCACATTAATTTTGCTTCCAGAAACTCGTGGTGGTTTAAGATGCCTACACTAGGTAATCCTGTATCACAGGCTGTAGGAGCTCTAAAAATATGCTTACCGTAGGACAGCAGAATTTAAACAATATTTAACATAGGAAGTCAAAGACTATTTAACATTGAAAATTAATCCTAATTTACTTAAAAACTATAAACATAGTAAACTATACTAAATTATTAGGTCTAGTTAAAACAATAATGTCACAAGTCATGTTTAGCCGTTGCTGAAATGTACTAAATCTATCAAAATTCTTAAAAATACTGCGAAAATTTTATGTGGCAAAAAGATTTTTGTAGCTGGATAGATATTATTTGCAGTTTTCAGCTTCACTAACCTTATACTCGGACACAGAGAAACTATCTTAATCATCATTTAAATTAGTAATCCCAATTATGACAGCAAAGTAACAAAGAAAGAAAAATTAATAAAACTAAATAGATCAGTACCATATTTTTACGCTCTTAGGCGTCTCTATAAAATCAATGGAATTTATGTATAAATGAAATATTATTTAATCTACAATAAGTACTTAAATATCTAATAATTATAATCCCGATGAAAAAATATTATAAAACATTGCTATTTTAGCATTTCATTCAATGCACATATTTTAAAACATAATTTCGTATAAATTAAAACAAAAATAGAAAAATCATAGGTACCTACTAACTAACGTAGTAATTTTTATACCAATTGTATTTAAGATTAAGAACACTCCACTAGCCTTTAGTTTAGTTCAATCAACTGAACGTTTCTTCAAAAAAACGTTCTTGTAAAACACAACTGCTACAATACTACCCATAAATGGGCCTGTCCAGTATATCCACAGATGGGTCCAGGAGCCGGTCCAGAGCGCGGGAGCGAGGGACCTCGCGGGGTTCATACTTGAACTAGTCAGTGGCCCCCCTGCGAGGGACAGTGCAGTGACTGTCAAACCGAACTTTATAGGCGCGCTGTCTTGATAACTCGCATTCACTGGGTCCCATATCCCACAGTTTACGAAAATGAGAGCTGCTGTCAACGCTGCCTCAACACCCACCGATTGAAGGCCGTTCATATCCAGATGTGGCGACGTCACACACACTGCCTCCGTCACCACGTCTACCGGAGATAATGTTGACAATATCCCGTAACCCACTAAAGCGCCGGCGATTTGCATGAGTGCGTAGGCGATCCCAACAGGGATAGAAATATGCCCCCATATGACAGCTGCTGTTGTCACTGCCGGGTTCATGTATGCTCCAGAAATGTGTCCAAAAATTTGTATAATGACCATAGCTATTAAACCAAATCCGAAAGTTGAATAGATGGTCATGTTAATTCCTTCTATTGGGATGCATGTCATGCAGGCGAATAGAACGAGCATGGTGGTGGTAAAAAATTCGGCGACGCAACCCCGCCAGGAGTTTCTAAACCACGAACTAAGGGTGCTTTTCGCGATCTCTTCATCTCCTGTTATCTTGATTTCTGTGGCCATTTGAGTAATTGGTTGCACTGTCATTTGAGCTGCTCACTATTTCACACAGTCGACAAAAAAAAAAAATAACCGCACCTCGTTCGAATAGGGTCGACGTTCTTAATTGTGATCACTGATTATTTTTTAATTGCATCGGGTAGAACTTTGCTGTGACTTGGTGTGTGCCCTCCAGTGGATGCGACTGTTTTGTGCCAGACTCTAGGTAAAAAAAAATATATATATATCATCCTCTAGCGATCAGCCACACGGATAAGATATTAATGCCGTTATCTATTGTTTTCAGCCCTACCCCTTTACATCCGACGGTATACGATAGTACGGGTAAGTTTATAAAAATCGCAAGACCACGCAGATTAGTTTTTGCGAACGCAACCGATGACGATCGTTCGTGTCACTCGTGAGTGATGTATAGAGGCGCCCGAGTCGTGGAATGGGCTGTAAGTTTGGGTATTAAAGTTTTTTTCAAGAATCTTATTTATTAAACTTGAAACTTGGCACAAATATTATTATAAGTAAATGATAAATGTTTTCATTATTAGTTTTTCGAAACTACCTCCAGAAGACGATTTAGGGGGTGTTTGTTTGTATGGAAAAATCTTATTTCTTGGGACAAATACTTCGATTTAGCGGGTGTTAAAGTTTGCTAAGAATCTAACTATCGGGTATCGTTTTTGATGTAGGTGTCTAAGGGAGCACTAAGAAGGAATTTTCGAAATTCAACCATTAAGGGGTGAAAACGGTGAAATTTGTTTGTATGAAAAATCTAATTCCTTAGGAATAAAGTAAGCAATCAAAATTGATATAATAAGTTTTTTAAACTACCCCCTAGATAGGGTTAAAGGGTGTTAAAGTTTTTAGGAGCTTTGAGGATAAGTACCAGGACAGATGGAAATGCGCAAGTCCTGGTGGGTTCATACATTAAGTATCTTGGCCTAACCCTGGATAGTCGTTAGGGCTTCGAAGAGCGTTGAAAAGGCAGTTGGTACATTGCATAGACTGCTGTCTAATCTCGGGGGACCTCGGGTAGAAGTTCGCCGTCTCTACGCTGGTGACGTGCGTTCGATGATCCTTTATGGGGCACCTGTTTGGTCAAGCAGACTATCAGGTGTCCGAGCAGGGCTGAAATTAAAAGCCTGCAGCGGAAGATCGCCATTTTTATCGCACGATGTTACCGAACAGTATCCTTTGAGGCGGCGACTCTCTTGGCACCACTTTCCTCCGCTGGACATTCTGGCGGACATGGACGCGAGGGTTTATAACCGATATTCACTATTCGCTAGAATAGTGATAGCGTGCCACGAATCGCTGTAGTAAGGCTGAAGTAGCAGAAACGGCAACACGCGCTCGAGCGGTGGTGCGGGCGTCTACAGCAGCAGCAATTTTCGCGCAAGCGCTTTGTCGAAGCTATCCTGCCGCACTTCGAAGCCTGGATGCAGAGGCTCGCTCAGGTACTGAACGGGCATGGTTGCTTCGATGAGTACCTGAATAGGATTGGTCGATAGACCACGGCAAATTGTTAATAGTGCGGAGGCCATCTTGACTCTACACAACACACGCTCGAGGAGTGCCCTGCGAGGGCCTTTGAGCGGCAGGTCTTGGTCGCCAGGATCGGTTGAGACCCGTCTTTGTTGTGAAACCATGCTTGCAGAGACATAAAACTGGCGAGAGCCTACTTCTGTGAGACCGTGATGGTCCAGAAGCAGGCTGCCGAGCGGAATCGTGAGAGTACCGATCCCACTTGGTGAAGAAGGCGTAATTGAGACGACCGCCGACATATAAAATGCCAAAATCTCGCCTGCATCATAGGCAGGTGGGACTCCGAAGTCATGGGCGGTCAGATTGGGGACTCTGTCCACCCAACAAGTGACTCCAGATTCAAGAACACCCCGGAACCTGGAGTCACTTGGACCCACCAGGTTCCGGGGTGGTCTTTTGAGAGGTCACGGGGCCTCTTCCACGTGCTGATGGTGATCACCGGGGTGAGTTTAGTGAGGTAAAAATCCCACACTACCTGGTCTTTGCCCCAAAATTCCGGGTGCCTTTTGAAGGTTGCCCCGTAAACAAAAAACTTCGCTTCGTAGCTCACCGCACGATACTTGGTTTTTTTTTTATTCGGGATACTAAAGTAACCTATGACTCTCAGCGATAGTATTTCTGTTAGTGAAAGAGTTTTCGCAATCGGATCAGAACTGCCAGAAATTACCCATTACAAACAAACATACTATTTTACCTCTTTATAATATTAGTTAAGACTGCATTTTTAAAAGTTGCGAGTCACTTATCTTGGGAAAAGTATTGATTTTGTCGCAATATGTTGTTAATGAACAGATAAGCAGCCGGTTTTAACTGATTCTTATCAGGAAAAACCTGTTAATAATCTTTTTAATACCTACACTAAATTAATTAAGTCTTTGATGATATCTTGCGGAAGTAATAAATATTTATTTGCTTGAATGAAGTAATCAATACTTCATTCACACAAATGTACGGAGGTGGACTTAATGGCTTAGGCTTTTTTTACCAGTCCACCAACAGTACCAGTATTTTGTATAATTGATTGTACTTGAAACAATAATAGTATTAGAGCAGAAATACCCCGACTTATGTTATGTGTAGATCATGGATTCGAATAAAGATATGCAGGAACTTACTTTGTTCTATTCCCAAAGTTCTTCTAGAAACTCTTTTCAGCGCCACCGCGTACAGCCCTCGAGGTGCGCATATATGGGCCTTATGTATCGCGTCCATATGATGTGTTAACGCCAACATGATTCCGTTGCGAAAAAAGCATAGTGCTATGCATCCTGTATAGCTCCGTCTTTCCCTCATACTAGTAGATACCAAGAGGTTTTAAGACATCTTATTAGGTACCCAGGTCGTAGCAGCAACTCTTTGTGGGGCGTCTTCGAGGGCGTCGTCTGCCTTCAGGCAACAAAGTTGGATGGAGGTTTATAACTTTTATGGAGAATTGAGAAACTGGTATTCTGAGACGGTGCCTCAACAACGCGGTCCCAAATAAATCTAATGTAAGATATTGTCTTAGAACCAAAGAATCAAAGACACAAGAGTTCTGTAGATTCTGCCTGTTCCGAAGGGAAATAGTGTGAGTTTATGTATGTGACATCCACCTACCCGCCCTGGCACCATTTAGATTAAAGTGAGCATCCTCACACAGTAAAAACTTGCCTGAGACCCAGCAAGGCTGCTTAGTGTTTATTTTCTGGTAAACGAAATCAAACTAGAGGATTGCCAGAAATACAAATCTTTCACAACTTCGTCTTCATATCTAGACTTCAAAAGAAAACACAGACGCTTTGGCAGCTATGGCGTGGATACGACAAGCGCTTCAAAAGATATAAGATGCTATATATATGCTCTCAAAAACGGTGAAAGAAAACATCGTGAGGAAACACGGCATGTCCAAGAACCAAAAAATCGAAGACATGTGACATCCACCACTGTGACTTAACTGTATAATCACGTGTTTCCAGTCAGCTTTATTAGATCCTTATTAAGGGTACGTTCACACAGAACATCCGCTTTTCCAGGATAGTTTTTAACGGATCTGTCGCTACTGGGGGTAATCTTCACACCAATCAACTTTCTGCAGGGATGGACATCCGATATAACGGATCAGTATTTTAATACTTAAACTCGCTCATACAGCTACCTACGCCATTGCATATGCGATAAAGCGGACCTGTAAAAAACGGACTGTTGTATATTTTGTCGGATCGGTATTTTTTACAGGATTCGGAATGCAGTCATGTGTGTAAACTCGTTCATACAACTACATACGTCAGCGCCGAATAAAAAAGTATATGATAAAGCAGATCTGTAAAACAGACCTCAGTGTGAACGAGCACTTAGTTCGAAATAAATGCTCACAGATCAGGGGGGTGACCACAAGCTCTTAGAGTAAGGTTATTTTGAGATCGAGTAAGGGACAGATGTATATAACGTGTATACATCTGTCACTTACTCGATATCAAAATAACCTTACTCTAAGAGCCACCCCCCTGAAAAAGCAAAAAGTTCTTATAAATGTCAATATGACACTTACAATTTTTGAAGTGTGTGTGTGTGCTGCATTAAGTCCGCCTATGTATCACCATTGTAAATGAAGTTTAAATAAAAATATAACACTCGGTAAATATGAGTCAAATTGATGGAATTGGCAAAACTCCTCAGTTGTGATGGATATCGATATCCTAACCTGCTACTATTATAAACGTGAAAGTTTGTAAGGATGGATAGATGTTTGTCGATCTTTCACGCAACGGATTTTGTTTTTTTTTTTTTTTTTTTTTTTTTTTTTATTACCTATAGGCTTGCGTTTGACCACCATCTCGCCTGATGTTAAGCGATGATGTGATCTACGGTGAAGCACGCTTGCCTAGAAGAAACCTATTCACTCTTGACTTAAAGACCCCTAGGTTGTAGCTATCAGGGAACAAAGACTCCGGAAGGGAATTCCACTCCTTAGCTGTGCGCACAATGAAAGTATTAGCAAAACGCTTTGTGCGTATGGGAGGGATGTCAACCATGTACCGATGGCGCATGGCCGTACGTCTTGTAGTCCGATGATGGAAAGGGCTAGGCGGAATCAAATTGTGCAGTTCCGTCGCACACTCCCCGAAATGTAACCGATAAAAAACCGACAGACTGGCGACTCGGCGTCGATGTTCGAGGCTCTGGAGCTTTGATGCGACCAGTGCATCGTTGCCAATAAGCCTTTTGGCCCGTCTGTCAATCGACTCAAGTGCATCAAGCTGGTATTTGGCAGATCCATCCCAGAGGTGAGAGCAGTACTCCATGCATGACCGAACTTGCGCTTTATACAAGTTGAGCAGCTGTTCAGGCGTGAAGTACCGTCTCACCTTTGCAAGAATCCCCAACTTTTTTGCAGCTAACTGAGCTTTCGCCTCAATGTAAGGACCGAAGTTGAGAATCGATGTCAACGTTACACCAAGCAGTTCGAGGTGGTCCGCTAACGGCACGGTTACACCACAGAAAGAAGGAGCCGGGTGGAATTGGCTCTTTTTAGCGGAAAAAAGACACGCCTGGGTCTTAGAAGCATTGAAGCTGACCAGATTGGCATCACCCCATTCGGAAACCGCCTTTAAGGACAGGTTCAAGCGTTCAACCATGGCCTCCCGGAGAGACTGAATCTGAGGCCCAGTAGCCCGTGCGCCGGACACGTATCTCTCAGCAACAGTGCTGTCGTCTGCGTACCCAAAGGTTCCGGGTTTTAGCAGATCATTAATGTGCAGCAAGAATAATGTTGCCGAGAGCACTGACCCCTGAGGGACTCCGGCGTTGATATCTAACTGACCGGACGAGCAGCCGTCGATAACCACTCAGATGGATCGATCCCTCAGGAAGTCCGCAATCCAATCACACAGACCACTAGGCAGACCGAAGGAAGGAAGCTTACCAATGAGGCTTTCGTGCCAGACCCTGTCGAAAGCCTTCGAGATGTCGAGGGAGACGGCTAGCGCTTCCCCGTGTCTCTCGATGGCCTCACTCCAGATGTGAATGGCATACGCTAAAAGATCCCCAGTGGACCGATTTCGGCGGACGACATCCTCAGTGACCGCCAATACGGCTTCGTATTGGCGGTCACTGAGGATGTCGTTCGCTTCTAGGTATGCCAGGAGTTTACCGTTGAGCACACGTTCCATACTCTTACAGAGGATGGACGTTACAGATATGGGTCTGTAGTTGGCCGGGTCAGCTCGACTGCCCTTCTTGGGCACGGGCTGTACGTTGGCCTGCTTCCAATCCTTCGGCACTTTTCCAGTCTCTATCGAAAGACGATATAGGCGTGTCAAGATCGGAGACAATTCAGGTGCACAGGTTTTAAGGACAATTGCTGGTATCCCGTCTGGGCCACTCGCTTTGTTCACATCAAGGCTACGCAGCACCCTACGGACGTCTTTTTGATGGATGCGAATGTCCGACATACTCGTCACACATCCATCAGGAGAAGGGGGAGGCTGCGCGCCATTAGAATTCAGATGCGAAGATTCCGCAAAAAGGGAGGCAAACAAGTTTGCCTTCTCCTCAGCGGAGTGGGCCAGTGACCCGTCAGGTTTCAGCAGTGGTGGTAGTGAGGGGCGACAAAAGTTTGATTCGACCGTCTTAGCCAGGGACCAAAACGCTTTGCTACCCGCTGGGTTTGAAGCAAGTTTGTGCCCAATTCTGCTAATGTGGTCAAACCGTGCTCTTCGCATCACCTTTTTGCAGGACTTGGCAGCTGTGTTGAAGGCTCTCTTCTTCTGACTCACGTCATTTGCCTTGCGCGTTCGAGCGTCGACCCATGCCTGGTAGGCCCTGTGTTTAACCGCGTTGGCGTGGTTACACTCGGCTCCAAACCATGGGCGGTTAACGTTAGAGATTGCTACGTCTGAGAATGGAATATAGTACTCCATCCCCCGACGCAACACATCTGTCACAGCATCAGCGCATGACGATGGATCATCCGAAGAGAAGCAAGTGGGCTGCCAAGGATAGCATGCGAAGAAAGAACGCATCCCATCCCAATCTGCTGACTTGTACCGCCATACCCGCCGGGTGCCTCTTGGGCTGGGATCGGATCGGAAATTTACAGAAATATAGCTTATTCATCAGAATAACACTTAAGCTATAATTTATAAAGATATTGAGAGAAGTACTAATGCGCAAGTGGAGCCGCCGGCGGCAGCTAGTTTAAAATAATTTATTTCAATAGGAATAAATTTCAATAAAAAACTAAGACTGTTAGGTATTATTAAACAAAAATATCGGCATCCGTTATTGTATACCAATGTCAATTTGTGGATAATTTCACCTTATATAACTATTTCTAAATGTTGTTTATACCAATATATAATATAGATTTTTTTCTTTGTTTGTTTGTTTGTACCGAATAGGCTCCGAAACTGCTGAACCAATTTGAAAAATTCTTTCACCTATAGAAAGCTAAATTTTTCCTGAGTAACGCCTATGTTACTCGGGAAAAATGTATATAAATTATTTTCGAAAAAATTAGAGATCCTTAAGAAAATTGCAATATTGTATCCCAAAGTATCAATATTTTGCCTATAAAATACATTATTTGGCGTGCGCTGAGAAAACTATTGATGATAATTAAAAATTATTAACTACAAAAAAGTCTGCGAGAGCAGCTTTTGTGTTCTAAAATTTAATTAGATCGCCGGTAGAAACAAAAGTTGGTTACATGTTTATTGTAGTATTCATTCTTATTTAAATACATAGTTTAACAAATTGGTAGGTAGGTAGGTAGGGTAGATAAGGTAGGTGGGTATGTAGATAGGGTAGGGTAAAAAGGGGAGGTAGGTGCAGGTGAGTAGGTAGGTAAGGTAGGTAGCTAGAAGCATGAAATTTGGCAAAAAAGTTTCTCGAGGGACGTAAGTGAAAGAAAAAAGTATTTTTGGAAATTCTACCCCTTAGGGGTAAATGGGGGTAGAACGTTTGTATGAAAAATCTAATTCCGTCGGCCAAAATTCTTGAAGCTTTGCACAAATAGTTATCTAAGTAAATGATAAAGGTTGCTATTATTCGTTTTTCGAAACTATCCCCAAATGATGATTTAGGGCGTGTTGAAGTATGGATGGAAAAATCTGATTTATTGGGTCAATAAACTTGAAAGTTGTGAATGATTATTGACAATGAATATTGAAGGTTGTTATTATTATTTTTTGAAATTAATAATAACAACCTTCACACTTACAACACTTTAACATCGCCTTATTATTAAGGCGATGTTAAAGTGTTTTTGAAGAATGTTATTTCTTGAGTTAATAAACTTGAAACTTGACTTATTAATTTATTTATGTATAAACAAAACACTTAAAAGATAAAGTACATGGAAAGATAGAATAGCACAAAAGTGCTGCCTATTTCTAGAGAAATTTCTTCCAGGAGACCTACGACAGGAGAATTAGATAAGAAACATAGACACAGTGTGTATTAGTACAAGGAAAGGTAATACAACTAAATTTAAACACACATATAATATATAAAATTACAATTAGTACCTAAAGATTATTATTTATATAAAAAAATACATAACTACTATAAAATTAATAAATACCTATAATATATAAGATCACGGGATAGCAGAAAGAAAGTGTGTTTTACTTTGCTTTTTAAAAATAGAGATAAGTTTAGCGTCACGGATCTTAGGTGGAAGTGAGTTTGATAGTCGTACTGCATAAAGAGAAAAGGAGTGGGAATAAAAACGATTTTTATGGGATGGGAAATTGAGATGGAGTTTAAGGAGGGATCTACACAGGACGTCAGCAGGGCGAGTAAACGAAAAACGGTCGCGCAGGTAGCCAGGGTATGCAGGGTTAAAAGGATATTGAACAGGGGACATAATATGCGAGTGTTCCTGCGAAGACGGATAGGAAGCCACTTGATATCCTTGCAGAACTGAGTGACATGATCGTATTTCCTAAGACCAAAAATAAAACGAATACACAGGTTTTGCAAGCGCTGTTGGATATTCCATTTATCAAGGAAGGTTATAGTAATAAGGGTATACTGCAATAGGGGCGGAGCATAAATGAAAAATGTTGCAAAAATGGGAAATTTCAGAGCTTCCGTTGCGTGCGCTGCGTAAGCGGTTAAAGTTATGCAACATTCATGTATGAAGGATAGGTAGAGTAGGGTAGGTAGGTAGCCAGTTGACGGGAGCGAAGCCGCGTGGGACAGCTAGTACCTAATATATATGTAACTTTTATGTCCCAAATTAGTTTTTATTCATTTTTATTTAAGGCTAGGCTAGCGTTTGGTCACCATCTCGCCTGATAGTAAGCGATAATATAGTCAACGGTGAATCACGCTTGCCTAGAAGTAACCAATACAATGTTGACTTAAATACACCTTAGTTGTAGCTATCAAGAAACAAAGTCTCTGGCATACTCGCAAAACGCTTTGTGCGTATCGGTGGGATATCTACCATGAACGGATGGCGTATTACAGTACGTCTTGTAGTCCGATGATGTGAAGGGCTAGCCACCCACCGTACACGCCCCGAAATGTAACCAATAAAAAACCACATTGACAGTTGCCAGCCTGGCAACTCGGCGTGGACGTTCGAGGCACTGGAGCTTTGATGCGACCAGTGCTTCGTTGCAAATAAGCTTCTTGGACCGTCTCGTCTGTCAATCGAAACAAGTGCATCAAGCTGTTATTTGGTAGATCTGTCCCAGAGGTAAGAGCCCATGCATGACCGAACTTGCGCTTAATTCAAGTAGAGCAGCTGGTCAGGCGTGAAGTACCATCTCACCTATGTAAGAATCCCCAACTTTTTTGCAGCCAACTGAGCCTTTGCCTCAACAAATGGATTAATTGAGGATCGATGTTAATGTAATACCAAAAAGTTCGAGATGATCCGTTAACGGCACGGTTGCATCACGGATAAATGGAACCGGATGGAATTGGCTCTTTTAAGCGGAACAAAGTATATTATATTCATATGAGTATATTATACTCATATGAGTACACCCTCTCCTTTTGAATGGCCAAAAACTCCGTTTGTAAATCAGTATATTCATTCACTTACTATTTCACCCATGTTTTGAAATCATCTTCTTTCCATCGTAGATTCTGTCAAACGCTTTCATTCAAGCGAGATCGAGTCCAAGAGCTGGCTCAGCACAATTTATAAGAAAAGTAGTTTGCTCTTAAGCAAAATGAGAATAAAGGGAGAGAAATCCCATGGTTTCCATTTTTAATCAAGTTACAATAACACTGGATAACAACAAATTCGTTAGTTAGTACTTAGTTAATTATAACAAAACATTTACCCTAAAAGTTAGAACGCGTTTTGATCACGACCGGATCAGTATTTACCACTAAAACTTCAAACCAGGTCAATTAATTATTAATATTTGAGCTGATAGAATAGTTTATCTACCTGCCCGGACCTCTGATAACTTTTTCAACAGAATCTAGAGCTGTGCGCCGTAATATTGTATTCTACGAATTTACAGAATGAGTTTTCCATGTGGGCGTGAATATCCAAATCTGAAACTATGAGGAATAGCGAAAAACATTCTAAGAAACACAACGAAAAAAATTCTATGAAGTCTTGGGCCCGATTTTCATGAAAATTAGAACTGCATCATTGGAATTTTTAATAAACAATATTTATAGCCAGGAATGGAACCCGTTGACTTTGAAAAAAAAACACAAGCTGTATTATTACGCCATCCGGTATTGTTGCTATAGGAATAAGATTTTATGCTTGGGAACCAGCAACTACTTATATTTTCAGCAATTTCTTACATTTTCAGCAATTTCTTATAATTGTGATGAGCTCTTGAACGCGATCTCGCTTGATGGTAAGCAATTATTAAAATCTACGATGGCATCCAAAAGATGATTTCAAACATGGGTGAAATAGTAAGTGAATGAACTTACTGATTTACTAACGGAATTTTTGGTCATTCAAAAGGGCCTGTGTACTCGTACGAGTATATAATATTGAAAAATGTTGACTATGCTTCAATTTAAGTATTAAAATGTGTGTATTCATTTTTACTGGGCAATTGTCTGACTCTATATTTCATTTATCAAAGGCAGAGTGGAAACTGGCCGTGTCACACACAGGACACGAGTTGTCAGACAGTTCAGCGTTCACGCCTCGCTGCTCTGTACGAACTATCATGAATGGGCAAGCATTTGACTAACGTCTGTTGAGCTTCGTAGCTATGCGTAGTTTGTCTAGTATATGTGTGTAAAAATGTTGAGAGGGTTAAATGGCTACTGGAATACTAATAAGGAAAACATATCAGACATAACATCTGCACTGATAAACTTTAAAATTTAGAGGCTCTCACAGACAGGCGCGTTTAATATATATAATTATATATATATATATATATAAATCCTTACCTAAGCTTAACAATTTATATAGAGATTACTTTTGATCGTTATAGATATACTACAACCGTGTTTTTTTTTACATATCCAAAAGCATCCATTTAGCTGGCAGGACGGGGGGACACTTGACTCAAACTAAAATTTGCCCACGCAAATGGATCCATTTATCGAAAAACTGGTTTTCACAGACCCATAAAATTTATGAATGGCCTATCCATCGCTATCTCACCCAGGATAGACGAGAAAAAAAAACATCCACACTTTACGTGTACAGGAGGTATTTTTTTTTATCGTGGTTCTATTTTACCATTTTGTCGGCGTGATTACCATGTATATCCAAGTCAAATTATAGCTGTCTAGTACTAAGAGTCTCTGAGCTAAGGATGGACAGATGGACATGGCGAAACTATAAGGATTCCTTGTTGACTACGGAACCCTAAAAAGGTTTACATTGTAAAGCGTTGGCTCTACTATATACGGGTACCCAAACCCATGACATGAACTTGGTTTAGAGTGCGATGGATATATTTTTACTTAAAAAATCTTTTATTGTACTTATTTGAATATTTTATAGAAGAAAACTCTTTTATTACGCAATGTTTCATAATTTTAAAAATAATTATGAAACGTTGTGAAATGATTTCAATCATCTGTGAGTAAGTAATTAATGCATTATGATCCAGAATTAATTAGTTTGCAATGATTGTTTTAATACTATCTCATCTTCGAGATATCATCTACAATGGCCAATTTCATGATTACCATCAGAATGACGGACGTAATTTTTAAGGTGCGTTTTTAAGAAGCTTATCTTTCAATAATAAAATTAATTTTATAAATTTTCTACGTTAATGTTTTTTTACTTTCCATTTTGATTGGGGCGACGTCCTCCGGGTCTCTAGTCAAGATGGGCGTGCCCCAAGGTTCAATTCTCGGCCCTTTCCTTTTTCTTGTTTACATTAATGATCTCCCTTTTATGATGGCCAAATTATCGGATATAATTCTATTTGCTGATGATACTTCGCTAATTTTTAAAATAGATAGGCAAGATACGGATGTCATAAATGTCAACGAAAGTCTAATTGTTCTCTCAAGATGGTTCGCAGCTAACAATCTTTTACTGAATGCGAAAAAAACAAAATGTCTAAAGTTCTCTTTACCAAATGTACCACAACATGACCTAAACTTAAATCTTGACGGCAAAAATCTTGAAGTTATAACGGAAACTGTATTCTTAGGGATTACTATCGATTCAAAATTGCAGTGGGGCGCGCACATTAGAACTCTTTCGGGTAGGTTAAGTTCGGCTGCATATGCAGTAAGGAAAATAAGGCAGCTAACCGATGTAGCTACAGCTAGGTTAGTATACTATGCTTATTTCCACAGTATTATGTCTTATGGCATTCTGCTGTGGGGATCAGCAGCAGACGTTGACTCAATTTTCATCCTACAAAAGAGGGCAATCCGCGCAATCTATAAAATGGGTCCTCGCGAGTCCCTCAGAGAAAAATTTAAAGAGATCGATATACTGACTCTACCTTCACTTTATATTTTGGAATGTATTTTGTATGTCCGTAAAAATCGGGGGCTTTTCAAAACTAGAAGCGACTTCCATAATTTAAAAACACGCAGTAAGCACGAAATTGTAATACCCAAATTCAGATTAACGAAAACTAGCAAGTCTTTTCTTATAAACAGTATACGCTTTTATAACAAGTTGCCAAAGTCAGTTATAGAACTGACCGATGGAAGGTTCAAAAACTACATCAAACGTATCCTTGTTAAAAAAGCATATTATAAAATCAAGGACTACGTTGAAGATAAAAACATTTGGCCTTAGCTCCTTCTGCGCATGCTTCCCTGGTAACTTGTAAACGGCACAAATAAGTGGATGTCTCTAACTATTCTCAATCTCATTTTTTCTTTCCTTCTTTTAATTAGACTTTTTACAATGGTTTTCAATCATCTTTATAGCCCTTTGCTAAGAATAGTTACAGCACTGATAACAAAATTTGTGCAACATGTTAAATATAGTCTTGTTATACTTATTTTTTACCTTTGTATAGATTCTTTTTTGATTGTTTTGTGAATGTGTGAACATTGTAGGCCTTCTAGATGCTAGTTACCATTTGTTAACTTTTTTATATAATCTTTTTCTTTTTTTTTTTAGTTTCTTACGACTTATTGTCATAATTCGAGCCTACGTTGTCCCCCCATATCTAAGTACTAATGCTGTAACATGGAAATATTGTAAAACCAAACCATTTTTAAAAGAGTAACCATGGAGTTTCTTGCCGGTTCTTCTCCATAGGAAACGACCAACCCAAACCGTGCACATTTTGTCGACGTTTAGTGCCCATGTAGGCCTATGTGAAATGAAAAAAATGATTTTGATTTTGATTAAGAATTACTGAAACAAATTGAATTCGGCAACTATTTCCGTCTAAAAATAATTATTAAAAATCTTTCCTGTTCTATAAAAATAAATTACATTTATTGTACAGCATAACACTTGTCTAAAACCTTAAAAGGTTTATGTGACAAAGTGGACGAAGCAAACTCGGACGCATATTACTAAAATATGTAAACAATATACATATACCCACTTAAAATTAAGATGCGATGTCACCAGTAATATAATATTTTTAAGGAAAACCATTTTTAATGTGTGCTAGTGACAATATTAGACTGCACAGTTTTAGAAATTTTATTCAGAGTATCAGGTAATATATATTCCCATGTTTTCGTGCCATACACATTAACAGTTGTAGGTAGTTTATATGTTGGCAAGTAATCCAGATCACTTAACTGTTTTGGTATATTGTTTAAAGTTAGGAGCTAATATATTATTAACTGTACACCTTTATTATTTCCTCTGATTTAATGTGCTCTTGGTAAGTACATTTTATGCTACTACTAGAACATTATGTTAATAAAACGACGCCTTTACGAACCATTTCCTTTTCTTGGGTAAGCTAAAATTATCAAACGAAAGAAAAACAGTGCTAATTACGCTAACGATGTCAATTAAATTAAATAACTTTAAATGGCTGGTAATGGTTCCGTCTACCTAAGACCTTAAGCGGGAAATTCACAAGACGGACTTGCTCTCGGGCATGCCTGCTAGTCTTGTCTGGATCTCGTTATTTTATGTCTATCCTATGTCTTCTCAGTATACGCAGTCAGCGTCAGTAGACGTCGTTGCCGTGGCCGAATCCGGGCCAAGGAAGGGATTTAATTAATGGCGCGTTTACATTAGGTCGGCTACCGTTTACGGCAACCGCAACGCGCTACGAAGAAGAAAAAGTATGTGACTGTCGCAGTTTCTTTCAGTCTGTGGTAGTGCGGACTAGCGGTCATAGCCCGAAGACATACCCGCGGGCAAGCCCGTCCAGTGAATACACTGCTTTCCAGAGCCTTTCGAAAATTCTACGTATGCACTTGTAGTGAAACCATACAGTAGTTCAGTTCTACCACAAAGTATGTAAGCGGCGGCAGGCCGCAGACAGAGAGGCCACTACGAACAAAGAGCCATATTGGACGCACGCATTGACATTACTATTTTACAGCGATTCTGGGCAATGCAAAGACATTATACGTATTTCTTACTACTAGACTGTGTACAAATATTTTTTGTTTAGCTAAAATGAAATCTATTATCATACACCTAGGTTTGCTATTTCCTTATAAGCGGTAGCTAACCAAAGGTGGTCCTGGCGAGAGGGTTTCCGCTGGAAGTGTGTCCTTGTCTGACCTCTTGCTAGCTCAACTAATCATTGAGTTTGATAGAAATGGTAGAAAATTTTATATTTTTATTTTTGTGTTATACCAAAACGAACAATTCATCTGTGCAATTCATAGACTTTGACACGTATTTAAATATTTCTAGAAAGGTATTTAAATATTTCTACAGTCCCTAAATTTAATAAATTCGTTGTATTTAAAAAATATCCCTTAATACTGAGTAAGAGTAGTACTTTTAAATGTTTGGGCCTGGTACTAAATGTAGGATGGTGGTTTGTGGAATTTTTGGCGGACTTTGTTCGAGTGAAATTCAGCGGCTGTTAATATTATTTGCAAATTGATTCCTAATGGAAGTGTAGTTTTATTTCTCAACTGTCTACGCAACTGGACAATTTGTGAAATCATAGAGATCCTTTGAGGTATATTTAGCTGCCGGTATTTCAAAGCACCGTCCTTGTACCGTGAAGACTGCAGGGTCATTTATCGCCTCTCCTTCATGAGCTTCAGAGCAGGCTCAGAGAGCTTTTTGTTCCTATCTATACGATGGCCTTGAAGAATGAGACTTGAGGAGACTTGGCATTTGAGGATTATTGAGTATTCCTCCTCTCTTCGAACTTCAGATAACCCTTTAATACTCCATCGTAAACTGCTCAATTCCTCTTCGAGTTCGGTGATTTTTTCGTCGGTCCGGAGTGTGCGCGAGTTGTACGTTGCCAGGTCCAGTCGTCGGTATTTGTTGGGGTAGCCGGATCTCGTCCGGGATTCTTAGCACCCCTTGCCATACCGTAACCTCAACCGCTACCGTAGTCGAGGGTACAGGCTGCCGGGCAATAGGGGCTATGTTTTATTTGTGCTATTCATGGGGAGTGCTTTGCAGGCGGGTTGGCGATCGCAGTATGGTTGTTATAAATGCACAAAGAACGTTGCTGCCTTTTCTCTGGTTTTCGGTGGTTGGTGGTTGGTGGTCGGTAGAATCAACTTTTATTACTTGTAAATTTTAATTATAATTTGTGTACGACGTTCAAAAGTGCCGTTTTTTGGCATAGTTGAATAAATATATTTGAGGCGATTATGGTAAAAAAAGTCAAAGTCAAAGGACTTTGACTTTTTTTTCCCATAATCGCCTCTTACGACACCCACGGGCAAACATGGGATGGTGAAATTTTTTACGCCCGACACCATACGGTTAGTGATGTAGATACCAAAAAATATAAACACCATTTTTTTTTATTAACTATAAATTAGGTAGGTTTAGGTAGCGCAGGTAGGTAGCATCAATATATCGGGATACTTAAACTATCGTTTTTACAAACAATTTGTCCCGTGTTCTGTTTGGTCATGGTCACCTCATTAGAAAGAGACACACTACCAACGGGAGCCTTCTCATGTGGACCGGTTTTTGCGCCATAGTGCACAGTCTAGTAGTAAGAAGTATAAGGTCTTTGGGGCAATGTCAGACAGAGCTCATTCGCGGCCAAAGAGGTCGCGGCTGTCGCGAGTGCTAGCGCATGCGTTTGCTACGTGATTTACAAATATTTTTCAGTTAATAATTCCAATCTACCACTCTTTTATTTTTTTAAACACAACAGTTGTTACACCCACTCTTATCAACGTTGGAGACTCTACGCTCGAAGTTGTGGACGACTATGTCTACCTAGGACAAACGATCTAGTTGGGTAGGGCCAACTTCGAGAAAGAGGTCAACCGTAGAATCCGACACGGCTGGGCAGCGAACGCTGGCAGGCAGGTAGGGAAGTTGCGCGGTATCTTCCGGTCCAAATTACTACAGTGTCTCAAGACGAAAGTCTATGTGCCAGTGTGTGTTGCCGTTGATGACCTATGGCTCTGAGACGTGGTCGCTCACTATCCTCCTCATCAGAAAGCTTACAATCACCCATAGGGCAATGGACAGGGCTATGCTCGGAGTATCCTTGCGCGATCGAATCAGAAATGCAAAATCCGCAAGAGAACCAGGGTTACCGGCATAGCCCGAAAAATTGCCGAACTTTAGTGGCAGTGGACAGGGCACATTGCTGTATATGTAAGGAAGCCTGAAATTACATAAAGATGCTTACGGTCATATATTTTTTCAAGATATGAATTTGAAAATTCAATATTTTAGAAAATAATAAATTACTTTAAGTACATAGGCGAAATTGTACATTGTAGCTTTGTTTAAGGAAAGAATATGAAACTTGTCACCCTTCTAAATCTCTCTAAACTTGTAGCCTTTTTCACATCTATATGTTTTATCGAACTTGTGGCCTTTTCACACTTTTTATGTTTTTAGTGGGATCATTATTAAACCATTATTAACCTCCAATCTTCGTCGTATGTGGCGTCGTGTCTGTTTGGAACCAAACGTTTCGTTCACTATTTGATATTTTATTGCAACACCATGTCAGTTAGCTGTCAGCGATTTGACAGCTTTTGATTGACAGCTGACACTTGAGAAGAATCGAGAAAGAAAATTTGCACGTGAAGTTTGGGTTCTTGTGGAAATATATCTAATCGAGATGTGTTTCGCCCATTGTGATTTGTAATTGCATCCGCTTTTCGCGTTCGGTGTTGTGGAGCGCCCGCGCAGTCGGTTTTGAGTATATTTTGACGCACATCAAAGTGCTTTAATGGGAACACGTTCCCTGCCTGGTGGACGCCGGAGCCTTCGGTCCAGACAGCCGTTAGTTTATCCCTTATCGTCCTAATATTATATATATTCTCCTATAAAATAAAAATAAAATAAAATAATCTTTATTTCGGACAAGTAACATCCATATGGGTTAGTAAACAAGAAAACTTATACCTATGTTAGTACACTCTTAATTTCTAAAAAATAACTTATTTAGTAACGAGGTTGTTGTTCCGAATGCACTTCAGAACAACTTCCCCTAATAACGGAGTGTCATACCTCCCGGCTATGGTTTTCAGGATGGAGTTGGAGCTATCCCGCACTCTGCAGAGCAAAGAGGCAGATCTCTGCCTGACGATGGCATGGAAATCGTCGACACGAGATTCCGCAAACATACCTGATGCACTGCAGAAACGGGGCAGCCCCATCAACATCCTGAACCCATTATTATATTGGACCCGTAAGGCGCTGATAGCCCGCTGAGTGTAGTTGGTCCACAGGCTGCACGTGTAAAATACTTGGAAATAAGCTTTAAAAAGTGTTATTTTTGCTGGCTTGCTACACCGTGCAAACCTGCGAGCCAACATGTTACAACGGACTGCCAGTGCCCTACGTTCCCTCTCGATATCTACCCGGTCATCAAGGCTGTCGGTGACATAGTGCCCCAAGTACTTGAACTGGTACACTCGCCCCAGCTCATTCCTATTCAGTTTAATCGGGGGCACATATGCCGGACATTTACCGCCGACAGCCTTAAAGACCAAGTACTCGCTCTTTCTGATATTGTAGATAAGGCCATGCCCTCACAACATGTCAGAAGTTCTCTAAGCGCTCTAACAGTTGGGCTCAGCAGCACCATATCGTCAGCATAACCGATGTTATTGACACTGACGTCATCAATGCGACATCCGATTTTCTTGCTGCTGAGCTCAACGATTAGATCATTTATATAGAGGTTAAACAACTTAGGTGAGGTTATCCCTCCTTGTCTAACCCCATAGTCTAGCCCATACGACACAGATAGCCTATCGGCCTATCTCACACTGTTTGTCTGGTTGTGATACCAGTACTGGAAGATACGCAACAGCTCCGCTGGCACTCCTCTCTCCCGTAACTTCCCCCACAGGACATCATAAGATACAAGGTCAAAGGCACGAGAGAGATCCAAGAAGCAAGCATACACTGGTGTCCGACGTTTAGTGTAATATTGCACCGTATGTTTGAGTCCGAGAATCGCACTTTCAGTGCCAAGATTATTACGGAACCCAAACTGTGCATCGTGTAATTTTAAAAAGCTATCTAATCGTACATCCAGCAGGCTGTCGAGCACCTTCGCGACAACAGTAGCCAGAGAGATGGGTCGATAGTTACACTTATCAGCTACGTCACCCGTTTTATTTTTAACTAGCACTCCGCCCGCGACTTCGTTCGCATGATTTCGTATTTTATTTAACTAAATTATGTGCAGTTAGTGAAGGCGATCAAAAATAAGCTATAGTTAAATCAATAATAAATGAGATATCGTAGATATCTACGGTTTAAGTTAGGATTTAGAGGACATAGAACCTCCTCATTTTTGGAAAGTCGGTTAAAAATCTTATTCCTTGGGCAATAATAAATTGCCATCATTAGTTTTTCAGAATTACCCCCAGAAGATGTTTTAGGTGTGTCAACGGTTTTTTGAATAATCTTACGGCACTAAGATGACCTCTTCCTCGATTTGGAACTACCGAATTGGACCGTTTATACAGTGTTGTTTGACGAAGATATCGGTAAACATACACAAAAAATAATTAAATACCTTACTAAAGGCAAATTGCCTATTAGGTCTACCGAAAAAGTGAAAAAAAAAACTATTTTACAAAAAAATACTACCGACATCCAACTAAAAACACTACAAAGTGAAAAATAACTTTCTTTTTCGAAGTCGGTGTCCATAACGAAAAAAATTGGTACCTACTAAAGACACCGACTTCGAAAAAGAAATTTATTTTTCACTTTGTAGTATTTTTAGTTGGAGGTCAGTAATATATTTTTGTAAAAAAGTTTTTATACAAATAAATGTCTCTTTAAAGGTTGAATTTCCAAAACTCCCTCCTTAGTGCTAACCTACATCGTTAAAAGAAGCTATGTGTAATAAAATACTTCAAAAATCTTGATCACCCCCTAAATAGTATTTTGGGGATAGCTTCGAAAAACGAATAACTAATAGCAACCCACATTATTTATTAAGGTTAGTATTCGTGTCAAATTTGAAGTTTATTAAACCAAGATCTTCATCACCCCCCTAATCATCTTTTAGGGGTAGTTTCGAAAAACTAATAATGATAGCCATTATTATTTACTTAGGTTAGTATTTGTCCCAAGTTTCAAGTTTATTAATCCAAATCATATAAATCATAAATGAGATTTTCCATACAAACTTTAACATCCCTTAAATCGTATTATATAAGTAGTTTTGAAAAACTTGTAATGACAACCTTTACTTTAAAATCAATAAAAATAATATAAAATATTTGCTGTTAGTATTGATGCCAAGTTTCAAATATATAAGCCCAACAAAATGCCACCTTTAACCTCCATTAGGTGTAGAATTTCCGGAAATCAATAAACTCATTACTTTTTTTATTAATCAAGAGTGTAATCCTACTATTTTAGATATTCTACCTTCCAAACCGAAGAAATTTCATATGAAGTTTCAACCCCTACTTTATTCCCCTTAGGGGTAGAATTTTTAAAACCTTATAATTACATGAATTCTTTTTATCAACTCCAACTCTAACTTACAAACTATAGAAATTACATACAAACTTTCAACCCCCTTTTTAGCCCCGTTAGGGGTGGCATTTCCAGAAATAATTAAACTCATTGTTTTTTTATTAATCAGGATCGAAAACCTACAATTTAAGACGTTTTACCTTCCAAACCGAAGAAATTTCATATAACGTTACAACTACTATTTTATCCCCATAGGGATAGAATTTCCAAAAACTAATAAATACATGTTTTTTTTTTTATCTACCTAGAGATTAAATCTAAAATTTCACGTGACCAACTATCAAACTGTAGAAATTACATACAAACTATCAACCCCCTTTTTACCCCAATAGGAGACGAATTTCCATAAACCAATAAATAATTCTTTTTATGAACCAAAAGCGTAAATCCAAAATTTAACGTGTCCAACTTACAAACTGTAAAAATTTCATGCAAACTTTCTACCCCCCTTTTTACCCCCTTATGGGTCGAATTTCCAAAAATCAATATATGAATTAATTCTTTTTATCAACCAAGAGTATAATTCTAAAATTTCAAGTGCCTATCTTACAAACTGTAGAAATTACATACAAACTTTCAACCCCCTTTTTACCCTCTTAGTGTTGGAATTTATAAAAACCAATAAACACATTAATTATTTTTATGAACCAAGAGCGTAATGTAAAATTTCAGTGTCCAATTTGCAAACTTTAAAAACTTCATACAAACTTACAACCCCCTTTTTACCCACTTAGGGGTCAAATATCCAAAAAGTAATAAATACATTAATTCTTTTTATCAACCAAGAGCGTAAATCAAAAATTTCACGTGCCCAACCTTCAAACTGTAGAAATTACATACAAACTTTCAACCCCCTTTTTACCCCCTTTGGGGTGGAACTTCCAAAAATCCTTTCTTAGTGCTCACTAACGCCACATGAGGAACCTTTCTGCCAAATTTCATTCTTCTAGGCCTAGCGGTTTAGGCTGTGCGTTGATCGATCAGTCAGTCAGTCAGTTTCTTCTTTTATATATATAGAAGATAGATAGATAATAGGCACGACAATAGTTCGCATGAGATCACAGGGGAGGTACGAGTGACACGTACATAAAGAATAGAACATAACCAGTACCCTAGCTATCGATATCGCTATATAACGAACCAGATCAGAGTCACGACAGCAGCCGTCATCGAGAACTCGCAACGACGAGCCCAGCGGAGACTCCACTTTGAAGTGGTCTATAAACATGTTGGCGATGGTGTCTGGCTGGTCAGCACCCCCGACACTCACAGGAAGGCCAGGCCTAACCCCGAACTTTTTAGTAGCCTTCCAAAACTTTTAAAAGTTGTTGGCTTTACGGTGCGAAGCTATAATATCAAGCTTAATTTGTTCTTGATGAGTCTGACACCACACAAGTTTGCTTTTAAACACCTTTCGTGTAAGGCACATATCATCATAAACATCGCCAGAAGTTGGTTTGTTATGCCACAACCAAAGCCGATATTTAAGCCTCGCCCTCGTGTGAGCTTCTCGTACGTGCTTCTTCCACCCGACAACACGGCCAACATGTCTATGAGTCCGAGTTGCCACATGACTCTGTACCGCAGCTTCCGACAAAATAGCAACAATATTGCGATACATCTCGTTCAAAATTTGTCTGTGTTGAGTATTATTACAATTTTTGTTATTGCACAGACCAAATTCCTGGGGGTAATCAATTAGCTTCAATTTACTATTACATAGCTCATAGTACATGTTTATTTGATCGCTGTCTCTTTCCCCCCAAATTACTTTATTACGAGATGTTTTATGATCATATAACTTGGGCTTAATCTTATCCAATCTACATTCAACAAATATGGGACAGTGATCAGACCAAAACACATCGTGCACTATACTTATATCAGCAACAGTTAACCAGGCAGCTTGTGTGACGAGACAATGGTCAAGCCATCGCCTACAACCGTGTGCGTCACTGACAAAGGTATAGCTATTCGAATGTAGCCCTAATTTTTCAATGTCCGCACAAATCCACTTTTGTTCGTGACAGAAATCTAAAAATTCACAACAAAAAGACATACAAGGGTGTGAGTTGAAGTCCCCGAGAATATAGACAGTTTTAACGTTACTAGCTTCGACGATAGCACTCACTTCACTTAAACATTCGATGAATTCTGCCAGATTTTCACTAGAGTCAGTCGGCATATAGACACTGAATACTATTATGCATCTGTCCCCAAGCGAAACTTTGTTCGCTGTCAAACGCGCACTAACACAGCTGATAACCGTCACTGCCTCAAAAGCTCGCTTACGCCACAGGATCGCAACGCCACCAATACGGTCGTCCCCTCAATATTCCTGCAGACGTATCAACAGCTGACTTTCCAGTGTACTCGAAATCTCCTATCCCTAATCTCCAGGCACGGCACGGTATTGATCGACCCCCAGGAGCCTACCGCAGGAATCCCAGGTAAGTGGCTATAATATTGCCGGCCAACCCTTGTGACACCTTACACCCGTAGTAGGAACCAGTATATCTCCCAATAAGGAACAAATCCCCTAGCTTTCCACTGCTGCGTTACGGCAGTTTCGTGGGATACAGGTTCTGACAGGGTCCAGGAGTCCCAACGCTGCTATGGGCCCCAGCTTTGAGCTCCTGGCTTGGGATCCGCAGACCTGTATTTAACAGTATCCTTTAAGAAATCTATATATATAAAAGGCAATGTCCCCACTGACATATCAACACCCAGCCTACACCACTATGTGGATATTGATTTAATACTGTAGGTGTCATTTAAGAAAGGATTTTCTGGAAGAGGAAGAAAGTTTATTTGGTCATTTTTATTTAGTTTAAGACCGTCTGGGAGCTCAGTTAGATTTACCACAACTGACCAGGAGACCAGAAACCTGAAGGAAAAAAACCGGGGCTGGAATCATGAGTGGTGACTCTCAAACTACCAGTAGAACAGAAACATGAAGAAAAGAAGTACATCTGGGGATGGAATCATGTGTGGTAAAAACTCTCGAGCTACCAGGAAATCAGAATCATAAATAAGTAGAAAGTCACAAAATTTATATTAACCAGAGCGATGCCGGGGCGGGCAGCTAATAATCCACAAAAAAGCTGCCTATCTTGATAAAAATAGGTTACATCATTGAATTGTTTAAAATAAAAACTTCATTAACGCGGAGCATAAACAGCTAAAGCTAGAATTATGAAATTGGGACAGCTTAATAAAAAAAAATGTGTGAAGCCATGTCCTTTTATCCAATTTTTCACTTACTGAATTAACCTAAAATTAGGGATACATATCAAGTTTGCCCAATAATTCATTAAAGAGTGATCCAAACATAATATTCCTGTAGGTCTTAAAATTTTAAGAGTTTTCGAAAATATTTGATTGGAAAACGTTCGCCAGTAAGGCTGCGGTTCCACTGAGGCGGAGTGGAGCTGTGCGGAGCCGCCAATGCTGTTTCCTTTGAAGCGGAGTGGAGAAGAGATGTGGATTTCAAGCCATGTGATTGGTGAATCGCGGCACAGCTCTTCTCCGCTCTGCTCCACTCCGCCTCAGTGGAACCGCAGCCTAAAACGAGGGTATTTTACATACACGTAAAACTAGATTTAGAATTTTGTAACTGGATTTTATTCCTAGAACGTGGAAGCCCCAGTTTAAAACTTGATAACCTAGGTTTATAGGATTTTTTCATTGACCCCTTCCGTACCGGGCAGCTAAACTTCAGAATGGTCTTAGTTAAGCGGTCGGTCTATAGAAGTTACCTATTCAGTCTTGACTTAAAGACCCCCACTTATATTTCTATCGGATACCATACATACCTATATACAATTGCACATATGTACCAACCTACCTACCGTTGCAAAATTTCACCAGCAATTTGATGGGACACGTACCCTATTTGTCTACTGAGTTTTCCTATAGTGGCCTCCTTCACCAACCTTACGTTATGGAAAGCGGCACACTATACCAGGCAACCCCTTACGAGGTGTCTGGGACCATCTTCGGTAGGTCACGCCTCCGAGAGCACTCGCCCCTGGTACTCAAGAGAAAATGTGAGTTGCACCGTGATTACTCACTACCATTTGTCCAGAATGGGCAATCAAAACTCCCATCAAAACTCAATTTGATGGGACAGTGTGTTAACGAAGCTTCAACAGGGAGATAGATATTTGAAAAACCGGGTTAGTGAAATGTCAACGGGACCGGGGTCGAATTCTCCGCGGGGCCTGTAGGCTCGTTACCCGTGCTTGTATTTGATCATCCTATGCTGCATTCGTAGCCATTCGGGACCATTCGGGGCCACCGAACCGATGATTCCTCGAACTAAATAATCCCATTTAAATAGGAATCTGGGTAATATTTACTGGGATCTGATTGGTGTGTTTGATTTTAAACATTGATGCATAATTGAAATTTTAGATTGCTGTTCTTTGCCTGCCCTGGCTTTTCTCGACTATGTTTGAAAATATGCTGTGGAATCAACCATATTTGTGAATATATATAGTAATTTCTATGACTACGACTGCCAGTTGATTTTGGTGATGTATTTATTGCAAAAACGGCAAAAAAAACACGTTTGTTTTATGGGAGCCCCACCTAAATATTGTATTCTGTTTTTATTATATGATGTTACAGCGGTAACAGAAATACATCATCTGTGAAAATTTCAACTGTCTAGCTATCACGGTTCATGAGAGACAGCCTGGTGACGGACGGATAGACAGAGAGACAGAGGGATCGTGGAGTCTTAGTAATAGGGTCCCGTTTTTACCCTTTGTGTACGGAACCCTAAAAAAGAACATCCTAAAGATAACGCTGAATATAAGGATTCATGTTACAAGTGCTCTCATTTAAATGTAAAGAACAGGTTTGAAATACTATGAATAATTCAAGTGATTTGATGTTAAAGCATCATTAACACACCATTAACTACAATCTATATTACAATTCTAACTTGACAAAGGGTAGATATCGAAAATTCGAGATCTTTCATTGAAGCCGTCAATTTAATTATACTGCTAACGACTTGAGTAGATTCTTCGCGGAACACCGACTTTTATGACCTTTGCCTCTGAACATCTTTGGCATAACTTCTTGAGAATGTATGCAGTTAGGTAAAGGTGGAATACCTTCCAAAACACGAAACAGGCAGAATTTCTTGAAAAGCGCGAAAATCTTAGCATGTCGGTGGTAAACATTAAATATTATGTTTGACCCAGAATTTAGCTACGGTAACACTATTCGGTGACACACTCATAAGGTCTTCGCAAGTACAGGTTAAGGTACAAGCGCACTCTGAAAGGTGATCTGCGGATCTGCCTCACAAATACTAAAGAATATAGTAATGCTTTATCTTTTCTTCCCTTTTTGTTTAAGAAATTGACTCGCACACTGTTCCGTTGTTGTTGAATTAGGTAATTTACCTATGTTTGCAATATTTGTAAGTATGTGAGAACCATGTTCCTATTTATCAAATGAAGGAATTTACCTATTAGTGCTTGTAATACTTTAAACCTATAGGTAGTATATTAGTGCCGGGTGCATCGTCCTCACGTATATAAATTTATGTATGTAAGTAAATGTTGTAAAACACTTTTTTTTAAAGAGTAAGTGAGGAGTTTCTTGTCCCTTCTTCTCCATAACAAACTACTTTTCCAAAATGGACGGTAGAATCAATTACTATTAATTTTAAATTTATATTTTTCACATTTAAAACTGCCTGGTTGAAATAAAGAATTTTTATCTTTGACTTAGTGATCAGGACACACAGGATCGCAGAATATGGTAACAGAACTGTGCTTAGGATTTGGATAGAGCATTTGCTATATCACCTTGACCTCGATATCCCCTGGTCGAAAGCAATACAGCCTAAGTTGGTGGTAATTAGGTGGATCGAGAGCACCCCAAAGTAGCCCAGTAGAAATCGACATTAAAATCGTAAAGCTTGATGTAGTTCTATATTTTTCGTATGTTGTATTGGCCAGTTATGGTAATTCGCAATTTCGTAAAATATGTGCTCGCTGCGCACAACTCGTAAAACTGTGTCATTTTAGGACATTTTTCACTTTTTGTTCTAAAAGTCGTAAACTAGGCGATTTAATGCGTTTTTCTTCAAATAAAGTACGTCCCGTACTTTCTTAAAGATTGTATTTATTTTTTGTTCATTGATTGAATTGCTTTTTCTTTTCTTTTTTTAATTATTGCGAAAATTAAAGCCCACCGCAGCTCTATAAACTCTATAGGGACCGAGCCTTTCGAAGATGGTCCATTTTGCCCTAAAAATTTCCAATTTTCAGTAATGTTCCCGTCCGGATCAATAATATTGGCAAAATCACTTGTCCTATGAGAAAAGTTATAAGAAATAAAGTTGTAGTACATATAATTTCCTTTCATTAAAATAAAACATTAAGGATGCGAAACTAACAGTTCACTCACAATCTGGCAAAACCAAAAGGAGATAAAATATTTTTTTGAAGAATTGAGACAAAGCTCTCTGAATACCTATTTGTGTGCATAGTAACAAAGGAAAAGGCATAAAATTATGTAAAAAGGCATTTCAGCCCAGCTCTCAGGTAAGTAAATGTCTTCTTACATTTGCAGGCAATGATTTTGAGAAAAATTAATATTTGTTTCGGGATATTTACCATGTATATTTTGATTCTGGTTGAGAGTTCGATATTTCGGCACCGTTACAAGCGCCATGAACACGAGAACTAAAGTCTTTGCGGGTGGGTGTTGTTTAAGAGCTTACATATCTGTCTACCCTCTTTCTCACTCGTTTTTACGCACGATGCCGCTACCACCAGAACTCGTCTCACTGGTTACTCGACACTGTTCAGCACTCGTCTCACTAGTTACTCGATATTGTTCACGACAGACGATGCTCACTGTATCCACTTTTGACACTTGTTCACATAATTGAACCATAGTTTCGCTGACGATAGCACTGCCTTGATTAAATGTATTGACAAACAAACATATGAACATGATATAAATTATACTTTAATAAATATTATATGCTGGCTTGACCAAAATAATTTAATGATTAATATACCAAAGACAAACGTAATGCATTTTTATCAACGGATTCCACCAGAAGTCTTACATTTTCATTATAATGGACAAAAAGTTGACCAAGTACTAGTTGCTAAATTCCTTGGCATTATGATAGATTGCCAATTAACTTGGAAGCCACAAGCAGAAGAAGTATGCAAAAAACTTAGTGCATTTGCATATATGCTCTTTAACTTGTCTAAAAAAGTAAATATGGCCACAAGGTTGATTGCATACCACGGGTTAGTCGCATCGATTTTGAGATACGGCATAATATTTTGGGGAAATTGCAGTCTGAGGGAACAGGTGTTTAAGGCTCATAAACGCTGTATAAGGGCGATGTGCAATTTAATAGTAACAGATAGCTGCGTACCTGTATTTAAGTCTCTAAAATTACTAACATGCCCATCCCTTTATATTTTCGAGGTGGCTGTTTTTGTCTAATCAAATATGCATCTATTTAATAGTGTCCGAAAATAGAAACAGGCCTATCAGGAGACAGTATAAAAACTTGCTAATTGTTAGTGGTTCCGATACCGCCCTATTAAAGAAAAGTATTATATGTATGGGTCCGATAATTTTAATAAAATACCTGATGTAATCAAAAATGAAACATTTCTACTTTTCAAAAAGAAATTGACAGATCTATTAATTAATAAATGTTATTACTCAATTAGCGAATTTTTGACCGATAAGAATTTAAATTGATAACATGACATGTCTGTTTTCCTGACTTGTACTTAATTTTTTTTTTTTTGTTTTACTGGAACTTGACGAACTTGTAATCCCATTTTATTAAAATTGACACTGTGTATTGTATTGCCTATTTCAAATTATAACTGAATTTGATCTTGACATGGTAAATTTGTATTGATTTAATTGAATGTTTTTAATAATTTATATTAAATGGGTCTTTATTATTATAGTAAAAACTGTTTGAATGCCTTAGTTTAGGTAGTTAGTATAAGGATCATTACATTAAAACTTAACATCTGTTACCTGTACCTACTTTCTGTGCAAATAAAGATTTATTCTATGCTATTCTAACCACTGGATTCCAGGCTCTCGACAATTGTCGTGAACAATATCGAGTAACTAGTGAGACGAGTACTGAACAGTGTCGAGTAACTAGTGACACCAGTTCTGGTGGTAGCGGCATCGTGCGTGAAAAACGAGTGAGGAAGAGGGTAGACAGATATGTCAGCTCGTAAACAAGACCCACCCGCAAAGACTTTAGTTCTCGGGATCATGGCGCTTGTAACGGTGCTGAAATATCGAGCTCTCAACCAAAATCATAATGTATATGGTAAATATCCCGAAACAAATATTAATTCTAATGATTGCGACCATGTCAGCTTAAAAACTTAGATTTCCAGAAGTTCATAACTTGGCCTTTAGGGTTTATAAAGCTGCGGTTGGGCTTAAGTTGTAGCAAATTTATTGAACATTAAATAAATTATGGCATTTTTTGGTCAAAAAACGCATGTTTATGACTTTTAGACCACAAAATGAAAACAGTGTCATAATTTCATTTTTTGTTTTTCGCGTGGTGCGCAGCGAGCAGATTTTTTTTGGAAGTTGCAAATTTGGACTCACACTACCCACACAACTTGCCAATAAATCAGAACCACATCATGCTTTACGATTTTAGCCTTTTTAGTGTCGATTTCTACTGGGCCACAGTCTATTCATTCTTATCTCTTTCCTAAGAAGCCACGTGACTATTAGTGCTATAATTTGAACTCCTTCATACAACTTAGTTGACATCATCAACGCGAGTTTCTGGCATAATGAGGAAAGAGAAATAGCAGATATAAAACAGTACATAACAGTAGTTATATCAATGTTTATCTTATAAAGCAGGTGGTTACAAATATCCATAAATCATAATTACGTGAATCAAAATCCGCTTATGCTGTGTGAAAATGTATGACACGAATAAAGACAGGTATAGATAAAATGTAATAAAATACAACATTTTCCACTCAACCCATATATTACAGTCTCTAAGACTGCATATTTAAGCATATTTGACCTTCCTGTACAAGACAACCTAGATTTAATTTACATCTGGATTTTAGTACGGTATTTCGATTTACCCATTAGTTAAACACTGAAACGTTAATGAGCAGTTTGGTAATTAGTACCACAACGGGTGTTAATACGGTTCGTGTTTACCAAAACTAGGAACTACATAAATCAGAAAAGTTAGATATCGAAAGGCTCTTCCACGAAATTCTCTACCGAAACAAGCAACGACTGCAAAATTCAGGAAGCACTTTAAAATTAGTCCACTTTGAATAATCACTTTGAAATTTAATACATTATACCGGATTCTATAAGAACTGAATTATTAACGACCCTTCTAGGTTTTAAGATCACTCAAAACATATTATTTTGTTACCCTGATACCTACCCGATTCACAATTCAAAGCCTAGTTAACTATATGCCAACTGCAAGCGAATTGCATAATGGTCCACAGTTTTGATGTTGTTATATCAAATGCATAAAACCACATCCAGACAGCTATTTTCCATTTGGCTTGTCCCACAAACGTAGAACTTCTATATAGGCCAGAACAACACGTGTTCTAACCCGTTAGTGTATGTATACTTTCTTCTTTGGCCACATATATCTCGGTGACAGGCTAAAGATTTATTAATTGACTATGGAACCCTATTTTGTCGCCAACACGCACTTGGAGAGTTAGCCTATTTCTTATTTACATTTACTTTTCTATCCACCAAAGTGGTTGTCTTTAAAAGAAAAGATTGGTACATTTCCTAACAGACAAAGATAAATGGACAGAAAGATTAGACGGATTTCTTTTTCTTTTGTAATCTCGAAATTAAGTAAATTTAATCTTGTTATGGGACTATTTCTTACCACTACGAACAAGCTTTTATTCGTAAACATCACGCCTGTAATTCCTGAAGGGTTTGACAGAGGGATGAGCCTACTGCCATCAACCGGGCACAAAGCCAGACTTCGGCCTGCCGTAACAAAACAATACATTCTACAAAGTAGCAAAGGATTACCGTGGTCGTATGACACCTACCGTATCAAAACAATACATTCTACACAGTAGCAGAGGATAACCGTGGTCGTATGCCACCTACCGTAACAAAACAATACATTCTACAAAGTAGCAGAGGATAACCGTGTTCGTACGCCACCTACCGTAACAAAACAATACATTCTATGAAGTAGCAGAGGATACCCGTGGTCGTATGCCACCTTCCGTAACAAAATAATACATTTTACAAAGTAGCATAGGATAACCGTGGTCGTATGCCACCTACCATAACAAAACAATACATTTTATAAAGTAGCAGAGGATAATTATTAACATAACACTACTAACATAACATTACTATGAATAAGTATGCAATATAAAAAAATATTTATTACATGTAAGTTGTTCATTTAATATCCGATACATTTATCGAGTAGTTTATACATTACAATTTCAGATGAGAATATTTTCTTGTTTCATACTTTTTATACCGTGGTTTTTCAGTATGCGGGCTTTAGTTTTTGAACTTATTTTTTATTTAAAGTATTTTGTGGTTTTTGTAGCGCATATCGTTTTTATCTGTTTATGTTTTGTTGTTTGACATGTATCTAGATAATGCATAAGTTACAAGAGTGGACTCTAGTCAATATAATAATATGGTTAGTTGATTCAAGAAATTTACTATTTCTAGTTTTCATGACCATGACGGAATACATCTCGCAAACAGTACGCTTGATAAAAAGATGATGTATCAAACCCTACCTTCATTTTAAAAGCCCTGTTTAATGATACCACACATGACATGATGGGGTGGGCGAAAAAAAAAATTGTTCGTGACTTCATGCCCCCTAGTGGGTGCCATATTCAATTTAATGTGACGTCACATTGCCTATAAACAGCAAACAAACAAGACGCTTCCAACGACATTTCATTTGTCAAATTATGATGGATGAGGGAACAGATGAACATACTTACATACACACATACCGGTCAAAAACATAGCCCTCCCTTTTGCTTCGCCGTTGTCGGGTAAAAACACAATAACATTTTGCCTGACCTGGGCTGCTCATTCGCAGCAGCAGCGTTTGCCACCACTAGACCAACGAGGCAGTCTTTGGAAGTCGAAGCTTTATTCCTTAACTAGCTTCTGCCAGCGACTCCACCCGCGTTCATGTTGAAATTATCCCAAGGGATAAAAGTATCCTGTGCTATTCCAGACTATAATCTATCTATGTTCCACCATTTCATCCAGATCCGTTGAGTAGTTTTTGCGTGAAAGAGTAACAAACATACAAACACACTCACAAACTTTCGCCTTTATAATATTAATTAATATAAGTAAGATAGGATTTAAATATTGCAATTCAGTGCAGTTAGTTGAAACCGTGGAATGTAGGTACCCGTACCGATGCAAGTAATGAAATCAAGGAAATGTAATCGCATTTAGTATCGTCTAAGACTCGTTTAAATTGCAAATTCCCGCTGCCATTCATTCAAGTCGCTATCTTTTTTATTCTCGATCGATACATTTAAATCCTAAGTTCAATGAAACAGAATCAGCTGAATAGATTGGGATTACCTTTGCGATTGCTTTGTATTGAGTTAAAGAATAGCTTTGGTTTTTTTTGTACTTTTACTTACCAGCGCAGCGCGCTATGGAATGGCTTGGTGATAAGGTTGTAAGAAAGAAGCACAGGATCTCGATGTGGTGACGTTTTGTGAGGCCTATGTCCAACAGTGGACGTCTTTCGACTGTAATGACGAAGATGATGACACTAGCGAAAGATGTAGATTTAAGTTTTAAAACTGATATGGTCACAATCATAAGAATTAATATTTGTTTCGGGATATTTACCACGTATATTTTAATTTTGGTTGAGAGCTCGATAGCGGAAGAGGTTAGGCAGATATGTCAGCTCGTAAACAACACCCACCCGCAAAGACTTTAGTTCTCGTAATCATGGCGCTTCGGTGCCGAAATATCGAGCTCTCAACCAAAATCAAAATATACATGGTAAATATCCCAAAACAAATATTAATTCTGATGTGGATATAAGTTTTACACAAATACTAGATGGCTTTAAGCTTATCTCCGCTTAACCATTAATACTAAATCTACTTCTAGAATCTAGATGACCTTTACCTAGCAATTCTAATCTCATATTTTCATTATGTATGCCTACACATAATAAAGTACCATAATATACTATGCTAAACTATACCTACAATTGTCAATCTATGATATATATGTGTAGTTCATTTATATTTCTTTCTAGCTTTTTTCGCGGCGCTCCCCACAGGACCTATTATCGGGATAAAAAAGAATGGCATATGTCACTCTGGAATAATGTAGCTTTCAATATGTGAAAGAATTTTTAAAATCGGTCTAGTAGTTTATGAGTTTATCCATTACAACAAACTTACATACATAAACAATCAAATCTTTCCTCTTTATAATATTTGTGTAGATGTAGATTTCTAGCTCAATTCCATGGTATATTATGATACTAAGAATATTTTGACGAATAGGCACATATCACTTTTATCATGTAAATCAGGGTTCCCCTCTTAATATTTCCAGCTGGCAAGAAATTTAATGGAATTTATAAGTGCCAAGAATCGTCCCACACACGAAAAGCGCCTGTAGAAAAAAAATAGCAATAACGTAAAAGCACGCGCGAAGAGAATTGTCGTAGGAGTAGAAAAAATGTAGTTACTAAAAAAGAAACTGTATTATGTAATACGCTTACGACTTTAATCGTCGAAGGGCTTGACTTTAAGTATTTATGCGTCGTGATAAGTGATAGTTTGTACAAAATGTTACAGATTGTATTCAATCAATCTGCCTAGCCTTTTTCTCAACTATGCTGCGGTCGGTTTCCAGTCTGAGGATTTGGCATAATACCAGTGTTTTACATGGAGCGACTGCCTATCTGACCTCCACAACCCAGTAACTGGGTAGCACGATACTTCTTGGCAAGACTGATGTCAGATTTCAGGCTCCTGACTACCCGTAACGACTGTCAAAGACCTTCAAATTAAAGCTAGCCAACGGCTAACGTGCTTTCCGAGGCACGGAGGAATCTCGGTATGCTGAAATGGTCACCTATCCACAGACCGACCTCGTCAAGCATTGCTTAACCTTAAATAATCATGACATTGATAAGGAGCGATCACCAAGGAATACCTTGCTTGTTTCTATGACTTTTTTTTGATGAAATATTGAGCTTGTATTTATCAGAAACGAATATACTTCCTGTAATGTTTAACAGGCGTTACCAAGAACATTATTTAGACGAGAATAGTACGAGCTACGACATATCAGCGTAGCACCGTAGCACTACACTGCGGTGGCGCGGCGTTGCAACCAATGCTTCCTCTTCGTGTAGATTTTTGTAGGTTCTTCATTCTCTTTAATTTCGCGTAGTATTTTTTTTAATTCAATTTTCTACTAGTGGGTATGTTTAGAATTAAACAGCAGTAGAATATTTATTCATCTTTCTAATAAAATTCTATTGATACACGATCAAAATCACTTGTTCTATCTCCTGCTTGAAGTCCCCTAAAGTTCAAGATACACCTGTGTCACGGCTCGCTTGACCAACTGATCTCCATGAATTTTGCATACATATAGACTTGTCGTGAAGATGACAAGTTTTTTTTTTAATTCAATGTTTCTACTAGTGAGTATGTTTAGAATTAAACAGCAGTAGAACATTTATTCATCTTTCTAATAAAATTATATTGATACACGATCAAAATCACTTGCTTGATCTCCTGCTTGAATTCCCCTAAAGTTCAAGAGACACCTATGTCACACGCCACTTTCACGGCTCGGTTGATCGACTGATCTCCATGAATTTTGCATACATATAGGCTTGTCGTGAAGATGACAACATAGGATGATTTTGATCCCGGTAGATCATGTGTCAAGGATATGCAAATATTTCATACCTTTGAGGATTCCTCTAGAAGCTACTTTATTACAAATGCGACACGCGTCTTGTGTCAAGAGCAATACTGTTTCCCAAAGGGTTTGGAGAGTTGCACTGTTGAATTTACAATATATTTTTCTTGGAAGGTTAGTGTTGAGTCACATTTGTTATATCAATCAGTTACTTAGTGCATTTATGGTATACTAGCCATTTCCTGTATTTTTTTGCATATTTCAATAATTTAGAAGCATGACTTCTTTATCTAAAATCCATCAACTCATTTTGTTCCCTATCAAGTCATTTTCACACTCTTTCAATAGACCGTTTCCACAGTTCAGCGAGTTTTACCTAAATAATAATATCCTTGCCTCGGAAACAAAATGAGGACTGGTCAGTTCCAGACTTTGATTGAGCAAATAAAAAATAAAACATTAATCAGATCAAGGCATTTTGAAATAGAACTGTGTTTGATGCCGATCGTTTCCTGTACTTCTGGTCAGAGCGTTAAGATAAATCGAGTCCATAAAATGTTTTATTTTTTCTTTTCCTTCTCCGGAGGAGGTCGTAACAGCTTGCATTTATTTTGTGAGAGATTTAAGAGGATGTGGTCTATACAGTCTACAGACAGCGACGCTAAATAATTATGTGTTACCAGTTCATATTTCTCGTGAAAATTGATTTATGGATTTTTGAAGCAATATGTTTGGTTTACTGAAGTTAAAGTCGTATGTTTTATGTGTTTGCTAGGTTAGTCGGAAGCATTTATTTCGCAGCTATGAAAATTAACTTTTCCTTTGAATCTTGATGTGTGTTTGAATTTTTGAATACCTTTAATTAAAGTACTTGGCGTTTTTAACACCCGACCGAAAAAGAGGGGTGTTACAAGTTTGATGTTTGTACCTGTGTGTTTGTGTATATATGTATTTGTATATCTTTCTGTGGCATCATAGCTGCTAAACGGATGAGCTGATTTTGATTTAGATTGAAAGGTGTCTTTATAGAGAATTTGGATAATATGTTTGATTAAAATCAGTTCAGCCGTTCAAAAGTTATAGACGTTTTACTGTTTGAAACGGGGGTGTTTTCGCAAGATATCGTATCATAATTACGTGTTCAATAGATTTTCGATCGAAGCGTGTCTACTACTAGATAAATTATGTAGCAAATGTTGAAAAGAGAAAAATGTGTCGGGCGGTTTTAAAATTTAACTTGTTGTTAAAATAAAACAAATAAATAAATTGTCATGTTCATTTGATTTAAATTCGGTATTTGGCAAGCTTGCGTGAATCATTTAGTCTTTATTTTCGTCGGTTTCTACAAGTAGCACTGTAGCAGAATGGTTAGCACCGTTGCATCAGCCGAGGAGTCTTGAGTTCGATTCTGGGTCGCGCGAGTTCTTTTTGTGTTTTCTCGATTTCCAAAATATTACATTATTCTCATGTGGGTTAGGCCATTTGCGACATTTCTCTTGTATAAGACGGACCTGTGTTCTTATGCCATAAGGTCATTGTGAGCTATTATCTACCGACATAGTAGAAATATATAAATAAATAAAGTCACAGTGATTATGCATACATAAGTGTCATCCAAATAGGGGTAAGTTTTAGCTTTAATGGGAGCAGCTTTTGTTTGTATTTATGATCATAATTAGGTACTTTACAGTACTTTGTTATCATTGTTATAGCCTCACGCTACGCCCTTTAAGTAGGATATTGATTGAGCGAGCTATTTCGTAAGAACAAAAACCCTGAGTAACAGCTAGCAGGCAAAGGTGTTGGCAGAGTTCACCGAAAACCATAACTCTCCTGGCGTCCAAATTAGATTAGGTTTACTTTAAGTCTAGTTAGATTGTAAATTAATTATAAGGTTGGGTACCCCTTAATTTAGTTCTAGTAAGTTAATAAATATATGTAAAGGTTGATCAAATTGCCTAGTTTTATTCATACATGATGAACCCGTAACATTTTCGAGCATGGTAGGCAGTTTTTTTAACCAATATTTTTACAAAATGTCGACCTTTCATAAAATATTTATATGCGTGCCATTCAGGTCACCTTGCGTGAGTAAAAATCTTTCTGGACACACCTGTTTATATTATTTTTGTAAGGGCCGTCCAAGAAACAAATCTGTTTACTTAGTAAAAATAGTGAGGAAACATTTATTTTCCGACAATACGGCATTGTTCATGCGACTGCCGAAAACGCCAGGCGGATTCCCTTTTATATAAAATGGTTTCACAACTGAAACAGGAGTAAACTCGCTTGGTTCCTAGAATTAACTCAGGTACAAAGAAAAATAGAAGACTGTAACTTTTTCTGGGAATTTATCTGAACTTTAATTAACGTAGTTAGTGTAGGAGGACAGAAAATACTTATGAGAATTTTATTGTATTCTGTTTAGTACTCGTACGTTATTAAAACTTCATTTTACAGCGTACTAACAACAGTTTTTCATACAAAATCAGGTCCCATTTACAAATAGAAATCCCTGAATGAAAACTTTATTCAGATCTCTGGTATTCGGGTCGCCCTTGGCAAACCCCTCGATGCCCGGCTTTACTGTAACTCACTTCATGTGGACGTTTCAGCCGAATAACATTTTAATTACATTCAATCTGTGCCTTTTGTTTATAAACGCGGCTGTTAACATATCAAATTGTTTATTCCCAGTGTTTCTGTTTAAATGGAGGTAATTACAAACCACGACACGTATTACAGTGCCGGGTGAGCGTGTCCCCAGTAATGGGATGGGCTCATAGAAAGGAGTCACTCCAGCCATCCATCAAAGGGATTAACATCGCAGGGTAGCTGTGTCGTCGAAACAACCTTATGGGATTAAGAGGCTGACTACGACCCTTGCAGCGTTGCGTTCAATTATTCCGTTAAAACCGAGTGCCTGCGCGAAACTGTGCGGGAATATATTTTCTATTTTTATACTCACCGAGTGCTCTGAACGATTTGAAGAGGTTGGCGTTCAATTAATAAATCTATTGGATGTAATAAGTTGTTAATGTCTTTCCGTTTCGTCATGATACATATGTTATTTGGGTAGGTACACGTGTATCTTGACAATAATTGTGTTACCTTCATGAAACACAATACGGGCTCTTTCAATTTTGACGTTTGGTGTCAGACTGCTGCGGTGCCGCAGCGGTGCGGGTAATTATATGCATATTCTATGAAAAAAATCAAGTGGTCGTTAACAGTACGACACCCGCACCGCTTCGGTGCCGCAGCAGTCCGACACCAAACGTCTAAATTTAAAAGTCTTTAGGTTTACCTACAATTTGTGTTCAGCTTTACCTATAGAGTTGTTTTCAGGAAAGGCCAAAATTTTTTTTGCTTGGATATTCACTGGCTCGCCTTCTATTACAAGGGACTTAAGGTGATCTACCCAACTCCTCTGGAAATGCAGGCATGATTTTATGTATGTTTATATGGATAAACGTGCGAGCTCTCTTGAGTTTGACATACACAATCCTGGAACACAATCGAACATACTTTTATCAAATTCTTACCTTTCTCCTCTTTATCTTAATTGAAACAAAGCTTAATTTCACAAAAAAAACAAAGCCTTTATCACACAAAAGGCCAATTTATACCTATTATAGGTGACATTTGATTCATAACAACATTTCGAGTGCAACCCATACATCGGTTATAATACTCACAACGGATCTTTGTGTGTCTGAAGTTAGTTCTGTCAAATATTGCGCAAGAAACAATTTAACTGCATAGAGTAAGCGAGATAGGATGATGCGACAAACTTAAACGAGTGAAAGTTATACAATGCTATCTTCACTTTTAATATTGACACAAAAATAGCTACTGCGCAGGCTCTTGCAGCCAATTCAGACACACAAAGATCTGTTGTGAGTATTATAATTAGGCACATATTAGTTCCTGCAGCGGAAAATTAATGAAACAGTAGCAGCTGCTGAAACAATTCCGTGCGAGTACATCTTAACACATTTAATTGTTATTGTTGTTAATTTTGTTTTAGATTTCGTTGCTAACATTGTTATTGCCGACTGTAGATGAAACGTGGCGCAGGGTCCGCTTATATCGCCGACGCCGCCGTAGGTACCCAAATTTAATTTGACACCTACAGGAAACGTGACTAGACTAGGGGAATATTTTAGAGGTTTCTGCAGACAGGCGCGATACGTCAATGCTATTTACAGTTGTAATAATAAGCGCAGCAGTGGTCTGATTGTTATTATAATCATCGTGGTCCATATTTCATATGCAAGTGACATACATACATACATAAACTTACGCCTTTATCCCATGGGGGTAGGCAAAAACTACAGAACACCACCTTCTACGATCCTTAAATACTTCTAGTCATACACACACGCCGGTTAGAAGTACTGGGCCTTTCTGAGGAACATCACTAATAAGTGAGAAGAAAAGAGATAGATAAGAGTGACAAGTGTCCTTCTAGGGCGTCCACTCCCAGCGTTTCAATTCACGTCTGCCTTGTAAACCTTTCGTTGGTCGCCTTTTATTCATCCTCTCAGAATGGCAAACCATCTTAACATACTCTTTTTGTCACTATATCTTCTATTAAACCTTAACATTCTGACAATGTACAAAAAAACCGGCCAAGTGCGAGTCGGACTCGCGCACGAAGGGTTCCGTACCATTATCGCAAAAAACGGCAAAAATCACGTTTTTTGTATGGGAGCCCCCCTTAAATATTAATTTTATCCTGTTTTTTGTATTTGTTGTTATAGCGGCAACAGACATACATCATCCGTGAAAATGGCAACTGTCTAGCTATCACGGTTCATGAGATACAGCCTGGTGACTGACAGACAGACAGACAGACAGACGGACCGCGGAGTCTCAGTAATAGGGTCCCGTTTTTACCCTTTGCGTACGGAACCCTAAAAACATAAAGCCATAACTTTGCTTATTTTAAATCGGTGACGGGCGTGTGTTAATATGATTATTGACACAGGCCAGACCTCCAATAAGTACGACACCACTTTTATCCAGTCATCTACCAAAACATACGTAGAATAATTTTGATGAAAATACGTTTTCACATATTTGTCGCATTGTTACGTAGCGCCTATCTGTAAAGTCTTAAAGCCAGAAATAAAAACCAACACGAGAAGTTCAATATGTATATTTTACACATAAATTCTTTGTCATTAAACACTTCCTCATAACGTCTTCACTAATTTGACATAAATTTTATTTATTACACCAAAACATCCACTAATTAATTGAATTCCAATTTCGTACTTAACCAAATATTTGGTTGAATATTTGGTCAGAATTATATTGTCTTGGGTCAATACTCCCCACGTAAACACTAGTGTATAGTAGTAAAAATGCAATTTTATAATGATCGCTTTCATGAACATTCAAACCTTAAATGTATCGGCTATATGTCAATCTAAGAGCTATTGTTACTACTCGGCAAATTAACTGTGCACTTGGCGCTATCACTTCACTCTGACGTTCGACTCTCGTTATTGGCGTACGAGGGGAACGCGGGGCACCGCGCGGGTAGGCGCGAGTGGGGTCGATGACAGTCGACGTGCACAGTTATTTTAACCGTGATGTAGTTAATATTAAAACCTTACATATTACACATAGGAAGGTAATATGATATCAGATTATCAGTTGTTGAAGTAGCAATTAGCTTTGGCTCAATATAGACATCACTTGAATATTTACTTATAAAGTTATTAATGTAAATATATCTATAAAGCGACAGACAATGTACCTATTAAACTGATTTCAACAGGATACTCGAGTATATTAATTAGTAAGAATTTTCTAATACAATGCTGCCTTACGGTTGTAAATATCTACTCCAAATATGGTTCATGTATACTCAGTAAAAAGTGACCCTTTTGTAAATGTAAGTACATAAACAGTATTTTGTAAATCACTTTTTTATATATTTTTTTAACGTTGTATTAAAGTTTAAAGCGCGGAAGCATCATTTCTGTTTTATTTGGAACACCGTTAAAATTTGCCAATAGTTCATGTATGATGATAAAATTTCAGTCGTATTCAAGTAATAGCTACTAAATTATATAACTATAATGAACTATGATAACTTATATAAATTATTTACATCTGCTTAGTAAACGTAAGAGAATCACAATGCACCATCATAATTATAAGCCCATTCACTCCTATATACATTTATTATAATATGATCGCTCTCAATTTAAGAATACTTCTATTAAATACTTTATTTTCCATTGCTTATAATAATGATAGAAAGACCTGCTGAGCTCCAACAGCAGCGTGCATGCTAAGCAGCCATTTCATAATATACGTATTTAAATTCAAATCATCGTAAGTTCAAACCATCGTAAATTCAAATCATCGTAAGTTCAAACCATCGTAAATTCAAATCATCGTAAGTTGGAAATATTCAATGAACTCAAGTGTAATAATGATCGCAGCAGGCGCTTCTCGATACGCTTCCCGATAATATTTTTACTCCAGACATTTTAATTTATAGACCAATTAATTTGACACGAATGACCTACCTGCATAAATTAATGCTTTAGAATTTAATTTCTACAATTATATCTGTCAGTCGAAGATATTTTACAACTGAAAGTTAATTTGGGTATTTCAATGATAACAACGATATATATTTAGACATTAATAGATCTTTAAGATACTTATAACATGGAATGTATAGGTTATATGCTTTAAAGTAAATATTATATACGTTTTGTAAATAATAATTTGGATAGGTATATTTTGAATTAATTTTAGTACTTTGGTTATAAAAAAGGCACAAGGGACCCAAAATTTAAAACTGGAGTGCATGATTCATTCATTCATTACAATTAATCTAAAAAAACTTTAACAACAATTATTTTAGAAATAAATACCTATACGACTGTAATGCCTTACTTAAATATTTATTTTAAAATACAATATATATTTCGGATTACAGAGATTTCAATTTTGATTGATACAAAAACAGTTTCGATTTAAAATGCAAGTACTGATATATATTAATATATATTTTAATGTTCTTTATTTTACTTAAAATGTTCTAATATTGATGGCAGTGTTATCTCGAGTCATTCGATTAATATCTTACAACGGACTTATATATTTTCAACGAATCAGTGCAAATCCCTCATATTACTCTTTTTAAACTATATCAAACACTACGGTAACATAAAACGAAGATACCCGAAACTAATTCATTAATTTACATTCAATGCAATGTAGGAGCAAACATTGTCCAAATAATTTTCCCATAAAATTAGAATTTTGAAATGGAAATTCGTAGCTCTTTGGCTAATAATACGAATGCTTTTAACTCAACAAAAACCGATGGACGTTTAATTTTCCAAAATTCTTACAAAACAGAAGGACAGGAAAAGTACAAAGTACGTAGAGGCGACGCTCACTCTCTGAGCACCGCCTGTGGCACGGATGTCACTCTCCAGCACGAAGGGCTCGTCAATGACGTGGATGATGCCGTTAGTGCACTCAACGTCAGGCCTGAATACGTGAATCCAGTGGCCGTTCCACTCAACGTAGTAGTCTGTGAAAATAACAGATTAGTTTAATCTCGAATCATGACTCTAAAATCTCAACATTATAAAGGAAAACAGATAATAATGTAAATGAACCGCTAAAAGCTTACTCTTATCAGATTCTTTGACACGCAGCCGGAGTGGATCGCGTGAAGTTGGCAGAACGAAGGGATGTGTTTCGTTCGCGAGAAGTTTTAAATCAGATACCGTGTACGCGCGCCCGGCCCGGATAACATGCCTCTCTAAAATTTGTTTCGTCTGCAAAATGACAAGGGAGATAAAATAATGATGAAACACACAGACATAACTTCTGAATTATTATGGCAATTTTCGAAATAACCAAAGTCTTCCCGGAACAGAGACTTGAAGGCGGAAGGATGCTTGATTTGGAATTTGAGCCAAGCGTGATCGCGAGGCACAAAGTATGTGTAACGATGTTCCATATCATTGAGCTGCTGGTTGAACATCTGACGCTTGCCTAGGTTATACGTGATGCTAAAACAAAATACGAATTTCGTTATCATTATTTAAACAAAATGTTTTTGTTTCTTCTTCCAAGTATATTTTCATGTTCTTATTTCTAGCTAATTGTAAGTAAAACATAATACAAGCGAGCGATAGTGTTTTTGCTTACTTCAGCATAGGATCCGTTTTCAATTTCTCAAAGACGGTTATGTAAGGAACTCCCAGTACTCTATCAATGATGTGAACGAAGCCGTTGGTTGCCGCAATGTTGGGAAGTGTCACGGTTGCGTTTACTCCACCACCTTCCACAGTCAGGGTCTGATTCTGACCACGCATCAAAACATTGAAGTACAGATACTTGCGAAGGGAAGCCGTCGGTGCTTGGTAGATCTAAAATAATATAAACATGTAGAAAATATGTATTATCAATTTTTTTTCGATACATTCGACACCCATGCTATATAATATATATGATGCATATACAACAATTTAATTCTATAGGGTCATTCAAAATACAGTTAACACATTCCTGGAAAATCTATCGAGAGAGAATATACATTTAATAAAATAAATCACGTAATAGGAATTCCTTTTACAACCATGCAACCACAGTAACGATGGAACAAAATGAACGGAGAGACACATTAATAAAAATAATAAGTACGTTTAAACACAACACCGGGCTGTAAAAGATTAAAACATTTATAAAATAAATTGTATTTAAAAATGATTAAACATACAGTTCCGGCTAGCTGATTCCAAATAGCAGCAACCAAACCAGAGAATTAAAACCAATACGACATTAATTTTAATCCGAATCGAATTTTATAATTCGTTGCAATTTCAGATCTCCTCTTACAGTTTTGTGTTCGTTCATAAATTAAATATTCGAATGGAAACAGCACAATGTAAATTAACATTTCAATGTTTACCTGATTCATGTTGTTGTGAATTATCGCGTCCAATGGCAGTCTCTCACGAACCAAGTGCAAGTTGAGTATATCCCTCAGCTTTTGATGGTTTCTACAAACAAATCACGATTAGATTTCGATTTAAAGCAAACATGCGAATAATGCCGCACTTTGGCATTCTAAAAACTACAGTATTTAACTTAGTAAAGCTCATCAGAGTGGAACATTATGGCAGCAATCACATCCACACAAAAAGCTCATAAAAAGTAAAGTGAAGTAAATAACCTAATGATATTTTGCACGCTGAAGTCGGCCCACGCTTCGTTCGAGGGCGCAAATAGAGTGATATCTTTCGCCAAAGTGAGTTCGTTGAAAAACTGGTTGTTTGCTCCCAGGTCCATGATTACTTCATAGAATTTACAAAGAGGTCCGTCTTCTTTTTCCTGTACAAACAATTCTTATTTGACTCTCAGAGGAAATAAATACTACACCAAAACAATCTTGGTAATCTTTTATCTGGTCGTTGTAAAGGCTTCCGAGATCCCTTTTAGAGCCAACGTTTATCAAGTGACCGGTGTAATTAATTTACGTACTGTTCTTTGTAATGAAATGCGTAATTAACTTCACTCTTTTAGCTGAAATTTACTGAATAATATTGTGTACTCAAATATTTACGTCTACATTTAATTATGTTTAAATAAAGGCCGTACTTTACCTTTGTTACGGGTTATCCATTACAAAAATAGTAAAATCTACAAAATATATTAGAAAGATAGAACAGAGAAAATATTTAATAAAGAAGGTGTACAAGTAAAGTATGTTAGGTAGGTAGGTCATGCATATAAGGCGACAGTACTTACAATTCCCTAAAGTTGTCAAGATCTTGCAGGAACGGCAGGATCCAACGGAGCAGGGATGCAAAAACAAAAAAAGATAATAACACATATTTATTATACCTACCTGTACTAGTGGGTTCTATCGATATATATGCTTAATTAAAGACATAATATAATATGATTTTACGTTTAAAGGTTTAGACACAAAATACGCATTAACAATTAATACTTCTAAATCAAATTCTACAAATGTTATTATCAAAGTTTTTACATTTTAATCTTCATTACTTTACTAAAACTGCGGTTACTAGTGATTTGGGTCCTAAGCTGTTGTATCTAATGAACAAATTACTTACAAATGAACGTAAGGTCGGATTCTACCAAACAATATAACTATGGCATCAAAGGAAGCTTACCAGACTATCACAGTACTCAAACTTACGCTCGATTGCACACACAAAATTTTTTAAGAACGTGCTCAAATTGATTCCGTAGATTCTATGAAACGGAAAGTTATGTAATAAAAATAAAGGACACAAAGATGGATAATAAAATAAGAAATAAATTAAACGCTTCATTTTACCTTCATAGCCTGGGTCCCATTTAAATGGAGCGGAAAGTCAATTATGTGATTGAAATTGTGTTTCTATTAGCTTACAATACTAGGAGTATTAGTTGAAGAAATGTTAGGTGATGTGTAGAGTATAAGTCAAGTAGCAGTTCATCATTATGTGGACAACACAAGAAGTGAAGAGGTACACAGTAGAATAACTAGTGATAATATTGCCTTAGCTGTGAAATAGCATAATCTTACACGAAAATCCCTCCACCATACCCTCCTCCATCCTTCCAAAATAATTTTAATTTATATTTTTTTTTTATTATAATTTATTTATTTTTCATATTCACAAACACAGTACAAAGTCATTGTAACACTTAATAGAGACTGGTGTCTGCTGTAGGTAAAACCTGTATTACAGATCACCAGGCTTACCCTCCATCGGACAACTCACTTATGACTAATAACTGTATTAAAATAACATACAGTTCCTACACAATAAAACATAAAACAAAAATCAAACAAAAATTCAAATTGAGATTATGCAGTTTTCTAAAAGTCCACTCACCCTGAGGAAATCGATGACCGTAGTATCGACGACCATAAGCGGTCTCTGAATGAGATGGACCACTCCGTTCTTCACTGGTATATTGGCTCTCACAATGTCTGCTAGAACCACGCCTCGGGCATACTTTGCGTCTCCAGCAACGGTGTTAGATTTTACGTAGGCTATAGAAAAATAATATCATCTTAGAGAAATGGAGAAAGGATTCGAACGTCGCCGTTTATAGAAAGCTTCTTCCAAAAGCTGTAATTATATTGCTTAGTTCTATGACAAATGATTTGATCAGCTGTTGATTGCCCAATAGCAGTAGAGATTCATTATTATATTTTTAACCGACTTCCCAAAAAGGAGGAGATTCTATGTTCGACATTATTATCAACCGATTGCCATTCGCTACTGGACATAGGCCTCACACATAACCGATCCTGTAACGTGTTTCTCGCGGCAGGTATTAATGAGGCTTAAATACTACTGTCTGTCCAGCCTGTAATTTTACATTTGACAGCTCACCAACTAATCATTTAATGATGAATTTATGCAGTACCGATTCGATTTCTATGAAAATATTTTAAGCGATTTAACACATTGTTAGCGAAAAAATTCCTTTACTTTTTATGGTCTCCACCATTTTTACCGCATTGCAAAACGCCGGTCGTCGACACAAAAACGATCTCGAACTTGATAATGCCAGTTACGTGAAGTTTCGCGGACCACGCTCTGCTACCACTGTTGTACGTTTGTTAATTATTGAAACCAGTGTTCACTGTGTTACTCTTCTTTATTTTTTAATTTTACTTTTACAATCTTATAGAGCAAAAAATATGCGTCTCACAACTTTTACCATTTGACAGATGTGTCCCACAGATAAATAGAAATATAGATTCTTTAAATTTAGGTTTAGGATGCGTGGACTAACAACAGTATCACTTAAACTACTCGTACAACTAAGACTTAAAGCTACGACAACGACGACTACGACGCGGGTGCGGTGCGCATGCCGCCCATCTGGTGGCCATCTGCTAGCGTGGTTTCTTTACCTGCGGCTACCCTGACTGTAGGCGTCCACACTGAGCGTTACAAGTACAATAAAACTCACCAACTAATGTCCCTATTTATTGTTCCGTATGGTGTCGGACGTAAAGAATCTCACCATCCCATATCTTCCCATGGGTGTCGTAAAAGGCGACTAAGGGATACACCAGAGAATGGGCAGAAGCGTTCTCTGTGCACTTTAACAACAAACTGCGATCGCCAACCCGCCTGCCAAGCGTGGCGATTAAGGCAAACCCCCCCAAACCAAAATGAAAAACACAAAGAAAAAACGGCCCCGAGTGCCCGGCAGCCCGTCTACCCTCGACTACGGTAGCGGTCGAGGCGATGGCGTGGCAAGGGGTGCGAAGAATCCCCGGAGTGGACCCGGCTACCCTAATAAACACCGACGACTGGACCTGGCAACGTATAACACGCGAACACTCCGGACCGACGAGAAGATAGCCGAACTCGAGGAAGAATTGAGCAGGTTGCGGTGGAGTATTATAGGGTTATCTGAAGTCAGAAGAGAGGGGGAGGACTCGAAAATCCTCAAATCCGGTAACCTGCTCTATTTCCGAGAGGGTGACCGGCAGTCCCAGGGTGGTGTCGGGTTTATCGTCCACAAGTCCCTTGTGAACAACGTGGTGAAGATCGAGAGTGTGTCGACCAGGGTGGCGTACCTTATACTCAGAATATCCTCGAGATATTCGCTGAAGGTTATACAGGTCTACGCCCTGACCTCGGCACACCCCGACGACGAGGTAGAGACCATGTATGAGGATATTTCTAGAGCCATGCATGGTTTCAAAACTCACTTCACCGTTGTCATGGGGGACTTCAACGCGAAACTGGGCAAACGAGACGTTGATGAGCTGCAAGTGGGCCAATTTGGAGTTGGACATCGGAACCACCGGGGTCACCTACTGGCCAGCTTTATGGAGAAGGAGGGCCTCTATATGATGAACTCCTTCTTCAGAAAGCGTGAGCACAGGAAGTGGACCTGGCAAAGCCCCGATGGTGCAACTAAAAATGAGATCGACTTCATCCTGTCAACCAAGAAGCAATGACCGGGAGCGATCACCGCATGGTGAGAGGCACATTGAACATTAATATCAAGCTTGAAAGGTCTCGACTGATGAAGTCTACGCTCCGTCCAGCACAGATCCAGATCCAAAACCCCGAGAGCTTTCAGCTCGAACTTCAGAATCGTTTCGAGTGCCTAGGGAGCTCCGTGGACGAATACAGCGATGGGTTCGTGGAAGCTGTCCATACGGTTGGGTCTAAGTTTTTCAAGACCCGCCGTACAGATATAAACAAAAAGCTCTCTGATCCTACTCTCAAGCTCATGAAGGAGAGGCGTGAGATGATCCTGCAGTCTTCAGACGATGCATTGAAGTACCGGCAGCTCAATAGACGGATCTCAAAGTCCTTGAAAAGCGATCTCCGCCGCTTTAATACCGAGCGTATTAAAGACGCGATTGTGCGGAATAAGGGTTCCAAGGTCTTTGCAAGAGATCTGACTATTGGGCAAAGCCGGCTCACGAAACTGAAGACCGACGATGGCAGAATCGTATCCGCCAAACCGGAGCTATTGAGAGAGATCGAGAGATTCTATGGGCAGTTGTACACGTCAACCAGTAAACCCGTCGCGAATCTAGCAAAAGACCCTAGAGCTAGATTGACCCGGCACTATACCGAAGACATTCCGGACGTCAGACTGTATGAGATTAGGATGGCTCTTAAACAGCTTAAAAACAACAAGGCGCCGGGTGAAGACGGAATTACAGCCGAACTCCTGAAGGCGGGTGGAAAACCGGTCCTTAAGGCCCTTCAGAAGCTGTTTGATTCCGTCATACTCGAGGGCAAAACGCCACAGGCATGGTGCAGGGGTGTGGTGGTACTCTTCTTCAAGAAGGGCGACAATGCCCTACTAAAGAACTATAGGCCCATCTCACTTCTTAGCCAAGTCTACAAGCTGTTTTCAAGAGTCATCACGAATCGTCTCGCGCGCAGGTTTGACGATTTCCAGCCTCCTGAACAAGCCGGTTTCCGTAAAGGCTTTAACACCGTAGACCACATACATACGCTGCGGCAGGTTATACAGAAGACCGAAGAGTACAACCTGCCTCTCTGCTTAGCGTTTGTGGACTACGAGAAAGCCTTTGATTCGATCGAGACTTGGGCTGTGCTGCAGTCTCTCCAACGGTGCCAAATTGACTACCGGTACATCGAGGTGTTGAAGTGTTTGTATAAAAACGCCACCATGTCAGTTCGACTTCAGGATCGGACCTCGGAACCTGTCTTTCTGCAGCGAGGTGTGAGGCAGGGAGATGTCATATCTCCGAAACTGTTCACCGCTGCACTGGAGGATGTCTTCAAGGTTCTGGACTGGAGAGGGCTAGGCATCAACGTCAACGGCGAGTACATCACTCACCTTCGGTTTGCCGACGATATAGTGGTCATGGCTGAGACTATGGAGGACCTCAATACAATGCTCGATGACCTCAGTAGAGCCTCCGAAAGAGTGGGTCTTAGGATGAACATGGACAAAACCAAGTTGATGTTGAATGCCCATGTCACACCCACTCCTATTAGGGTCGGAGACTCTACACTCGAAGTTGTGGATGACTATGTCTACCTGGGACAAACGATCCAGTTGGGTAGGGCCAACTTCGACAAAGAGGTCAACCGTCGAATCCGACTCGGCTGGGCAGCGTTCGGGAAGTTGCGCGGTATCTTCACGTCCAACTTACCACAGTGTCTCAAGACGAAAGTCTATGACCAGTGTGTGTTGCCAGACCTATGGCTCTGAGACGTGGTCGCTCACAATGGGCCTCATCAGAAAGCTTACAGTCACCCAAAGGGCAATGGAGAGGGCTATGCTCGGCGTTTCCTTACGTGATCGAATCAGAAATGTAGAGATCCGCAAGAGAACCAGGGTTACCGACATAGCCCGAAGAATTGCAAAACTTAAGTGGCAGTGGGCAGGACACATTGCTCGCAGAACGGATGGCCGATGGGGCAGAAAGGTTCTGGAGTGGCGACCGCGAACCGGAAGACGTTGCGTTGGAAGGCCTCCCACCAGGTGGACCGTTGACCTGGTGAAGGTTGCAGGGATCCGCTGGATGCGGGACGCACGGGACCGGTCAATGTGGCGTCGCTTGGGGGAGGCCTATGTCCAGCAGTGGACGTCTTGCGGCTGATATGATGATGATGATGATGAACACATTGTTATTTTATTTTTGCTTGCAATTTTGTATTAATAAAATAAAATTAAATTTATTACATCCATAATGCACATACAGGTGGTAAATATTAATAATTACAGTAACAATGTATACGCCGATATTTTCTAATTGGGATCGTGATGTTACGTTTGACAATATGTGCACTCGAGTATATAAATAACTAGCGGACGCCTCGCGGTTTCCGCGTAGTTAATAAAAAATAGCCTATGTGATGTTTAAGAATTTTTGAAATCGGTCCAGTAGTTTCGGAGCCTATTCGGTACAAACAAACACACAAAGAAGCAAACAAAAAAATCTTTCCTCTTTATAATATTGGTATAGATGAAAGTTGCTGAGGATTCAAGTGATGATTCCAGTTTAGGTGAAAAATAATCCAACGATTCATCACTATAAAATCGTAAGTATTTTAGCTATTTTATTTGATGTTTTTCTATATTATAATCCAATATAACTTTTTTCAAAATGTAACCTTGAAATGAAAATGAAAATGAGTGAAGATTACATTTTGAAGAAAGTTGCTGCAACGTAAATTCGATTTAAATGTGAATTTGAATTTATCGGAATACCGGAGCGAAAAAGTACGTCGCTTCACTATTGGAAGCGTCCATGAAGTATTGCATTTTATTGTCTATGGGTATTGGTTGCCTGTTAATAATTATGAATCGCGATGCAAGCTTGTTTAAATACGAATATGTTGAAGGTGGATGAAGGAAATGGCTTCAATTGATTTCATAATATGGCTTTGAAGGCTAAATGATTAGCATGATTAGTATTATTACGGTAAGTACTTCTAATAAACTTTTTATTTTTATTCGTGGTGCCTTTTCCAGAAGTCGTTTTAATTTCTCTTACCCAGTTCTATGGTCACAATGAAAAATTTTATTTTATTAAAAGTTCAAAGCCACAATTCTTGGAAGCCAAGTTAAGTTCCGAAAAACAGAATAAGGCATAACAGTATTAGCTTTTTACCACTAAATCGGTTATAATATTAGAACACAGAAAGGGGTGTACCCCATTGTTGCGAAGTTCATTACTGCGATGTATGTTACTGCGAAAGTTTACTATTGCGACGTTCGCTGTTGCGAAAGTTCTTTACTGTGACGATTGGAGTTTCGATAACACGCTATTGCGATTTAGGTCATCTAGGAGGGTTGTAGATACTGATGATAGTGGAAATATGATATTGTTGGACATGACTAACAAATGAGCAAAAATTTTAAGCAAATTTAATTATAATTGAACCAAAAGTTAATAATATTAAAAAACATAAACAAAATTCATGGACCCATATATCTAAGTCGAATTATTAATATTCATAATCTTTATTGTTTACAAAAAAAAACAGATAAAAATAGAGAAGGACAACTTATGTACAAAGGCTTAACCAATAATTGGGTTATCTGAGAACAAATAAAATGTGGAATGTAGCGACACATAAATTCTGCAAACGCTTGAGCTTATCAAGAAGTTCGTCAGTCGCATCAAGGATGCAGATATCAGCATAGTCAACTTTTATATATTTGTAGCAATATTTTGCATTTATGTGTGTTTACTATCAATTTTGTAGTGTACGATGTAGGTACAGTAGCCGTTGGACAGAAAACTATACATTTTTATGTCTTATTTATGTAGATACCTTTAAACGAGCAATTCATGTATATACATATATATATAATCTGATCTCGGAAACGGCTCCAAAGATTTTCATGAAATTTAGTATGCTGGGCCTTTCGGGAGCTATAAATCGATCTGGTTTCATTAAAAAAGTAATCGTTTTCTCCATTTTCACCCGAGTAGGGCTCGGTCACCCAGGTACTGTTGATTAAGTATCTAGTGTGGGATATACTTAGACAGGCACCTACATGAATTTTGTTTATGTTTAATTTATTACTTATTATCTTTTGGTGCAATTATAATTAAATTTGCTTACAATTTTTGCTCATTTGTTAGTAATCTCCAACAATATAATATTTCCACTATCAACAGTTTTAGCAATCCTCCTAGATAACCTAAAGCGCAATAGCATGTTATCGAAAAATTTAGCACTAACGTATATCGCAGTAAAGAACTTTCGCAACAACGAACGTCGCGATAGTAAACATTCGCAGTAACGTACATCGCGGTAATGAACTTCGCAACAATAGGGTACACCCTACAGAAAGCTATATAAAAGCTGGCAAGTGCGTGTTGGACTTCGCTCATTCATGGTTCCGTACTAGACTGCAAATCTAATTTGGTTATAAAAGAAAAAATGAGGGAATTTCAAAGAAAAATCCGATTTATCAATATATTGGTATTTGTTAGTAAAATATATGTAATAATAAATATTAACACAAAATTTTAAGTTCATAGGTCAATGGGAAGTCAGAAAATTCTTCGGAAAAAAATATTGTAAAAAAAGCTGACTTTGGTGCCATCTCATTCCTTATTTCTTCAATACTTTTTAAAACAAAAACACATTATTTATCTACTCAAGGAGTTCTATACAACGATAATCCACTCGATGGGTTAGGTTAAAAATATTTTTTCGCGGGCCTCTTTACGTGTATGGCTAATATTTTTATTTTTTAGGTTAATATTTTTGACAATTTGCATGGCTTTGGGTCAACAATATTATTATACTGTGAAAATTTTAAGACTGTAACTCCAACCGTTTGCCTGTAAAACCCGTGTGACAGACGATGGGCAGACGGACAGACAGACCCTAAAAATAAACTTTATATCAGCTTTTAAGTCTGGCGAGGTAGGCAAAGTAATCTATCTATCAACTTGATCAAAATGCCAGTAGTTGTTATCGTGAGGAACGCTTGAAAGCTTGCCCTTTGCCTGCAGTTGGGTTCAGCTAAAAGGTCAGAGATTTTCGATCTATTATTAAAGACTCACTGACCTCTATCATACATTGTACACTGGACTTCATATTATAGATGACAAAATGAAGACATTTGATTATCGCCATTTTGGCGCTGATAGCAACGTGAATTAACGTGAGAGTCGCATGGAACTATATTAGAGATGGGACACAGCTTCCGGTAAAATACTTTTATGGATTTTATCGATCGTGACAATAATTTAATACGTAAGAGAAAAAAAATACCAGTTATTTTTATGATGATTAATTTTTAAGTTATAGAATAATTGCTGTAAAGGTTACTAAAAAATATTTTCAGTCGGATTGCAAGCTATAAACTAGTGGATAGTGTGCTAGTAAAGTTATAGCGCATTACTGTCAGATCAGTAAGATTTAAATATGGGGTTAGGCTAACAACTTATCCTAAAAACTATCACATTTGAGCAATTATCTCCTCGCTCAAGTACACTAGTTGTACGCCCATCGGATTCGTGAAGGGAACATCATTTATATAATAATAATAATAAATGAGATGGATAATCATTTACAACGGACGTATTTCTCGCTCTCATCGCTGAGATCCTGTCTCTGTAGTGTTAAGGTGCAAATAAGAGTGGTATCGCATTCCAGCAAGGTGAAGACTTTAACTCTGTTTCAGATGCAGATAATAAATTATTTGACTTCAAAACATTTGTTAATATAATTATAACTATCATGATATTATTCCAGAATTAATTCCAGGCTCAGGAACGTGGTGATTGGTACAAGAGAGAGGCCTGTGCTCAGCAGCGGGCGAAGTCGGGCAGTGGATGATCATGATAATGATTCCAGAATTTAGTATTACTGATTATTAGGCATTCATATACCTAACATTCATCAGCAATACCAATATGAGATATTTAGTTCCAACATACTACGAGAAGTCAATAAAGAAAATGAGTGATACGCCTTGCCAAGACTACTATTTTGATATTAGTGTAATTTAAAAATATCACTAATACTACTACTATTATATACTAATATTAGTTACAATATTATAATATTTCCAGTCAAATATATTAGTATTACCTAATTTTTTGAAATATCGGTAGTATCCTATCTCTAAATGTGTCAATTTTAGTTCCTGATACGCTCGAGCGGGGCGCTTTGAATCAGCACAAAAATCAACTGTCATTTCATATAGTATGTTTAGTCCAGCGTACTTGTATAATAGAGGTCAGTGTAAAGACTGAATACAAAATATGCAACGTAATATTTTTCACCTGGTTATTTTTGTGCCAGGCAACTTTTGGACATTTTCAAAGAGATGAAACCAATTAGCTTTCTTCTTGAGCAAAGTGCTGCGCAATACCTAACAATTAACTGTGATCAAAGTATGATGTACGGATCTAAAGTTAGGAGTCTTAGGACCGTCCTTTAATATTTTAATCCACTTCTTTTCGAGGTGATAGGAAAAAAAAATGTTGTGCCCAGTAGATGACCCAACTTAATCAGGTGTACTACGCTAACTTAGCAAAGCGCAGGTGAACGCATCGGACATGGTTTCAACAGAGGCACCGCATTTCGCTAGATTACCTTGTATGCTTGCAGCAACGGCCTACTTGTGTTCGCGGTCGATTGATTGCTTTAGATTTAGACCACTTCAGATCACATCAGTTGGCAGATGCTCTTATAGCTGGATTCATATACTTACTTATCTCATCCTTCCCATTCATAACGGTACTGAACGATATGATGACCTTGACATTGTCTCCGAAGGCCAAAGTCTCAAACTCCTTAGTATCAGGCCTGGCATGGGTGAATAAGACATGGTGAGGAATCACATGCCCGTCTATGACTTTCTCGTCTATCAAATCCGATCTTGTTGTTGGCTGCAAAAGAAAATAAACTTTATTTCTGTGCTATTAAAAAGGTTTTTCGCCGTCTACTTTCGGAAAGAAATATACCTTTACCTTGAATCCTTCATCGACTGGAATAAAGAAAGTGTGTCTGCCATCGGAGTCGAATACTTTGCTCTTTTTAAGCTGGTTCACTTTCTGTCTGAAGGATCTGTGGAAAAATGCATCTTTGTATAGAGTTTATTCTTTCTTGTTTTATTTGAGTGGACGTACATATACCTAGGTGCAAAGCAGAAATTGCCGTTTTAGTCTCTATTGACTTGTGTCCATATGAAACAATCGCTACCTAAGGTCTCGAACCTAAGGTCCAAACAGGTAATGTCAAACTCCCATTTCTAGTAGGCACATCTACTGACAGATACATTACTGGGTTAGCCGTTAATCAGACAATTTCAAACTATGTCCAACTAACAGTGTAAGCATTGAGTAGTATATATAATCTCAACGAGTGTAAGTAATATTTCATGGAATGGCTACTTCAATTGCCAATTCAACGATCTGGCTACGACATAAACGTCACTTTAACTGACTTACGGACTTGATTCACATGTTTTCAGACATAACATAAATGAAGAGTGCTGTAATACACTTTAGTCTAACCTTGACCCGCTAGCAATAATTCACGAAATCTGAATACAAAATTCATTAAATTCACTACAGAATTCAATTCGAATTCCTAGCGTGTACTACAGCCTTAGTAGCAATTGCATTACAGATAGATAAGTAGTATCCAGTAATTGTGTTGTTTGTTTCGCGAACTCAACGTGAAAAAGTTCAATGCAACGATAATTTCGGTTCACCGCGAGTTTGGCCGTAATTGAAACACTAGCAGCGAAGTAATTAAGTTCAAACTTGTTTCATTTTCAGGCTTATTTTGCAGACTTTTTATTAGCACCTTTCACGTATAACGTGTACTTAACTATTAAGGACAATTACGGTGCAAACCAGGCTTGTGTAATTGTTCATTAAATTTTAAAGCCAATTTGCACATTATTTTCGACGAATAATTGCGTGATTGTAACTTACAAGACGTGGTTTTGTAATTATTATGCCTGAAAATGATATAATTTTCTACAACCTGTACTGTACCGTTGTGAGACAATCTTCGTGTGTTTTATTGTACGTTTAGGCTATTATTCAGAATAATGTATTTGATATCTATTCTTCTATAACATAAGATCCTAAAGCAAATTAAAATAATAGTAAACCCGACATTTGGAATATTTCTAATTAATGGATTGCGTTACGGAAAATTGTGTATTTTCGTTTTCCTTAGATACAAGAATTCTTATTAAAGCTAATATAAAATCTCTTCATCCAGAAGGGCAGTTCTCCGAAGGATCCGCCCTTTTCTAAGAAGGATGAAAAACAATAGACCAATTAAAAAGTAAAAAAAGAATTTAATTACTTATTATTGTTTTGTTCAGGTGGTGTTTACAATTGTTGCACTGTGTAGAGTTTATACTTTACGCATGTTTTAGTTTTGTTTGTAGATAAGTGTAAACAATTTTTGATAGACCTAATAAATAAAATATCATAAATCACTACAAAAATATTCTGTAATGATTTACCTGAGTCGATGCTGTCCAATATTGAAGAGGTCTGAATGCTCCAGGAAGTGATAGGCATTAGGGTTATAGACCGGGGAGCTGATGGAACTGGGTCCATGAGGCTGCAGTGGCAGTAACACTTGGTCTATCACGTGCAGGACCTAAAACAAAAGAATAGAATTAGGATCATGGCAATACCGATAATATTTGTTAAACGTAAGGTAGGGCGTCCTCAGGCTAAGAGGAGCGAAGATCTTCACACGGTGGCTAAGTAGCTGCTGGATGAGAGTTGCTGAGAATTAACATTAATGGCGTGCTATTGGAGAGGCCTATGTCCAGCAGTGGACTGCTGTAGGCATATGATGATGACAGGAATACCTTTCTTCTCCCTTGTTTGTCCTAGGAAGTCAACACTTCATCGTACGACTGTGGTCTACAGCCGATTTTAGAATTAAAATGCTTGCTCAGTTTTGGATTAGCTCGCATGGCTAAGGTAGTTTTTATATTTGTGTGCAGACCGTAAACAATTTAAAAGAAATCTCAGATATGTGTACTAAGTTAAACTAAATTAGCATAGCCCTTGATCTGCCACTAGGGTAAAGCACACAACTGGAACGTACTACTCGTATCAACTCCATCAATCAACGTCTGTAGGTAGCTACAAACGGAATTGTAAGCCTGGCAAGCCTACATACACACTAATTTCCGGCAAACATGCTTAACTGCCATTATGTATCTCTCTAATCTGTTATGTACGTGTCTGCCTGTATCATGTCACAGATTCCTGAAGAAATTAATCATTACGGATATAATTAGTAAAGATTTACCAGCTCTGTTTAGATATTGGGTTCCCATACCCAATTATATACGAACAACAGTCCTAGTAATTCCCACTAATTAAATTTGTCTTGGCCTCAATATTGGATAGATTAGATAATTTTGTTAGAATATAATACTACGGTAAATAATCACAATAGTCCATCTCCCAAGTTAGGTTCAGAATAAATAATTTTACATCAACCATCTTGGCAAAATAAAATTAATTTAGTTTCAAAAGAAACACAAGAAAATAACTTTATTGCTCTTGTCAAAAGAAATCAAAGATAATAAAATAAAATAATAGAAACAGAAAATTGCTCTGATAACTTTCTTCCTCGTTAGTTCAACCTTTTTGGTTCATTCGACGGTGAATAAAATTGTTAGAGAAAATATTCTAGTTTATTTTCTGAAGAAAAAGTTTCCTTGTTCCTAAGTGGTGAAGATCCCATTATCAGTGTTAATAAATAGCGTGTCGGAAGGTCCTTGGGTTCCGTACCGGGTCCACTTGACCTTTGACCCTGATTGTTTTTCCCTCGTCAATATCCTCCTGTAATTAGTCTAGCTGGAATTTGGGTTGAGGTACTTGATAGTTATTGCTTCGACAATTTTGTTTATTTGTTGGCTCGCTTGGTATTTTAGTTTTCTTGGGCTGTGTCTTATTTTCTTTCTAGGAATTGATATATTCGGATAATCTGACTCATAACAATAAATATTATAATAAACGCAAAATACGCGCTTAGACGTGGAGTTGCGGACACCAGCCCGTCTTAATCTAAATCTAATCTAATCTAAATATTATATATCGTTATCGATGTTTTGTTTATTTGTTAATAAAAGTAATGTAAAGCTGTAAATTATAGAGGGTTGAATGCAACACGGTGGCAAAGTGCGAAAACATACAGTCAAAGGAAAGAACACATCTACATAATAGGTTTCTATCATATAATATGTCCATGGTTCCTGCATGCCCGGCAGGTTTTAAAAAGCCTCTTTATGCGAATTTCTCTCGCATGGCACAGTCCAATAAAAATATTTTTTTAGCAGCAATCAGCCAAATGTTTTGGTTGCCCGAATCAGGCAAGTAATCACGTCGTTCAAGCTCACCTGGGTACAAAATGTACCTGTATATTATTCGCATAAGAAAACGTGCCAAAACACGGTGGCTATATTAATCGTTGCGGACTTTTTGGCACAACACTTGTAACGGGTTAAACAGAAAATATAACCCGATTAGATGTTTCCGAATAACTCGAATAAGCCCCTTGTTTCCTTGATTTCTGTAAGGCTGTGTTATTATGGCAGTGATTAATTGAGAAAACAGCAATATAATAATTTTGGTAGGTGTAATAAATATCGATTTTTCTGGGCCATTTTGGGAGCAACCCCTTTTTTTTGTTTTAGTGTTCCGTACTAAAAATGGAGCGGGATTTTATGGGTAATGAAATAGAAAACTGAATTACTATGCAATGGCTTCGGTCGGTATATCAGATATATTATGTTTTTAGATGGTTGATTAACGAAAGTCCCTTCCTTTTAGCTGGAAAAATTCCCCTTTCGACTTTTTCATTTTTGAAATACACATAAACGCACCTATATTCCCAGAAAGTAGAGGTGTTTCTACAGTACACTCACATTTCGACAGATAGGTATGTTAAATTCCCATGTAAGGGGGTGAACCTTTTACCCTTAAAAAATCAATCAGCTGGTTGGCTTCCAGTCTTACGGGATTCTGCTGAGTACCAGTGTTTTACATGGAGCGACTGCCTATTTGACCTTCACAACACAGTAACTGGGTAACACGATACCCCTTGGCAAGACTGGTGTCAGATCTCTCTCTACCCGTAACGACTGTCAAAGATCTTTAAATGAAAGCCGGGAGCAACGGCTACAGGTCTATCCACACATATCGGGGCCGTGCCCGGGACTTAACAGGGCCGTGCCCGGGACTTAACAGGGCCGTGCCCGGGACTTAACAGGGCCGTGCCCGGGACTTAACAGGGCCGTGCCCGGGACTTAACTAGGCCGGGCCCAATCATTGAAGCTTCGTCATTGGCCCGTGCACGGACATGTGTGAACGAGTTCATATAAAATGTACACAACGATATTTTTTGAGCCCCTGACGAAGCACGGTCTGTCCACGTCCCGGGCACGGCCCTGATATGTGTTGATAGACCTTTAACGTGCTTTCCGAGGTATGGAAAAAACTCGGTATGTGGAAATGGTCACCCATCCATGGACCAACCTCGTCAAGCGATACTGACCCTTGAAGATCGGACCGTGCGGCTGTTATTATTTAGCCGGGCACAAATCAAGTCTCCTAACTCCTATGCTACTGCGAAAATCCAGATGGAAGAATCTGAATTAATAATCATAATATTTATTTCACCAAAAACAACACAACAGATTACAGCAATTTTACAGCCTAATACTAAATGTTACTTTACAAAGGACCATCTATATCCGAACTAGGACGGATCCTGTATCTCGTCATACAGCGCCATAACCTCGAGAATAGACAATAATGTGTAGACCAAAATATATGCAAAAAGATACATCTAATCATTACATAAACCGATACGGGAACGCTCTAGAGCCAAGTGTCATTCGATGTCAGCGATGGCGATGTTCGAAACAATGACTTTATACTTCCAAGTAATAGCTGGAAACAAATTATCGGACGCGGCTGACGGACGCGACTTACAGCCGCGACTGATATGTGTGCACAGACAAAAACATCCAGCGGGCCAGATGTCTATCGGACGCCCGAACGCCCAAGGTCACGTCCGCAACTCACGTCTGATAGTTTGCACAATGTAATGTACATTCATTACACAGATACTCTATAAGTCGCGGCTGTCAGTCACTTCCGTCAGCCGCGTCCGATAATTTGTTCCCAGCTTAAGGTCTTTGGTTCGAAATGATAAAATGTAAAGGATGGATCACGTATAGCAAAAAGACAAAATACAACAATTCTTTATTTCAACTAGGCACTTTTGAACGTCAAAAATATAAATTTAAAATTGATAATAATTGATTCTAACGTTCATTCGAAAAAGTTGCTTGTTATGGAGAAGAACGGACAAGAAACTCTTAGAAACTTACTCTCTAAAAAAAAGTGTTTTACAATATTTACAAACATACATAATTATACGTGAGGACATATCCACCCAGCACAGTAGTGCTTGAAATACTTTATACCTATACGTAGTATTATTATAAAGTATTTCAAGCACTAACAGGTAAATAATAGCGTTTGGCATTCCCAAATAATAGCGTTTGGCATACTCATACTTTTTGACATATTTCCAATCGCTATCGCCACGCTTTCGTTATAGAATGTCACTTTTCTAGAGCCTCTGAACCTCAACAATAGCACTTATAAACAGACCATTGATGTTCGCGGGCTTGCGGACGGCGAGTAATGGGTAGCTCGTCGTCCGATAAGGACTCAACGGCGCGTAGTGTTCCACGCGCGCCTCAAGGAGATGTTAGCAAAAATGTACGGGGTCCACTAGGGCCTAAGCCTGTCTGGGTCGCGGATAAATTTTGGAAGACAGTTACCGTGGCCCTGGCACAAGCAACTGATGAAACAGTGGTGGGTTTTAGTCAGTAAAAGTCTGACACGCCCTCCCGCTCCACCCAGAGCGGGATAAGTCATTTGATGATTAGTTGATTACACACCACAAAAAAAACAATGTTGTTTACACTAAACTAACCCCTATTTGATTAAATTATAACTCTAACCGATTCGATTATATCAACCATAACCCTAATCTGCCCAGATTGAACTAAGCTACTTCATTCAATTAAGTTGGAGGAGTTATCGAAGTATTTCCTCGAAGCAATAATCGTATTATGTCTTTACCGAAGACACCTGACGACAACTATGAATCTCGTGGGAGTGTTATTGGCGTCCATAATACGGTGAGGTAAATCCGGGCTTAGTTTGTGAAAAAACTCTTGAAATTCTTATTATCTTGGTATGTTACTTTTTCGTTACTGGTTCGTTTTATTGAGATACGTAATAATAAATGTTAAGACAACCATTTCATTAAAAACTTTTTAACAAAAAATCAAACCGACTTCCAAAACAAAACACTTCAAAGCTATAAATAACTTTCTTTTCCGAAGTCGGTGTCTTTTGTACCCATTGTTTGTCGTTATTCGACACCGACTTCGGAAAAGAAAGTTATTTTTCATTTGAAGTGTTTTGTTTTGGAAGTCGGTTTGATTTTTTGTTAAAAAGTTTTTTATTTTCCTCTTTTTAGTTTTTGTAGGTACCTCCAATTAACATGAAATCATTTATAGCCAAAGTACATCTTATGACGATTTTAATAAGCCCAAACACGACTAGGATACATTGTTTAATTTCGGATTTCCAGTGGCCATTGTGGTCTTCTTCATCAGTTCCACTTCAACAAATGATACTTTCTGAGTGCGATTTTGGTATTTTTATCAATAATGCAATCAGCATTATTGATGAAAATACCAAAATCGCTTTATGTATGCCTATAATATTTGAGTATTTCCCTCGATTTCTCTAAGATCCCATCATCAGATCCTAGTTTTATTATCATGGTACCACCCTTGAGATATCTCCTTTCCAACAAAAAAAGAATCATCAAAATCGGTTCATAAACGACGAAGTTAACCGCGAACACAGATAAAAAAAAAAAAGTACAGTCGAATTGAGAAACCTCCTCCTTTTTGGGAAGTCGGTTAAAAAGCGTCTTAAAGGGCCCCTGCGAGTATGCTACGGCTGCCCGTACATCTTCCAAATTACCAGGACTCCAGGACCAGGTCCCGAGAAATGTTAAAGACGCAAATATTTTGAAGATCTCTTACTAACTCTCTCTATGGCGTAAGTAGATTGATTGAAAATAGTTGCATTATTTACTCGACACAACGGCTTCTGTTTCGTTTTGGTTCAGATTCTCATATATTCTGAACGATACCTTTATTTGAAATTAACAATAACATCTAACTAAGCAATTAGTTAGGTACATTCCATTGAACATGAGCTCTAAAATGCCGATATTCCGCAGTCGAATCACTTAAGGGCGCGGCGAACAAAGCTCGCAAATGCAATTCGAGGCGAGCGAAAAATTCGTTCGGAGTATTGCTATCTCGTTTTGCACGCACACGCGGTGCGCCGTACGTAGCCATGTGTGTGTGAGCAGATAGATATCGCTACCTAATCATCCTATCCTATCGACTCGAAAGCCGGCCGACGCGAATGGTGCCCGCGTTCTTTTGTCTTATTGATGTAGGTATTCCTTTTACTAAACCTCAAATATTTGTTGTTATAATAAATAATGAATGCAAGTAATATATTACAAGTGTTACTTAGTCAAAGAATTAGTAAAAGACAAATATTCCAATAATGTATGCCTATTTACGCATATAAGTAGGTACAGATAAATAAAAGCGCTCTGAGCTAAGAATATCTATACCAATATTATAAAGAGGAAAGATTTTTTGTTTGATTGTTTGTTTGTTTGTACCGAATAGGCTCCAAAACTACTGAACCGATTTCAAAAATTCTTTCACCGTTGGGAAGCTACTCTATCCCCGGGTGACATAGGCTACTTTTTATCTACAGGGATAAAAAGTAGCCTATATCACCCGGGGATAGATCTTCCCACGGGAACGGGAACTACGCGGGTGAAACCGCGAGGCGTCCTCTAGTTAAAAATAAAAACAAGGATTTTGAATAAAAAAATATCATCATTCATCTGTTTAAAAAATATAAATCGAAACTTGATAAAGTCGTGTAGGGTGACCATAATTATATTATCGACTGAACGAAAAACAAAAAATACAATAATGGTAATCAGAAAACATAGTGTCAAAGATCCACACTAAACACGCTTATTTCCTTTCTTTCTAGTGTTTCTTTATGAAAACTGATGGCCAAAGTCGTTTTTTCCTTGATCGTCGTGGCTCTGTAAATATTTTTGCAGTTTATTATGAAGTCGATTAGCCAGCCAGTTATCAAAGTCTATTAGAACCTCTCCAGGGTAAGGGTCACCGAAGTCCAGATAAAAATTCTAGAATAATTAAATAAACTAGAACGAATTTGGATTTTTAGTTTTTTGTTACAGGAATTTTACAAAAAAGTCCAGCAAAATCTGGACCGAGGGTATAAAACCGCGCTTGTGCATGCAAGTCCAATCGCATGGTCACCCTACCCTGCGTGAGCCGAACTGGCCGAACTAACGTCACAAGTAAGTATAGTATACGCCCGCTTTGTCACATGACATGAATAAACAAACGAAAAATACCGGCCAAGTGCAATTCGGACTCGCGCACGAAGGGTTCCGTACCATTATAGCAAAAAACGGCATAAAAATCATGTTTTTTGTATGGGAGCCCCCCTTAAATATTTATTTTATATATTTTTAGTATTTGTTGTTATAGCGGCAACAGAAATACATCATCTGTGAAAATTTCAACTCTCTAGCTATCACGGTTCTTGAGATACAGCCTGGTGACAGACAGACAGACAGACGGACCGCGGAGTCTTAGTAATAGGGTCCCGTTTTTACCCTTTGGGTACGGAACCCTAAAAACAAAGCTTCGTAAGTTGATGGATAGGTAGGTAGGTAAATACTAATTTATACAAAACTAGCTGTCCACCGCGGCTTCGCTCCCGTCAATCTACCTACCTACCTACCCTGCCCTACCCTATCTACATACCTACTCTATACTACATACATGATCGTACGCAACGGAAGCTCTCAAAAAGGAATATTTTGCCCGTTTTTACAACATTTTTCATTTATGCGCCGCTCCTACTGGTTGTAGCGTGATGTTATAACCTATATTCTTCCTCAATAAATGGACTATCCAACACAAAAATATTTTTTCAACTCCAACCAGTAGTTCCTGAGATTAGTGCGTTCAAACAAACAAACAAACTCTTCAGCTTGATAATATTAGTATAACTAAGGTACCTATTAATTTACCTTATTGTATTATGTCATTGGGAAATAGGTACTTCCTGTGAGAAACATCCCAACGTTCGGAGACCATGTCGGCAACCGAACCATATAGTAAATAATAACAAAGTCCGTAAACAACGCAAAGTTCGTAAAAAAGTAGATTACGCAATACCAAAGTTCAAATCACAAGGCAAATCTAAATCCAAGTTCATAGCATAAGTCAATAGTGTCAAAAATATTAAAATAATACAATTTAGAAAATAAATAAACGCGCACATAAAGCATAGTGAAGTATCGTCTAATTATGACAACAAACAATCCCCAGAACAGTAAAACAAAAAACAGTAAAACACACCCGAAGCACACCCGAAGTGCCCCGAACAAACCCCACGCCGTACGAACGATACACAACCGTGAGCAGTGCGACCACGCACACATTGACATTTGCTTGACGCGACAGCAATACTAGATTACTAGCTATTGGAAATGTGTGATTAATTTGATGTGTTCCGTAATACCAAAAATTATGAATGAAAATATAATGTTTTTAAAAAAAAAAACGATTATTTATAATTTGATAATATGAGCTATGTTCCTGGTACGATATTAATAAAGATATTGTTTTTTATAATACAGAAATATCAAAAAGAAAACATGTCATTTACGCTGTAAAAATATACAAAATGGAATTCGCTAAAACTTCATTTTAGGTGAGTATTTAGAAAAAAAGAAGACGTAGGAACCTAGATAAATACTGTCTTAATCCGAATATCATCATAATATTGTGGAAATATGCTAAAATTACAAAAGATTTTGGTATTACGTTTGTATGGACAATTCATGGTTCGCCGCGCTCTTAATAGGTCGAAACCAAACGTGTAACAATCCTGCAAATAAAAATCTCTTATTTCATCATCACATCACCTTGCTGTTATCGCAAAGTAACTAGCTGTTGCTCGCGACTTCGTCTGCATAGCATTAGTATTTAGATTAGCCATTTTTTATATCGTGCCATAATATTATAGGTGTGCGGGCCGCCTTTCTTGAGAAATTATTATTTCACCATACAAACTCCCCTGTCCATCCCCTAAAGTATGATTTCCGGCATAAAAACTATCCTATGTCCTTTCCAGGGTCTCAAACTATCTCCATACCAAATTTCATCAGATTCAGTTACAGATATGTTTTTTTTGTATCGAAATCGGTTCAGCGGTTTAAGCGTGAAAAGGTAATGGACAGACAGAGTTACTTTCGCATTTATAATATATGTATGGATAATTGATAGGTTCTTATTTGACCACTATCTCACATAATAGAAAGCGATGATGTGGCCGTAGACAAAGCACGCTTGCCTAGATGTCACCAGAAAATTATTAACAAGAGACTTATTGATTATTTGGAGAAAAACAAGCTTCTATCTAATGCTCAATTCGGTTTCAGATCCAACAAAGCTACCAGTGATGCAGTTCATGAAGTCATTGATTATGTAGTAGATAATATTAATAACAAAAATAAAGTTCTGGCTATATTTCTCGATCTAGCCAAGGCATTTGACACAGTCTCTGTCCCTAGACTGTTGGATAAAATGGAGAGCATGGGGATCAGAGATCTACCACTTAAATTATTCACGGATTACTTCAGTAATCGTTATCGGTGTGTTAAGGTGGCCGACTGGGGAAGTGACAAGCTTCCCGTAACTTACGGAGTGCCGCAAGGTAGTGTCCTTGCACCTACCTTATTTCTGATCTATATTAATGACTTCTATGAACTTGAACTCCAAAATGGGAAAATCATAACTTTCGCGGATGACACTGCCCTTGTTTTCAGGGACACGTCATGGTTCAAAACTTTTCAAAATGCTCAATGTGGTTTCGATGTTGTTAATGACTGGCTTAGATGTAATCTTTTAACGTTAAATGTCGAAAAAAACAAGTTTGTAAAATTCTCACTCCGTAATGAATCACATATCTCTCAAAATTCGCATAAAATTATTGCACATTCTCGGATATGTCATAAAATTAAAAGTTGCTATTGTCCTTCGCTTGAACAATCTAAATTAATAAAGTACCTTGGAGTCGTAATCGACGAAAGACTTAGTTTTGCTCCTCACGTAGACCTTGTTTCTTCTAGGGTTCGTAAATTAATATATATATTTAAAAATCTCAGACATACTGCTAACCCGAATGTATTAAAGATGATTTATTCTGCTCTATGCCAGTCACTGTTGGTGTATTGTATAGCTAGTTGGGGAAGTGCGTGTAAGACAGTCTTAATCAAAGTAGAGCGTGCTCAAAGAGCACTCCTTAAAGTAAGTCTGTTTTTACCATTCTTCCATCCCACAATTAGCCTTTATCAAACCTGTAAGGTAATGACGGTGAGACAGCTTTTCATACTACAAACAGCCCTTATAATGCATAGTTCCTTAAAGTATAAGCCCTTAGCATTTCTACAGAAGCGCAGAAAATATACAATTGGTGTGTCTAGAGCGTGCCACACAAAATTTGCTCAAAGATTCTTTCCTTTTCTTGGTGCCCATCTTGACAACAAAATTAATCGTATCCACCACACATATCTCCTTACCAAACACAAATGTAAAACAACCGTTACAAACTGGCTCATTGACCTTGACTATGCTCATACCGAAGAGCTACTACTTGTCCAGAGATAACTAAATAGTTACGTATTCAATATATACTACACTACTCTACACTACACTTCACAACACTCCTACATCTTACACAACACAACACTTATGATATCTCTCAAAAACGTCTAGCTGTAAAATAATGCAATAATTAGTTATTGTATTTCTATTTTCTCTTTTTCTTCACATGACTGCATTGTGGTCTAACTTTTTCAGTACTGATATTGTCTTAGTTGCTCCTTATCTAAGTAAAGTCCTTATTATGTTCATTGGAAGAACACTGATTTCCAAGATACAGGATTTTACCTAGTTTGGTAATCAGGAGCTCATTTCGGTTAAAGCCTCTTAAATGTTATGTTTTTATTATTGAAAACATAACATATAAGATATTATAGTTCACTCTTGATTTAACTTGACATATACGTCAAAGCCGCGTGTTGTTTTACCCAAGCTCAAAGAATAAACTTGTGGAACTTATCCTATTAGTCAACCCTCCTTGTAGTTTGGTCTTAACTAAGCTAGTTCATCTAGCAGAATTGCTTTAATTTAGGGAGTTGCTGTAAACTCCCTAAATTAAAGCAATTCTGCTAGATTTTCACCTTGTGTCTACGTGGGAGCTAGGCATTCATTTACTTTAACTCCACATGTTTGCGAATCACCGCGCTGCTTATTGTTTAGACTATTAATTTTGTTCTATGTTAACAACGGGATAGGTTAGCCGAGATGGGAATTTTACTTCAAATGAATTGAAAGCTGAAGATATGAAAGTAGTTTGCGCTCAGATTACACGAATCGAAGGAACAGGCGCTGGCGTGGGTATAAAAGAGGTAGTCGTTAGGCACGTACCAGCAAACGCAACGCTAAAATTAGATTTCATCACAGCTTCTTATAATTCAAAGCCTATCCCTTTCGTGGATTCATAAAGGAGCCTCTCAAATTCAATACTGGCTGACATAATCCGATTATAATAGTCATGGAACGAGCTAACTGTCAAACGTGGTTTCACCCGCGCATTATTTGAATAAAATATTAATAATAGACGCGCTGTGCCATTTATCAGGAAGATAAATAGATTTTGCGACCTGAGATACGCCATAATATTCTGGAGCAAAATTTTGTGACGAATAATGTTCCTGATCGTTACATTAGATTTTTATTTTGCTCGATGTGTATTATATTAATGGTGTAATGTATCATGTTTATTCATAATCCATTTAATGTGTTATGGTCCAGTAATTAATCAATCGATAAATGTCGTCTGTTGAATTGAATTGTTCCCGTCCTAAAATAATCTAGAATTACGAATTTATTTATAGAAATCTGTAAGAAAAAAAAAAACTTTACCATATAGTTGGTTTTAGGTGGCTTTCTTTAACTGTTGTTTTAAACAAAAGCCATGGAAATAATTCTATATTACGAGAATAACTGTTTTCCCATGGATTTTGTTAGAATGATACAGCTAATAAAAGCCTCTTATTCGTATGTATTAACAATGGAAGGAGCTTTAGATTATAATAACAATCAAACAGATCAAAGCTGCCTACTGAGCCTGCTGGTAATTGTATTTACTCGTACCCAGACTTTGGTCTATAGGTAGCCAATATTCAATTCAACAGACGACATTTATCGATTGATTAATTACTGGACCATAACACATTAAATGGATTATGAATAAACATGATACATTACACCATTAATATAATACACATCGAGCAAAATAAAAATCTAATGTAACGATCAGGAACATTATTCGTCACAAAATTTTGCTCCAGAATATTATGGCGTATCTCAGGTCGCAAAATCTATTTATCTTCCTGATAAATGGCACAGCGCGTCTATTATTAATATTTTATTCAAATAATGCGCGGGTGAAACCACGTTTGACAGTTAGCTCGTTCCATGACTATTATAATCGGATTATGTCAGCCAGTATTGAATTTGAGAGGCTCCTTTATGAATCCACGAAAGGGATAGGCTTTGAATTATAAGAAGCTGTGATGAAATCTAATTTTAGCGTTGCGTTTGCTGGTTCGTGCCTAACGACTACCTCTTTTATACCCACGCCAGCGCCTGTTCCTTCGATTCGTGTAATCTGAGCGCAAACTACTTTCATATCTTCAGCTTTCAATTCATTTGAAGTAAAATTCCCATCTCGGCTAACCTATCCCGTTGTTAACATAGAACAAAATTAATAGTCTAAACAATAAGCAGCGCGGTGATTCGCAAACATGTGGAGTTAAAGTAAATGAATGCCTAGCTCCCACGTAGACACAAGGTGAAAATCTAGCAGAATTGCTTTAATTTAGGGAGTTGCTGTACCTGAACTAGCTTAGTTAAGACCAAACTACAAGGAGGGTTGACTAATAGGATAAGTTCCACAAGTTTATTCTTTGAGCTTGGGTAAAACAACACGCGGCTTTGACGTATATGTACCGAAATACCTCATAGAATGTTTTATGCAGATGCATTATTACATTAAATAACTGTCGAGTCGCTGTGTCTTGAAGGGTAGGGTAAAGGTTGTCTGATGTACAAACTTACATACGTATGAATGTATACTTATGTATTGTTAAGCATTGTTTTAAGTCTAAGGAGGTAAACGGTTTCATTAGGTAGTTGTGCGATTTATTTTTACAAATTATTTTGTTTTGTAGGGAACGAATATCTACTTAAGAATTTTGCGCTGTTGTTGAAAATTTCGAAACAAATTGAGGTTAGCATTAAAGTTCGGCTTTTGTCACTTTCGTCAAATAAAGTAGATTTCTGAGAAGTTTGTCAAGAAACCGCTAGAGCATACTCTAGCCGGAGTAATTTGAGAGAAATATGAAATTATGTTCTTTTGTATCTATCACATATACATAATATTGCTGTTCACTTATCTTAGCCCATTCACTAACATCCCAATAAATACAAAACATAAATGTAATATGTCTCACACGACTTCAATGGAGAGGCCTTACAGAAACACACACACATACCCAACATACCTACACTTACAACATACACCCTCGACATTTACGGGACAAATAGCTCACATACCTATGTGATAAAGCACGAGTGAGTCGTCCAACTCTCCGTTGAACCTCTGAAATGCCTCGGAGTCATTTGTCGGTAGTGCAGAGTAGTATTGGCGACCACATTGCGTTCCAGCAGGGATAGAAACTGTGAACAAGAGATAATTTGATTTTAAATACAGTACATGTATGTGATATGAATTTGAAGTTCAGTCGATATATTTGCTGTCTTAATATCTTACAAAGTCGAAATCGCAGACATACATCTAACTAGATAACGCGACTGTATATACTTCGTGTGCCAAAAAACAGAGTAAAGTTGCAATATATGATCGTAATCTGAGCTTTTCATTTAGCATTATCGGCACCGGAAATCCACCGAAATCTAGAAAATGCCTTTTTATGCCATATTGAGCTGTAAAGAATGTATAGAAATAGTTGGCCGAGGCATTGGAAATGTTTTCTTCCATTAGTAAGTGTATTTTTCTTAAATTGTTTGTGAAAAAGTGGCACGCTTGGTTTTCATATAAGTCCCTCCATCTATATGGAGGGACTTGCGTTATCTAGTTAGATGTATGTCTGTGGTCGAAATCGTGCAGATTGATTTCGAAATACCTTCTAACATTAATATTGTTTGGTAGGTTATTTGGAGTGTGCGTAAGGCACAGATGTATTTAAGTCATATACATCTGTCACTTACACACACTTAAAATAACCTTACTCTAAGAGCTTATGGTCATCCCCCTGTGGTCTTTATTCTTAAAGGCCGCGTTCACACCGAACTTAGGTACGTGTATTACAACCTAAAGCAGATTTTTTTGTCTTGTTCAGTTGGCATAACATCTCTAAAAAGTATCCAGAAAGTGAACTCTACCGGAGACTTATTCACAACTGTCCAGTTAGAAGCGAGATTTTAAATTTGGAATCTCCTACTGTCCTGTAAGAAAGTATGTAATTTACTTACTGGACAGTAGGTCATACACTTTAGATCTGCTTAGAAAAAAAAACATAGTGCCAGACACAGATTAGAGCTGTTTAGCCATTATAACATGGTTATAGGAGGGAGGCTACAAATATATATCTATCTCTCTTTTTGTTATGACATTTTATGAGATATATATATTTTTGGAGTAATAAACAGCCATTTTATAGTCTGTGACACTAAACGCGACGCAGAAAAAGTTTGCACGTTGCGTTTACTTAGTAATGTTGTAGAAGTATAGTGTGGGATTTTATGTTTGTATTTAGTCATTTCAGTTTATTAATCATGTTGGATGAAAACTTTCCATTCTAAAATTAACATCGAGTTTCAAAAACTAAAATTTTCATTTTTTACTAAAACATTCATGTAATGTAAAAATAGAACAATGTTCATAACCGAACGCAAACTTTTAGTAAAAAAAACAACGACTGGCGGGATTTCACATTCAATTGCGACAATTGTGTTCACAAATGACAATATCTATCAGTAATTGCCCTAATATGAATGTAACCTTCAATATTATTTTAACGAATTTGTTGTTAAACTTTCTTTTATTTTTGAGAAAAGCATTATACAAGCCTCAACCAGTAAGAAAGCCATTCTGGCCTCGCATATAACCGGACATCACCTGCGGTTCGGTCCGGTTAACTCATTCTTGGCCAGGAAGCCTTACTTACTGGATTCTGCAGTAATGTACTATTTCTCAAACATGCATGGAAATATTGTCATTATTTTTGAAAAAAGAACACGCGATGCACTGAATTTACGGACAACGAAAATCAAATCCATTGCTGGGGCGTTTTTTGAACTTGGAACATTACAACGCTCCCGCAATGTTGATCAAATCCATTGCAGGAGCATTTTTGAATTTGGAACATTACAACGCTCGAGCAATGTTGTTGTAACTTTTAATAATTATTAAATTAAATGTATGATATAAAAGGTATGTTTTATTTCCCTGCATTCTTTTGAGAAAACCACTATATATGCCTCGGCGGAAATGGCACTTGCCTGTCTCGTATTAGTGAAGTCCTCGCCTACGGCTAGGTCCTCAAACTTATACTCGACCTGCAATTGCCTATTTCCCGGCCTTTGAAATAATTTACTATTAAATGAGTGAATCTGTGTAAACGTAAGTACCTACTACAAGGATAAAAAAACGTCCTAGTCCAGGCCACGGTTTACCGGTGTGCCAAGTTTCATGCCAATTCGTTTAACCGTTGAGACGTAATTGATTAACAAACATCCAAATACAAAGACTTTCAAATATTCGCTCTATTCGGATCAGCTGGCCTAGGTAAACTTTCAATTGTACTAAAGTGAGCTGTATAAAATGGAAGTAGTTGAACGGTGGGTAATAACGGCAGCTATTGTCTGCGAGCTTCACAATAAACAATTCCTTCCACTCGACTCTTGATAATACCTACAAGTACCTACCTACCTGTTGAATGAATACTGCACATGTCAATGTTTCTATCTATGTTTTATGCTTTCATTACAGTATCGGAAACTTTTTCAAGTGTTTCACTTTTCTTTTTGGCACATATTTAATAAACTCGTGTTGAGTCACAACTATAATATAAGTATCGGTAGGTTCTACAAAAGTTGCCGTTTTGTATCTAGGTTGCTGATTTTTATGGTTTAATAGAAACGCAGGTAGTATATATTTTCTTTGTATTCGTTTTTCTAGTGCCTTCGAAAGCAACCTACTTTTCATAAAATTTTGTCGCATATTATAGGCATTTTATAGCTAGCAACTTATTTAGACGTTTTGCTCGGGCGTTTTGGTAATTTTTCGCTTTTTACATTAAACAACTAAACCATTTCAAATGTAGTGTTATTTACTGAATAACTGAAGTATAATTATTTTCCTGTCTTGCGATTTTATATCTGTTTTTAGAAATTCTTCTAAAGTCTGTAAAATGACCTACGCCAATTATGAAAATATTTATTAACACGAACGGAACGGCTCCATTCGGTACGGCTACTTTGTTAGAGTCACGCGTAAAGGTAAATAAAGTATTAATTAATGTTAACCCTTTCAGGTCTTGTATTTTCCTCACAAAACCTAAAAGAGAAAAAAATAGAAATATTTTATTATGTATCTTTCCTGCTGCTTACATATTTCCTGAATTAAAATTACTTTCTTTTATGCCCTAAACAGTACAAGTAACTTGTTTTGACTAATGAGTTCAACCCATTTCTACTTGCAGTTAACGAGCGTATGTACGTATACTTAGATTTCTATAGATATTTATATATTTAAAAAGTCTGTGTTGTGTTTTCTATTGTATATCGTCGATTTCTGAAAATTCATCCCAACTTTTCTACCTCTATTCATTATCAAAAATAAAACTTTGCTACTTTAATTCCTTTTTAATTTTTGCTATATGCAGCAAATACCGAAGTTGTTAAGTAAAATATTTTCTTTCTTAGACAAGAAAATACCGTTCGACTAGAAATGCGTTTAAATTATTTAGCAATTTTTTCGAAGAAGAAGATTATAGAATATTGACATAATCAGGTCACAATATCCTGACCTTATGGATGGCAAATAATAACTTGCTTCGGGATATTTGTTTTTTTCTTAAGTACCAAAGTTCTCTGAATGTTTTGATTACAGTAACATTTAAGATTACCATGCATGTATCAAATATAACTTTCGTCAACCACCGCAAGATGTATTCGCTAGATTTCTCAAGAATGTCTTAAAAATTGGGTTTGGACGGAGCGTTTCGCGATCCGTGTTTTGATGGACTTGGTTAGTATTACGATCACAGAGTACAGAGACGCTTCCAAGTCCACTGCTAGAGACAGCATTATCAAAATTTTACAAGGAAACCAAGCGTGTCAATGACTGACATCTCTTTGTCGGAGCTAATCTGCTTGGAAGTGAGCCTTTATTTATAGAAACTGATGGCTCCAGACAATATTGACTATCACTTCCCGACACTTGCGCGAGCACGAATCCATCAATAGCGACTCTAATTCCTGCAGGAACTGCGGCATGACGTTTCCGTACTGATATAAATTGTTAAATGGAACGCAGACTAACCCAAATCTAAGGTGCCGCAACTAAGTAGACCAGTCTTCTTATCCCACAACCTTGTAATATCGATAATGTAACGGAGAACTAAAACTTTTTATGTAGGAAGGGACTAAAAACAAAGCTTTTATCCCCTTTTTAGGTCACCGTATCGAATATCATGTTGTGACCTAAAGTATATTCCAAACAAAATAAGAAGCGCCTACACAGTTATTCAACCAGATCACGCGTATTGTCAAGAATGTGAAACACTTCAAACAATATAATTCATACAAAGAAAACTCGGAAACGGTAATAGAAATCACGTCGGCGTCGTTCGGCGTCGTGCGTAGTTCCAACAACAATGGTTCCCTCGAGTGCGCACTATTCCAACGTACGTACCGGCCTTAATGTTCACGTATGAAGGTGAAACTATGAAGCCATTGTTATTTTACCTATTACGAATGTTATAGCGGTTTGAGAAACCTCTTCATCCTTTGTCTATTATGAAAAGTGGACTGTATTTGAAGGGTTCTGGCAATAGTGCGTTGAAAATAAGCGGGAAAATATTCACGGATCAATTCGGGCGATTTAGTATGGAAATGAGGGAAGTAGTACGCCTTACCTTGTAGTGGTCGATGCCAGCCCACGTGTGGCAGCGAGCTGGTGTTCTTCTACTCCAAAATGGCTCCTTCAGGATCCACACACTTCACACAATTGTTTTATATCCGCGAGGCGGGTGAATAGACACGGTTCACAAGGTTCTCAGCAATCTAACTAATTAGATGCATCAGTCTCCAGCCTTGTGGCTTGGAAAGCTGGCGGTTGAGATACGAGGCCCGTTCACGTTGAAGTTTCGGTTCGTTCTGGCGACCTGTCATTAAGGCGTACATAAAGGGAAAAGGAATGAGGAAGGAACGAGATAATTAGGATATCGATCGTCCGCGAAATCTCAAATGCGTTTGTCTATGTGTTTTTGGTCATTGATTTATGACATTTACAAGAGATGGCGCTACCATTTTCCCGGCCTTAAAGGGTCACCTTTAATGAAAATTAAACTTAGCCCTATGAGGTGTAGTACCGTATACCTATTCAGCAATACGGACTAAGATGCGGTTTTTACATTTCAATTATTAAGATTTAAGATAAATACTGCGAGTTGCATAATACATTAAGTTGCATACCTATAGTTAAATTTTAATAGAAAATTATGTTGCGTCGCTAACTAACTAAAACTAAGAGACCTAACTATCAAGCCAGGCCTTATTGAGTCGGTAATGGACACAGACGCACAACAGGGCGCACATAGCTACCCTTTGCGGTTTTCACAGTAACAACACGGGTTGTACCGTCCTTGGAGGTATGCAATTTATCAATAATGCCTAACGGCCATGAAAGGGGCGGAGAGTTATCAGTAATGATAACTACAATAGTACCCTCTTGTATAGAAGGTGCAGGACTATTCCATTTGGATCTAGCCTGAAGTTGATGTAAGTATTCTGAACGCCAGCGCTGCCAGAACGACTGCACCAGTTTGTCAAGTAGAGTATGTCGCTGAAGCAAGCTGAGCGAGTCTGCTTCAGGAGCGGGAAGGGAAAACAATGGCGCGGTGTGCAAGAAATGCGCAGGGGTCAGTGCTGATGGTTCAGTAGGGTCACTACTCAAAGCAGTAAGTGGCCGCGAATTAACTAGAGCCTCAACTTGACTAAGGACAGTTATAAGTTCCTCGTAGGAGAGGATTTGTTGACCTATAACTTTAAAAAGGTGAGTTTTAACTACCTTAACCATACTTTCCCAACATCCTCCAAAATGTGGGGAAGCAGGCGGAATAAACTTCCAATCTATATGATTGAAGGAAAGTTCTTCCTCAAGATGAGGACGAAAATTTTTAAGAAATTTGTGAAGGTCGCGTAAATAAGAACTTGCACCTACGAAACAAGTACCGTTATCGGTATATAAGCATTTAATAGGACCGCGTCGCGAAAGAAAGCGTTTTAAGGCTGCAAGGAAAGTCACTGTACTTAAATCTGTTGCCACTTCAATGTGCGTGGCACGCGTCGTCAAACACGTAAAAATGCAGAGCCAAGCCTTACGGCTCTTAACACCTCGACCACGAAATGGTGTGTACTGTAGCGGGCCTGCATAGTCACAGCCGGTGTGAGTGAACACCTTGTCGACTTGGTTAACACGCTGGCTAGGTAGATCTGCCATAAGTGGAAGAATAGGACGCGGGCGGAACTTAAAGCAAGTGTTACAGTTGTGGATTCTGTGACGAATTATTCGACGTGCAGCTAAAATCCAATAATTATGCCTGAGTAAGGACATAAGCAACTCCGGACCGGCATGAAGATGTTTCTTGTGACAAAAGTCAACAAGAAGATCAACAATATGGTCATGACGTGGTAGAATACAGGGATGTTTATATTCGTAGGGTTCGTCCGAATTTGTGAGACGATCACCAACTCATATGATGCCGTGCTCATCGAGAAACGGCTTAAGCTTATGGATGGCGGGAGTACATGGTTTATTGTTTTTAAATTTAAAATATCGTTACGGAAATGAACATCCTGTACAGCTCGCAGCAATTTAATTTCTGCATATTTCAGATCAGAGCTTGATACAGTACGTGCACTAGGCAGTTGTCTTAAAAACTTATAGACGTAAACAATAGCGCGTAGCAACTTAGACCACGACGAAACACGTAGTGCTAGCGCGTAAATTGGTGATTCCGTAACCTCAGAAACCACGGCATGAGCGACTGATTTCTGTTCGGGTACGCCCTCATGCAGTGCATTGTGTTCGAAAGTATGTATGGGCCACTCAGCTGGGTCATGATAAACCCACGATGGTCCACGATACCACAATGGATGCTGCAAGAGATTAGCTGGCGTGACACCACGAGACAGACAATCAGCGGGGTTCTCAGTACCTGCGACATGGTTGAAACAATTAGCGGGTATAAGCTCTATCAGCTTAGTAACCCGATTGGCAACAAAAGTTTGCCAGCGGTGCGGTGAGGAATTTATCCAGGCGAGCACTACTTTAGAGTCAGTAAACGCGTATACCTTATGGATGCGGTAGTGGGGCGATATTGTGTCTTGTACCTTGCGAAGCAACTTAGACAACAGTAGGGCCGCGCACAACTCTAGTCTAGCCACCGAAATGGTTTTCACAGGTGAGACTTTAGACTTCGCACTAACTAACTGCACGGAGTAGTTAGAACCATTGTATATTTGCATGTATACGACTCCACCGTAAGCACGCTCGCTGGCGTCAGCGAAACCTACTAAATTCATGGTGCATCCGTCGACCAACCCCAGATGACGCGGGATAATAATTTCATTAAGCGTAGAAAGCTCAGTACAAAACTGCTTCCAAGCGGTGACTATATGTTCAGGTGGTATGTCGTCCCAGTCACACTTTGCTAGCCGAAGTTCCTTAATTAAGAGCTTAGCGTACAGAATAGTGGGGGCGACAAAACCCATTAAGTCCCATAGCCGAGCCATGCATGGAAAGCATGGTTCGCTTGGTACATTTATCATCTGGTGTGGTGACGTCAAAGCGGAAACTGTCACAAGACTTGTCCCAGCGTAAACCCAGGACCTTATGCGGTATAGACTTCTCATACTCGATATCGGGCGAAGCCTTATGAGTATCAGGTATGTGTGCGAGAACCTCTTTCGAGTTACTTGTCCATTTGACAAGGTCGAACTGGCCTCGCTTGAAGAGCTGAATAAGCTCATCACAAAGCGAAATTGCTTGCGGTATGGACATGACACTACAGGCAATGTCATCCATATATAGGGCGGAAGAAGCAGCAGCAGACGCTGCAGGGAAATTATCGCCTTCATCAGCGACTAACTGGCGGACTACACGTAACGCGTGATATGGACTAGACTTAAATCCGAAGCAAACACGATTAAATTGGTAGACCATTATAGGTTCATGTTTACTGAATCTGTAAAAGATGCGTTGAAATCTACGGTCCGATTCACGAACGCCGACATTGAGAAACATTTGGCGGCAATCAGCAGACAGGGCTATTTGAAAGAGACGAAAACGAATTATAATATTAAATAAATCACCCTGTAGATTAGGGCCTGTATGTAGAATGTCATTGATCGACTGTCCCGATGTAGTTTGACTACTAGCGTCTAAAACTACGCGAAGTTTAGTGGAAGTCTTATCTTCGCGAACGACACCGTGATGCGGAATGTAATATGACAGATTAGAAACGTTGTCATCTTTTAAAACCGGACTCAAATATCCCTTGTTAATGTAGTCCCGCATGACGTCATTGTAAGCGCTGCGTAACCCTAAGGACGCATCAAGTTTGCGCTCCAAACAATGAAAACGCCTAAGTGCGGCAGCGTATGAGTCGCCTAGCGAATAAGGGTCGTCGCAAAATGGCAGCGACACAATATATCTACCACTGTCATCGCGAACAGTGGTAGCGCGAAAATGTTCTTCAGATCCTTACGGTTCTGCGAGGGCGAGGCGGAAATTTCTTCAAGCTCCCAGAATCGCTTGAGAAGCGAATCTAAACTGGGATCTTGAAGAACAGAACAACATGAAGTTGTACTCGTACAGTGTGAAGTATGTGCCGTAGGTACGGAACCCATAACCACATACCCCAACACAGTTTCAATAGCGGGAGGTATATTATATTGCTCGCTATGCACTATGTTAGGCAGAAGCAAGCGCGGGAATATAGCAGCACCAATCAAAACATCGATACCGCTCGGCTCCGCAAACTTCGAATCTGCGAGCGGTAATGTTTTGAGATGTGTAAGTTTAGAGACATCGACGAGAGCGGTCGGCAATGTCTCCGTTATACGTTCAACAATAAGCGAAGAAACGTTAAAATTAATATTATTACTAAAACGAGAATATAATTTAATATCTACGGAACCTTTAACTGGTTTTTCCGACCCACCGATTCCTTTAACTATTAAATTAGAAGTATGAAAGTTCTTCCAAAGTCCTAGACGCTTAAAACATTCAGAAGTAATAAAATTACTTTGTGATGCACTATCTAGTAAACAACGTATTATGTGCGGCTTATCATTTACATCGTAAATTACGACTTGAGCAGTAGCGAGCAGAACGGTTGTGTACGCCGTACATTGCGGGCTATCTCTCGCCGACGGCGACGCCGCAACGCATCGAGTGTCAATCGAACGCGATCGAGCGGCGCCAGCGACAGAGGTCGTACACAACGATACCTCAGACTGTGAGGTAATAGAAGGTACAGTCGGCATAGGCGTTGGGACCGGATTCGGCTGTGACGTCACTACAGTTGATAATTGCGGGTTTTTATTAAAATGTAACAATGTATGATGACGTTAATTACATGCGTGACACTTTAATTTAGAAGAACAGTTAACCGTTTTATGTTTAATACTCAAACAATTGACACAAGCATTGTTGTCTTTCACACATTTGAAACGAGCTGTCGGAGTCAAATTATCAAAAGCGGGACATTTATATAAGTGTTCATGGATATATGCTTCGCACAGACACTTGTTTGAATTATTTAACTCAGAGCAAGCTACATAGGATTGTGGATTAGGAGCGGTCATTTTATTATTAAAACTACGCGATTTATTAGACTTATGTGAATTGTCTGAACTATTAGGCTTATTATTGTTAGCTAAGGGTGGTTGGGTATTACGGAATATCCGACACTGATCATTGATGAAGGTGACAAAACTATCTAGAGTGGGAATCTTACGATTACGTTCTGTCATCTCAAAAGCGCGAATAGTTTCAGTGTCAAACTTTTTTATTGCTAGGTGCAATAAAATGAAATCCAGAAGGTCAACTAATTTTAGATTCTTTAGGGAATTAATTGCGGTGATGAACTTGTCCACGAATAGCTGGTAATTCGAAACAGACGTGGGACCGGACAATTTAAGATTTAAAGCTTGATCCAAATAGGTAGACGCGAGGACACGAATATCCTGGTACCTATCGAGGAGTGCCTGGAATATGACTTGGTAATTCTCAGCACACGGTGTGACTCCCGCGAACACAGACTGTGCCTTCGGCGACGGCTTACCTATTAAATAGTACAACCTGTCTGCATCCGTCAGCGACTTATTGTCATGAACTGTAGATTTAAAACTTGCATAAAATAATGGCCAGTTTCGTATATCACCGTCGAACGACATGAGTTCGATTGGCGGCAACCTTGGTCTACATGTTGCGGAATCACTCATACTGTGCCTCCCGGACGGCTTATCTTCCAATTGAGACATCACACGTTTCACGGAACAATACATATCCTCGAATGAGGCGTAGGCTTGATAGCTAGGCTTCGCATCGGGATATATAGCCAGTAACCTAGCATTATAATCATCCAATAATTTATGAAAGTCCGTTCGAATATCATCTACTGTTACACAAGAACTGAGAAAGCCTTCTCTCACCGATTCGGAAGTATTAGCGACTTTAGAGCGATCATAAATTGACTGAATACGCTCGAAAAGTATATTACGCTTAGCTTCTAAAATCACTAACTGTTGATCTTCCGAAGAAGCGATTGCTTTCGCATCACGCGGCATTGTTATGTTATGTAGTTACAAATAACCACACAAACAAAACAATGTACGGTAATTATTTAAACGAACAACTATATGTAGAAAAGTAATACTACTGATTGTGACTGTACTGTGACAACGGGTTTCGCAATATTTGCGTAGTAACGAAATAAGTTTTTTCGTAGTACCCACTAACCAAAGTAATTAGATAGTACAAAATGTTAATAGCATTACTATCCTAACCAGTTTTATTGTTAAGTTTGAATATTGTTTAAGATAAATGAATAGGTATAAATATGCAACTTATAGCCCGCAATCGTCTAAACGTATTCGGTAAAGTTATGATATTTATACTGCGTAGGTACCTACAAGTAGTACACCTATTTTATTTTTCTCTTATAGAATGAATGTCTACCCCGCGGTATTCGGAAAGTAACTTATTCCTAACAATTTATAATTGGAGGTAGGTGATTCCTATAAGGGCGGTTAAACTAAAAGACGTTTGAAATATGGAAATTTACAATACGACAAGTTAGTTTTTTAATAATATATTTATTATTTTTAATAATAGCAGATACGTAATTATGAACCTGCTATAGCGGCGTTGATGGAACCACGTATTGGGTTTACAACTTGATTATGTGGGTAGGCGGCTAGGTGCCACGACCCTAGTAGGAATTTATGATTGATTCCTACGTAAGAAATAAAGGAAAATGGATATATTATAGTAATATATCGGGCTACGAAGGACCAACGAATATAGACTGTCTAAGTGGATCAGAATATCGACAGGGATAATCTCTATTCGGCCCTCAAAATGTACTCGATATTACGACACTTTAGTTATGGCCACAGAATTACAGATTACTCATAAAAAGCTCTATCGAAATATATTTTTTTTAATAAAATCTGCTTACGGCAAAATGATTGGCCTGGGAATCGTAATCAATGCCCAGTTTTTTATTCCACCATCGTAAATAATTTGTTTAAAAAAGCTGTTGGCATGACACGTTGGATATCCGATAAATTATAAAATGGATTTTGTTCTATAATGGCTCGACGTTTTAATAGATACTATTTGGCAGTTTTAAATGAAAATCGTCGGCTAAATGTTGAAACGTGTGATAAAAATTAATACGTTGTGTGCAGAGTGCACTCAACTGATGTCTGGCACAAGCACCTTTGCATTTTTATAAAACAATGTTTTATGGGCACTCGTGTACGAAATAAAAGGCAAAATATGCGATTGTGGGTTGGATAACATCATTACTTTTTTCGCGTCTTTTTAGAAGCAATAGCGATGGATAATCGAATTGTTCAACGTGCACTGACACCATTTCTAGCTAAGCAAAAGATGTCAAAACCAATGCAGTTTTGGGAGACTCCACGAAGCCATTTGATACCATGACGCAGACACACGAACGAACGCCGAGAAATGACAAAATCAAAAACGCGATGCGGTATTGATGCAGTTATACATAGCTTTAGGCGAAGTTTTAACCTCGTGTGCTCTAGGCGTAGGTGCTAAAGGCTTTTGTAACTTAGTGCTCAAAGGTACCTTCTCCAGTATTTGTAGTGCAATAAATATTTATTCGAAAACAACAGCTCGTATTCGAGCTCGCAACCTGTCATTACGAATTCAGAGATGCAATCTTTAAACCAATGTGTTGTTACTCTTCGGTGTACTGCGAGCCTGGTAGTTGAGAATGTTATTATCACACAATATTGTGTTGTAAATTCTTGGCTGTTCGTTCTTCTAGGAGATACATAGACCAGTATACCTTCATAATAAGTACTTCATGCCATGGCAAAGATGGATACTATTCCGCAATATATGTAGGTACATACGCTAGTGCTTTCTTAGTTTTAGAAACATGCTTCTAGCATTGAATAGTTGTATTTACATAGGTATTAATTTATTGTTTACAATGAACTACTTTACTAGACGTTACTGCCCGCCATCATCAATTTCGTGCTCTTCTTAATACACTACCTACACTCTAACGAAGAAACTACAATTCATATAAAAGGAGCAGGTGGAGTTTTAAACAGGACATCCCACCCATACGTACAAAGAGTTTTGCGAATACTTTCATTGTGCGAACCATAGAGCGACACGGACCACCGGCGGTCTATGTTGCTCTATGGTGCGCACAGCTAAGGAGTGGTATTCCCTGCCGGAGTCTCTGTTTCCTGATAGCTACAACCTTGGGGCTTTAAGTCAAGAGTGAATAGGTTACTTCTAGGCAAGCGTGCTTCATCGTCGATCACATCATCACTTACCATCAGGCGAGATAGTACTCAAAAGAGGAAAAAAAAGAAAAAAACATAGTTTGTTATACTTAAAAAAGTTTGTTGTATTCACCACAGCCACAACCACAACGTGGTAGTTATGCCACCAATCACCGAGCATTCACTGATCAGTGTCCATTCTTCGTTCATATGCGTAAGTTAGGCCCGGAACAGGATACCGGTGTTTTCCTGTCTGGGAGCGTGGAGCGTCTCAAAACACAGACGGCATTATTATATAATAAGAAGCAGGACTGTCTTAAGGTCGAGTCAGAGGTCTATATTTGGACACAAAGTAGGACGAGTGTCGCTATATACCGGACAAGTGTCGCGCCGCGCTTCGTTGACCGTTAGTTCCTTTTATCGGCTTTACAGTTTTAACTGTAGCACTTTTCTTTTGTAAAATAAGAGAACAGATTAAATAGTAAAAAAAAACCGAGAAATGATTGTTGATTCTCAAGAGAACTTTACTGGTAAAATTTGTGAAACTGTTGCAATTAAAACAGATAATAACAGATTAAAAAAAATTAAAAGGTTTTTTTACAAAACCGATGAAAGGATATTTTTGTTTTCGATATATTGTTGTTACTAGCTTCTGCCAAATATATACCGGGATGAAAAGTACCTAGTTAATATGGTATTCCAGACTATAATCTAATTCTGTGCCAAATTTCGTGCAGATCCGTTCAGCTGTTCTGCCGTGATTGAGCAAGAAAAAAACAACAACATTTAGACAAACTTTCACATTTACGTATATATGTATATATTATATATACGCAGGAAAGGAAAGGATAGTACGATGGAAATATAACAGTTGAAATTAATTTAAAGGTACAGTTTTCTCGCTTTCATTTACTAAGCTACAAGGGAATAAAAGAAAAATGATTATTATCACAAGATAAAATAAAAATAGAAGATAATCAAACACAAGCACGATGTTTTAACATAAGAAGAGAACAGAGAAGTCCCTTACGTTTGGACTTTCTTTATAACTTGCCGAATCTCGTTAAAACTTTAAGGCTTTTTTATTTTAGCTAAAAAGTTTTTATTGTAGGAGTCACAATAGACTATAATGTACCTACTACGTAAATATCGATTCAACCTGTCAAGTCTATATGTAACGGGACAACATTCGATATCCAGTAAGAAAAGTTTCTTAGCTAAACTAATATCATGTGGAGATAAAGTGAGGCAAAATTATATGTTTGTAAAAGACAACCAACAAGATACTCTCGAAAATTCTTTCACAGATTTTTGATTCGATGTTAATTCAACTAAATGGTTAAATATGCTAACCAATGATTTAAAAAATCGACAAAATTTCTCTTGACTTTTATCATCAATTGTTTGTCTAACAAATGGTCAAATAATCAACTCTTCTATTTATTTGACAATTTGTGAGGTTAACAATTGTTGAATAAACAAGTATTACTGAAATTTCAACCATTGGTTAGCATATTTAACCATTGCTTGAGTTAACTAATGGTCAAAAAACTGGGCCTAAGGCAAGGGGTTAGTCAATTAATTAACTCTCCAATTTATTTGACCATTTGTGAGATTAACAACAAAAAAAAAATGTTTTACCGAAATTTGCCATCATTGGAACCGCGGTTAACTCAACCTATGGTTAATATTGCTAAAATTTTACCAATAATTGAAATTGTGGGTCACTAAACTGGGCCTTAGAGAATGCTACATTATTGCTGAGGGCTACCTATTTTTTATCCCAGAAAATGCAAGTTTCCGGTGGGATATGCCACGCAGGCAAAACAGAAAAAAAGCTAGTCTATAACATTTTTGTTTGTCATTTCAAAATTGTGAACAATACAATAATTTGCTTTCTAAGTGCTCGTTCACGAAGGGGTCCGTTTTACAGGTCCTCTTTATCATATACGTTTTTATTCGGCGATGACGTATTTAATTATATGAGCGACTTCTCACACATGACAGTATCTAGTAAGTATCAGTTAGGAGGTCCGTAGCTACTATGTAAGCCGGCGCTGACAAGGAGCCGGTCTAAGTCCTTGTCATCAGACATGTTGAAGCGTATAAGCAATCATATAATGGTAAAATAATGTCTATTCCAGATCCAGTAAAAAAAACGATATGTATTTACAGGTCCACTTTATCGTATATGTTTTTATTCGGCAATGGCGTAAGTAGTTGTATGAGCGAGTTCACCCACACAACAGTGTTAAAATATTGATCCGTTTTGTTTGAAAGTTGGTGGTACGCTGACTAAATGTGGTGTGAACATCATCCCCAGTAGCGACGGATCCGTTTAAACGATCCTGCAAATTAGGATGTTCTGTGTAAGCGAGCCCTAATATATAAAATTGTAACACAATCAATACTAAACTATAATGAGACCGGCTTCGAGTATAACCGGTTTCAGCTAGATACCAATATTTTACATAGAGTGACTGCCTATCTGACCACCACAACCCAGGAAGCACTTTGGCAGGACTGTAGTAAGATTTCAAGCTTCTGACTACCCGTAACGATTGTCAAAGATCTTCAAATGACTTCTAAGGCATGGAAGAAACTCGCCATGTAAGGATGGTCACCAATCCAGGGACTAACCACGGCAAGCGTTGCTAAACCTCGAAGATTGACCCGTGCGTCTGTTATTATTTAAACACGAGCTCTTAATAAATAAATTGTCACACAAAAATGGCGAATAAGAAAAGCTCGGTATTATTTGTTTGAGAAATCTAAATGGATTCTGTCTCTTTTTTTCCCGAAAGCGCGTAAGCGGTTTAATAACTCGATAAAATGTTTTCTTGTAATTATTCTGAATCAGTAAAAGAAATATTTAAATAGGTTTCGTAAAGGTTTTTCTATATTTATAAAAAAGGTTGTTGATTTTTCTGACATTCCGCTTTTTACGCTTAGGTACATTTAATGTATAGAAATATTGTGGTTCAATTTTTAACTTTATGTTTATTCAAAAATGTGGCGACTGGCGACGCTTGGGGGATGCCTATGTCCAGCAGTGGACATCTTTCGGCTAATATGATGATACAAGAATCCTAAAATCTCGTTGTGGAAAAGGCAGTTCGTCATTAATATACCTAATATCAATGCTGTTGGTAAATCTTTATACTTTTTAACCGACTTTCCAAAAAGGAGGAGGTTCTATGTTCCGTTGTATGGATGTTTTTTTTTGTATGTTCAACGATTACTCCGTTAATTAGAGATCGATTTAAAAAAAAAATATTTAAAGGGCATACTCTCGAGTAGTGGGAAATTCCCGAGAATATTCTCCTTACGAGAACTTTGCTGTTAAGTTCTCGAGAATATTTTTTGGAAGGGAATTTATGAGAATTTAAAAATTGGATCATGCTATTGTATCGATATATTTTTAGAGTAGTAGTTTTCAGTGCATTTGAACGTTTTACGAAGTTAAAGCCAAACTAATCTACTCGACAACTTAAATTCTCAGTAAATTCTCCTGAGCGAGAACATTCTCGAGAATATTGCCGAGAAAATTCTCATAAATTCTCTTAAATTCCTTATGGTGTGTTACAAAAGATTGTTTTTTTGAAATTTTTGTTTAATGGTTTTGGTTTGTTCATACATTTCCAATTGTGAGCATTCAGACAAATTTTGCCTGCTCTTTTGCCTTTTTTTTTAAACGGTTTTATTTAGCTTGCCCTGTTTTTTGGTATACCTAGACCTTTAGTTCCGAAGACAATAGAATGCAATATATTATTCATTTTATCATTGGTAATCCAAGTTGGCCGCCGCTACAAAATAGCGGCATACATATTATTTTTTTAACAACCCTTTCAATATGAAAAATCTTAAAATGATAATCCAATATGGTCGAAAAAATAAAAAAAAATCTGCCAATTCCTCTTCGAGTTCGTTGATCTTCTCGTGTACGCGTGATGTATGTTGCCAGGTCCTACCATAGTCGAGGATAGACAGGCTGCCGGGCAATTGATCGGCGGCTGTATGGTTGATACATATAGTGCATAGAGAATGCAATTGCCCATTCTCTGGTGAGTCACTTAGTCATCTCTTATGACTCCCATGGCAGATATGGGCCCGTTCAAAACCATACGGTACAATGGAATTCACATCAATTTATCTGGGACAAAAAGGTCCAGTTAGGTAGGTCTAACTTCGAGGGAGAGGTCAACCGGCGAATCCGACTCGACTGGGCAGCGTTCGGGAAGTTGCGTAGTATCTTTTCGTCTAATATACCACATTGTATCACAACTAGTGTGTGTTGCCAGTGATAACCTAAGCGACTGAAACGTGGTCGCTCACAATGGGCCTCATCAGAAGGCTTTAAAGTCACCCAAATGACGATGGAGAGGGCTCGGAGTTTCCGTGTGGGATCGCATCCGAAATGAGGATATCCGCAGGAGAACCAATGTTACTGACATAGCCCAAAGAATTGCAAAACATAAGTGGGAATGGGCAGGGCACATTGCTCGCAGAACTCAATGATGGTCGATAGGACCGAAAAGTTCTGGAGTGGCGACTGCGAGTTGGGAGACGCTGCGTTGGAAGGCCTCCCACTAGGTGAACCGATGACCTGGTTAAGGTTTTGGGAATGCGCTGAATGCGAGACACACGGAATTGGTCAATGTGGCGACGCTTGGGGAGGCCTATGTTTAACAGTGGACGTCTTTCAGCTGAAATGATAATGATGATGATGACTTAATGTATGAAATCCGCCATATTTTACCGGCGGCCATATTAGATTTGGAATTTTTCATTCTACTGGTCAAACCCTTACATTTGGTACCCATATTGAAGGGTTTGTTAGTATGCATGTTGGAAAATAAGGAAAAAGAGCGTTCCACAGAAACAGAAGTTGCTGAAGCAATCAAAATTTTCAGAGCAACTGCTCCTAATTCAGCTTTTGAATATAAAGTTTGCCACCAAGCAACTAGCTTGACTTTTTTAGCTGTTTCCTAAATATACTCTTTGCTCCAAAACCAGTGCCGCATATACGTTCAGACACTTCTACGAACAGTTGTTGAACTGAAATACTGTGTTCTTGTATATATATACAAATTAAGAATAAACTTCAGTCAAGTTAATAATAAACTCCCAAGTCCCATCTGTCTATGTTTTTCAATATTTCTTAACTAAAATGTAGTACCTGGGCGACCGAGCTCTGCTCGGGTGAAAATAGAGAAAACGACGTTTTCTAAAAATTAAACCTAGCTAGATCAATTTAGCGCCCCCGAAAACCCCTGCAAACTAAATTTCACGAAAATCGTTGGAGCCGTTTCCGAGATTCAGATAATATATATACATGAATTGCTCTTTTAAAGGTATTAGATAGATTAAATTAGCAATTTCCACTCTGCAACCTCATAGAGTAACGTTTTTTCGAGTTAAGTATGATATAACAACAAAAGAAGTTGACTTTAGATCATGAAATCAAATATAGTGTATTCAAATTATATCTTACTTTCAATTTTAAATTCTCATAAATTCCCGTAAATTCTCCGTCGAAAGGAACATTGCAAAATATTGCAGAACATTCTCGATCGGAGAATTTTCTCCGTGAAAGAATATTCTCTCGACCCATCACTACTCTCGAGGTGCTCCCATTGCCACCAAGACAGGATCTGATGTCGATCGAGTTGAATCGAGGGTACTCCTCAAATTTTATAGGCATACATATAACGATTTTTGTGTTTTCTTCAACATGGTAAGCATTCAAAAGGTATCATTTGGTGAAGTTGAACTGATGAAGAAGACCACAGATGGACACTGGAACTTCTCAATATTAGGTATGTTTTGGGTATCAGATATACCGACTGCCGAAAAGAAAGTTATTTTTCACTTTGTGGTGATTTGTTTTGGAAGGCGGTTAATTTTATTGTAAACGTTTTTTAAAGGACGCACGTTTTATTGTAAACGCAAAATATTTTCAGATGAAACTAAATTATTTGATGCTAAACGAACGGACAGATTGACGGGATGTCGCTTTTTTTGTTTGTTTTATTGAGTTTTGTAAAAATGTTTAACTAACAAACTAACCATGTTTTGCGGTTTTAAAACAAATAGAATAAACTCACCATCAATTTTAAATCTACTCAGAGAGGACATAGTAAAAACAGAGTCTCAACATACTTTCACTTATAATAAACAATACAAAATTCGGTACTGTAAGGTACCTACAATAAGTACAGCTAAAGGCCTTGTGTTGTGAGTGTTGTGACACAACAGAAACCTGAAATCATATCAAACTCTAATAATTCACACCCATTTGCAAAACAATTTTACAGTAATGCGGAACAACAGGTGAACACTTACAAAACATTCAATTTATTGGAATATGATTCACCCCATTGGCAGTTCAAATAAGCTTATGAATACTAACTAATTCCGAGTTCATTTCCCAAACAATGCTAAACAAACTAACGCACAGGTGTTCCCATGTACGCAAAGAGCATTACCGTTGTGCGGCCTCTAAACCCATGCCCCGGGGACAATAATTTAAAATTCATGCATTCCACCCCTTAGTGAACCAATTAAAACTCTCATTAATAATGATCAGGATTAGCTGTTCCGCGTTGTACTCATGATTGCATTCACGAATGAACCCAGCTGGATTTATTTCGTTAGCATTGTGCGGAAAATAAGCGTTGAGAAGAATGAGAAATGAGAAACAAATTCTGGCGATACCATCGGATTTTTCATCCGTTATTTCAGTTCTGTCTTTCTTTTTGCCTCTTTTTTCTGGCAGACAAAGGACGACCGTGTCAATTGGCTATTTCTCTTGGAAGTCGTAACAGTCGGTCGCTTAGCGCACTTCTGTAGTTTTAAAGTGTCGAAAGTTGAAAGTTTAGAAGTAAATTCGCAAGACGTGTACTTAGCCGTTAGCGGCAAACGTTTGGTTGCATCCGTTGCGCGGAATTGTTTCTAAAAGGGCCAAAATGATTTTTGTGCTATTGTTTTTGCGTTTGGTGGTAGTTCCACGTTTCGTAATTCGTAAACTTATTGTCTTGTTACGTTTTAAAACAGTTTCACTACATAAGAATTGATTATTTATCTAATTGTGAGATTATTTAAAGCAATATAGAAAATGATAAGTAGAGTTACTTTTTTGTGAACTACAAGCCACTACTCGCCAGTACTCGCCAGATTTTATTATTCCTGAATTATTAATACTTTGTGAAAGATCGACTACACAAGACTAAATAAAAATAAATAAAAACCATACTCACATACATAGAAACTCTGATAAAAAGTAAATAATTAACAACCGTCTTGACATTCAAAGCTTGCTATCTTGATAGATATCAATACTTTTATTTAGAGTTCCATTCATGATTCTAACACATGCGTCATTTTATATATGTTTAAATGGATTAAAGTGCGAGCTCTCTTGAGTGTGACATACACAATACCGGAATATAATCGAACATATGCTTTTATTAAATTCTTACTTCTATTAATTGAAACAAAGCTCAATTACACAAAAAAAAACAAAGCCTAAGTCACGCAAAAGGGAAATTTATACCTATGATAGGCGAAATTGGATTTATAACAACATTTCGAGTGTAACCCATACATCGGTAAATTAGGTACATATTCGTTCCTGCAGCGGAAAATTAATGAAATAGTAGCAAGTGCGAGTACTTCTCAAAACATTTAATTATTATTGTTGTTAATTTGGTTTAGATTTCGTTGCTAACATTGTTATTGCCGACTGTAGAGGAAACGTGGCGCAGGGTCCGCTTATATCACCGACGCCGCCGTAGGTACCCAAATTTAATTTGACAGCTATAGGAACCGTGACTAGACTAGGGGAATATATTAGAGGTTACTGCAGACAGGCGCGATACGTCAATGCGATTGGATTACAGTTGTAATAATAAGAGCAGTAGTAGTCTGATTGTTATTATAATCATTCGTGGTCCATATTTTATATGCAGGTAACAATGTACAAAAAATATAAAATAAGCCGTAGAATGCTTATTTTAAATCGGTGACGGGCATGTGTTAATATGATTATTGACACAGGCCAGTGCATACACAAAATATAAGTACCTGGGTGGGCGACCGAGCTCTGCTTGGGTGAAAATAGAGAAAACGACGTTTTCTAAAAATGAAACCTAGCTAGAGCGATTTATCGCCCCCGAAACCCCCTGCATACAAAATGGCATGAAAATCGTTGGAGGCGTTTCCGAGATTCAGATTATAATTACCTACACGTACTTACAATATTTTACCTACACGTAAAACAAGTTTTAGAATTTTTAACCGGATTTTATTCCTAGAACTTGAAGCCCTAGTTTGAAACGTGATTACCTAGGTTTATAGGATTTTTTTGATTGACCCCTTCCGTACCAGGCAGCTACACTTCAGAAAGGTCTCCGTTAAGCGGTCGGTCTATAGAAGCTACCTATTCAGTCTTGACTTAAATACCCCCACTTATATTTCTATCGGTTACGATACATACCTATGTATAATAGTAAATTTGTACCAACCTACCTACCGTTGCAAAATTTCACCAGCAATTTGGTGGGACAGTGTGTTAACTAAGCTTCGACAGGGAGATAGATATTTGTAAAACCGGGTGAGCTTTTGAAATGTCAACGGGACCGTGGTCGAATTCCCTGCGTAGTCTATAGGCTCGTTACCCGTGCTTGTGTTTGTTCACCCGATGCTGCATTCGTAGCCATTCGGGACCATTCGGGGCCACCGAACCGATGATTCTTCGAACTAAAAAATCCCATTTAAATAGGAATATGTGTAATATTTACTGGGATCTGATTGGTGCGTTTGATTATAAACATTTGTGCGTTAATTTAAATTTTAGATTGCTGTTCTTTGCCTCCACAGGCTTTTCTCGACTATGTTTGAAAATATAAAGGGCATAAAAACATATTTGTGAATATTCTTCGGGCTATGTAGAATTGCCAAACTTAAGTGGCAGTGGGCAGAGCACGAACGGATGGCCGAGGGGGCAGAAGAAGTTCTGGAGTGGCGACCACGAACCGTAAGAAGTTGCGTTGGAAGGCCTCCCACCAGGGACTGATGACCCGGTGAATATTGCGGGGATCGGTCAATGTGGCGATGCTTGGGAGAGGCCTATATCCAGCAGTGGACCTCTTTCGGCTGATATGATGATGATGATGTGAATATTTAAAGTAATTTCTATGGAGCAACTGCCCGTTGATTTTGGTGATGGATTTATTTTATAAAAGAAAACAATGTTATCCTAAACATAACTTTGCATATCAAGATTAATGTTACAAATGTTCTCATTTAAATGTACACAACAGGTTTAAGATACTATGAATAATTCAATTGATTCAATGTTAAAGCATCATTAACACACCATTACGTCCATTACAATTCTAACTTGACAAAGGGTAGATATCGAAAATTCGAGATCTTTCATTGAAGCCGTCAATTTAATTAAACTGCTAACGACTTGATAAGATTCTTCTTTGCGGAACACTGACATTTATGACCTTTGCCTCTGAACATCTTTGGAATAACTTCTTGAGAATGTATGCAATTAGGTAAAGGTTGAATACTTCCTAAAACACGAAACGGGCAGAATGTCTTGAAAAGCGCGAAAATATTAGCATGTCGGTGGTAAACATTAAATATTATGTTTGACCCAGAATTCAGCTACGGTAACACTATTCGGTGACGCAGTCATAAGGTCTAAGCAAGTACCTACAGGTACTGAAAGGTGGTCTGCGAAGAGGTGCCACACAAGTACTAAAGATTAGAGACATAAGTGCGAAAATGTAGCACAGGATCGCAGAATATGAAGACGGAACTGTGCTTAGGATTAGGATAGAGCATTTGCTGGATCATCTTGAACTCGGTAACCCCTAGTCGAAAGCAATATATTATAGCCAAAGGTGGTAATGGTCAGGTGGATCGAGAGCATCCCAAAGCAGCCCAGTAGAAATCGACATTAAAATCGCAAAGCTTGATGTAGTTCTGGATTCCTAGTATGTAAACGCGTTGCGCTGCGCACCACGCGAAAAACTGCGACATTTTGGGACTTTTTGCTCTACAAGTCATAAACTATGCATTTTTCTTCAAATAAAATCTACTTTCATAAAGATTGCATTCCTTTTTTTTAGGTTTCCGTACCCAAAGAGAAAAAATGGGACCCTCTTACTAAGACGCGGCGATCCGTCTGTCTGTCTGTCCATTTGTCACCAGGCTGTATCTCATGAACCGTGATAGCTAGACAGTTGAAATTTTCACAGATGATGTATTTCTGTTGGCGATAAAACAACAAAAATTAAAAACAGAATAAAATGAATATTTAAGTGGGGTTTCCATACAATGAACGTGATTTTTTTGCAGTTTTTTGGATTTTCTTAATTTGTGACAATTTAAGCCCAACCGCAACTCTGTAAACTTTATAGAGACCAAGCTATGGCCTTTCGAATATAGTCAATTTTTTTCCGAAAATTTACAATTTTCATATATTCTTCCGTCCGGATTAATATATTGGCAAAATCGCTTGTCCTATGAGAAAAGTTATAAGTAATAAAGTTGTAGTACATTTAATTTCCTTTCATTAACAGAAAAAAATAAGTGTGCAAAACTAACAGTTCACTCACAATCTCGAAAAAACTAAAAGATGGTAAAACGATTTTTTGAAGAATTGTGACAAAGCTCTCAGAATACTTATTTGTGTGCATAGTATAAAAAGAATAGGCATAGAATCATTTAATAAGGCATTTCTGCCCAGCTCTCGGGCAAGTACATGTCTTTTTAATAAAATACAGTCTCTAAGACTGCATATTTAAGTCTATTTTACCTTCCTGTACAAGACAACCTAGATTTCAATTACGTCTAGATTTTAGTACGGCATTTAGATTTACCCATTAGTTTAACACTGAAACTTTAATGAGCAGTTTAGTAATAAGTATCTCAACAGATGTTAATACGGTTCGTGTTTACCAAAACTAGGAACTACATAATTCAGAAAAGGTAGATATCGAAAGGCTCTTCCACGAAATTCTCTACCGAAACAAGCAACGACTGAAAAATTCAGGAAGCACTTTAAAATTATCACTTTTTTCACTTTATCACTTTTTCTAAATACTGTAAGTAACACTGTAAATAACGTTGAAGAAGTTCTTATCCTCGGAGATTTTAATCTCGGATTCATTAATTGGTCACCTTTAGATGGACAAAACTATACTAGTCCTAAGAACTATAATAATACTTCAGGGGATACTTTTATTGATTTTCTATCAACTAACAGTCTTTTTCAATTTAACTGCGTTTGTAACATTGATAAAAGAACACTTGATTTAGTTATAAGTAATATGCGCAATCTTTATGTTACCCATACCTCCGACCTTCTTACTAGACTTGATCCTAAACACCCTGCCCTAATCATTTCCATATCACATGTTAATATTAAATGTTTGCGTTCAAATAACAACATTCGCCCAAACTTCTACAAATGTGACTATGTAAAAATTATGTCTGACCTGCAAGCAATTGACTGGGATCTAGAATTTTCGCTCTCCAATGATATTAATAATCTAGTTTCTGTATTCTACACAAAATTGAAAGAGTTGATCGATAAGCACATACCTCAACACAATTGTAAAAACTCAAAATATCCTTCCTGGTTTAGTAAAGCTCTCATAAAAGCACTATCCGAAAAAGAAAAGTACCGTAGTAAATTTCGAAAATACAATAATCCTCGAGACAAGTTGACCTACGATTTACTAAGAAGCCGTTGTCATACAATGATCAACCAAAACTACAGTGACTATAAACAACACATTGAGAGCGAAATAACAAAAAATCCCAAATTATTCTGGCGTTACATTAAAAATAAAAGAAATAGTAAATCAGTGATTCCAGCCAGAATGCACATGGACGATGTAGTAGCTAATAGTGGTAATGACATTGCAAATCTTTTTGCTTCTCATTTTTCTTCAATTTTCACCGACCCCAATGGCAGTACCAAAACAAACATCCAAGAATCATCCGGAGTGCTTAGTAACATAAAAATTTCTCCACAAGAAGTTCTAGCGAAGATAAAGAAACTTGATACATCCAAGGGTGCTGGTCCCGATTGTATTCCACCAGTTTTTGTTAAATCATGTGGGAGAGCACTTGCAGAGCCACTGTGTCTAATATTTAATCGATCTTTAGAGTCGGGAGTATTTCCACAAGAATGGAAGAAGGCTCGGATCGTGCCGGTACACAAAAAAGGCGACTCCAGTAATATTAAAAACTACAGGCCTATTTCAATCCTATCATGTTTTTCAAAGCTTTTTGAGTGTCTCGTTTGTCCCATCATTACAAACTACTTGGACACTAAGCTTTCCAATAGCCAACATGGATTCCGAATTGGACGTTCCACAGAGACTAATTTAGTCAGATATTTATCCGACATATCTGAAGCGCTCGATTGCGGAGACGAAGTCGATGCAATATATACAGATTTCAGCAGCGCGTTCGATAAGGTGAGTCATCCACTCATGATAGCAAAACTTGAGGTTAGTGGTGTCCACGGATCTTTGTTGAGATGGTTTGCATCCTATCTAGTAAATCGTTCACAGTTCGTTGCTGTCAATGGCTATGTTTCTTACGAATTTCATGCACGCTCCGGTGTTCCACAAGGTTCCCACCTTGGCCCAGTTTTGTTTCTACTATTTGTTGATGACATAACAAATCATATCAAGCACTGTCAAACAATGTTGTTTGCAGATGACTTAAAGATTTACAAAAAAATCACTGGGCCTGAAGACATCACGCTTATTCAAAGCGATTTAACAAACGTCGAAAATTGGTGCAAAACCAACAATATGACCCTAAACCCCCAAAAATGCTTTCACATCCGTTTCTCTAGAAAAAAATCATCATTCCCAACTACCTACACACTATGCGACACCTCGTTGGCAAAGGTTGGAGAAATCCGGGATCTAGGGGTTCTGGTGGATGATGGGCTCTCCTTCAAGCCACACATCAACTACGTGGTAAAGAAGTCTGCGCAGATGCTGGGTTTTGTTAAACGCAACACAAGAGGCTTCCAACAACCAAAAACCAAAATAGTTTTGTTTAACACCCTAGTGCGAAGTCGGTTGGAATACGCCAGTGTCGCCTGGAACCCACTCTACGCTGTTCGTTCGCAAAGACTTGAAAAAATTCAAAGAGCTTTCACTAAACATCTTGCATTTATATCTAGGGGAATTAGTCATCGCTGTCCATATGTACAGCGCCTACACTTTTTCAAAATAAAGACACTGCGTGACCGTCGCCGTACGCGTGATCTAATTTTCCTTTACAAAGTAGCAAACGGGTTCATTAAGTGCAGTGATTTAGTAGAATGTATCCAATATTCAGTCCCTTCAAAACTGCCAAGACATCCCATCACAAAATTACTCCATATTCCATTCCGCAAAACCAACCTAGGCCTCAACGCTCCACTTCTCCGCATGTGTAGAAGCTATAACAGTTTTTGTACAACACCAGATACTGACTTACACGGTGTTTCACTGAATAAGTTTAGAAGAGCAATCTCGGAGGTACGGGAGTGCGCAAATACTTCAACTTAGTCTTATTACGAACATAAAACTTCCTACTTCGTTTTCTTTTTTTATTATGTGTGTTTTTCATTTTGTGTTTTTATTTTTACTTTGTTTTTTTTTTTAAATTTAGATTAAATTATATATTAATATTTTAAATAATTTAGTGTTTCTGACCATATGGTGTAAGCTGCGTATACCTGTAATAGGCATGCATACCAGCACCTTTATTTTTCTTTGTTTACTACAAACTGTTTTGTATGTAATGCTGTTGGTGTACCTTATAATAAATAAATAAATAAATAAAATTAGTCCACTTTGAATAAATCACTTTGAATTCTATAAGACCGGATTCTATAAGAACTGAATTCTTTACGACCCTTCTAGGTTTTAAGATCTCTCAAAATGTATTTTGTTAGATACCCGATTCGCAATTCACAGCCTAGTTAACTATATGCCAACTGCATGCGAACTGCACAACGGTCCACAGTTTTGATGTTGTTATATCAAATGCATAAAACCACATCCTGACTGTTATTTTCCAGTTGGATTGTCCCACAAACGTAGAACTTCTATATAGGCCAGAACAACACGTGTTCTAACCCGTTAATGTATGTATAATTTCTTCTTTGGCCACAAATATCTCGGTGACAGGCTTATTAATTGAAAAAGATTTATTAATTGACTACGGAGCCCTATTTAGTCGCCAACACGCACTTGGAGAGATAGCCTATTTCTTATTTACATTTACTTTTCTATCCACCAAAGTGGTTGTCTTTAAAAGAAAAGATTGGTACATTTCCTAACAGACAAAGATAAATGGACTGAAAGATTAGACGGATTTCTTTTTCCTTTGTAATCTCGAAATTAAGTAAATTGAATCTTGTTATGGGACTATTTGTTACCACTACGTACAAGCTTTTATTCGTAAACATCACGCCTGTAATTCCTGAAGGGTTTGGTAGAGGGGTACACCCACATTTCACCCGTTATGTTTAGTTCTCATGTAATAAGGGCGAGCCTATTGCCATTAACCGGGCACAAATCCAGACTTGGGCCTGCTACTGAGAAGCAGAGGATAACTGTGGTCTCATGCCACTGTGGTGGGTAATCATCCAATGTTTTCTCCGGCTCTGGATGGGGCGGTAGGGTGTGTCAGACTTTTACTGACTAAAACCCACCCATGTTCCTTCAGTTGCTTGAGCCATGGCCGTGGTAAATCTCTTTCAAATTTATCCGCAACCCAGGCAGGCATCGGCCCTAGTGGAACCCGTAAGTTTTTGCTGACATCTCTTTAAGGCGTGATAGAACACTATGCGCCGTCAACTCGAGCCTGGTCCTTATAGGACGGCAAGCTACCAATTACTCCGTACGGCAGCCGGGAATCGGATTGCGTCTCCCGACGCCCAAGGCGTCTCCTGCGGTGGCTTGGGGCGTGAGGGCGTCTCCGTTGCGCCTCCCTCACGCGTTGCATTATTACTTGGCAGAAGGAGGCGAGAGCATCCCATGCCCTCTCACCCCTTACCATGGCCTGAACCAGGGACAGATGCGAGAGGTCGCCAATCGCCTCCACGTGGAAACGGCGGGCGATGCTCCGCCAAAGCGGGGTAGACCTCCACCGTATGCTCTATCGTCTCCTCTGGCGATCTACACAATGGTGACAACCGGGTATTTCCTCCCGCCTTATCCTGAACAGGAACCTCCCGAAACAGCCGCGTCCAGACCTGCATCAGGCGGAAGGAGGACACCGTGACGTCGTATGCCATCTACCGTAACAAAATAATACAACTCTTCTACAAAGTAGCATACGAACAATGTTATCCTCTGAACACCACTATGAATATGTATGAAATATAATTAAATATTTATTACATGTAAGTTGATTATTTAATACCCGATACATATCGAATAGTTTGTACATAACAATTTCAGATGAGAATATTTTCTTGTTTCATACTTTTTAGAGCGTGGTTTTCCAGTAGTCGGGTTTTAGTTTATGAACATATTTTTTATCTATTGCAGCAGCAGCGCTTGCGACCACTAGACCAACGAGGCAGTATTTCAAAGTCTCTAATTATCCCGAAGGAACATATTCCTGGATAAAAAGTATCCTATGTGCTATTCCTGACTATAAATCTATCCCTGTGCCAAATATATGAACACATTTACATACTCACAAACTTTCACCTTAATATTAATACACTTATAATATACTGGCTTGTGCCAGCGGCTTCGCCCGCGGGCAATTCGTAAATTATCCCAAGGGAACATATTCCCGGGATAAAATGTATATCATGTGCTATTCCAGACTAATCTATCACATGCCAAATTTCATCCAGATCCGTTCCGTTGTTTTTGCGTGAAAGAGTAACAAACATACAAACACACTCAAAAACTTTCGGTTTTATAATATTACTAGCTTTTGCCCGCGACTTCACCCGCGTGAATGTCGGTTATCGCGGATAAAGTGATATCTTTCGTAATTTTTTCCTATGTTACTTCTAATACCTCCAAGAATATGTGTACAAAGTTTCATGATGATCGGTTAAGTAGTTTTCGCGTGAACGCGTAACAAACAAACAAACTTACATTCACATTTATAATATTAGTATGATAATTAATTCATTAATATTATTTTTTATAAGTAAGATAAGATTTAAATTTTGCAGTGCAGTTAGTTGAAATGGTGGAATGTAGTTGTCTGTACCGATACAAGTAATGAAATCAAGGAAATGGAATCGCATTTAGTATCGCCTAAGACTCGTTTAAATTGCAAATTCCCGCTGCTATTCATTTAAGTCGCTATCTTTTTTATTCTCGATCGATACATTTAAATCTTAAGTTCAATGAAACAGAATCAGCTAAATAGATTTTGATAACCTTTGTGATTGCTTTGTATTGAGTTAAAGAATAGCTTTGGTTTTTATGTACTGTTACTTACCAGCGAAGCACACTACCGAATAGCTTGGTTAGGGATTGCAATCCCGCAAAACGGGATCCCGCTGCTTTTTTTAATCTGCTGGATCCCACACCTTCAAAGCGCGGATACCGCAAATTAAAATTTTGGCGCTAAAACTTTCGCGTAAATTTTCGATTAACTTTAGAAAAACAGCTTCAACAAGAAAAATAATATTTAAGAAAAAGCTAGACAACAAGCAACAGGACTTAGAGAATTTTTTTAAGAAAGAAATGTCGTTCTTTGAGTCCGATGGTATCAGGGGAGAGTACCTGACGCTCGCCTATGAATATATCGTGACGGTTCAGCCTACTAGCGTAGAAGCCGATAGAGCGTTGTTAGCATCAGGATATATTTACAGTTCACTAAGATGCAGGCTCGGAGATGATACAATAAATGCCACTGGCTTCTTAAGAGCGTACTTTTGAAAGGTAGGTATCATAGGTACCATAGGTTGATATCACAGTGATCACATCTAAGAGAAGTTGTGATTTGATTATTAGTCATTATATGAATAAAACTGAATTAAAAATATTAAACTGTTGTTAGGAGTAAGGGTAAAATTAAACAAAACTATGATATTTGGCATAGTTTAATAGTTTTGATGAATCTAAGAAAACAGATTACTAATTACTTATACATAATTAATAGAAAATAAATAATTTCTGTTGCTTAATGTAAGAAATGTTTAATAAAAGTTGATTTTTACACAAAAATCTGTTGTTTCAATTTGATTTTATAACATAATTTCAAAGATACGGGATCCCGCGTGATTCCGCGCGGGATTGAGTAATGCCGCATATAGATCCCGCGGGATTTAATGAGCTGCGGGATTCCAATCCCTAGGCTTGGTGATAAGGCTGAGGGATAGAAGTACCGGATCAGTCGACGTGGTGACGTTTTGAGAGGCCTATGTCCAACAGTGGACGTCTTTCGACTGTAATGACGAAGATGATGACTAGCGAAAGATGTAGATATATAAGTTTTACATAAATATATTATGGCTTTAAGCTTATCACCGCTGAATCATTAATACTACTTCTACTTCTAAAATCTAGATGACTTTTACCTAGCAATTTCTAATCACGTTTTATCATTATGAACGCCTACAAAAAATAAACTACTACAATATACTATGCTATACTATACCTACAATTGACAAACCACGATAGATAAGTGTAGATCCATTATATTTCTTACTAGCTTTCCCGGTGGCGCTGCACACAGAGCTCGTTATCGGGCAAAAAAGAATAGCATATATAACTCTGGAATAATGTAGCTTTCCATATGAGAAATATTTTTTTAAATCGGTCTATTAGTTTTTGAGTTTATCCATTACAAACAAACTTACAAACAGTCAAATATTTCCTCATTTTAATATTAGTGTAGATGTAGATTTCTAGCTCTATTACACAGAACAGAAAAAAACGCGCGTTACATTTCGGGGAGTGCGCGACGGAACTGCACAATTTGATTCCGCCAAGCCCTTTCCATCATCGGACTACAAGACGTACGGCAATGTGCCATCGGTACATGGTGGATATCCCACCCATACGCACAAAGCGTTTTGAAAATACTTTCATTGTGCGTACAGCTAAGGAGTGGAACTCCCTGCCGGCGTTTTTTTTCCTGATAGCTACAACCTAGGAGTCTTCAAGTCAAGAGTGAATAGGTTACTTCTAGGCAAGCGTGCTCCACCTTCGACCATATCATCGCTTAACATCAGGCGAGATAGTGGTCAAACGCGAGCCTATAAAGAATAAAAAAAAAAAAAAAAAAAATACGCCTTCTGTGTCTATTACCTACATGTTATATTATGATACTAAGATTTTATCACGTAAAACAGCGTTCCATTCTGAATATTCCCAGCAGGAAAGAGCTATAATGGAATTTACAAGTTCCAAAAATCGTCCCACACACGAAAAGCGTGTGTAGACGAAAATAGCAATAACGTAAAAGCACGCGTGAAGAGAATTGTCGTAGGAGTGGAAAAATGTAGTTACTAAAAAATAAACTGTATTATTAGACCGATAGCGCTAGGCTATTTTGATGTCATAAGTTTAAAAAATTCTAAAGTTGCGTATTTCTTGCCTGTGGATACAGTCGTACCTATGAAGGTTATTATTGCGTTTTGTGTCAGATCTGATACTTGCATTTTCAGTAATTCGCTGATTTGTGGTTGATAATTTTTATTCAAATCAAAACGGGCAAAAAATATTTAAAGTTTAAAATATTTATGGTATTATATCTAGGATAGTTTGCGGAGTGTGCAAACCCAATTTGTGTCATAATCGTCCAATGCAAACTGACATAGGTTCAATATGTAAAATATAGTGCAAAAAAAAAATTACAGTTTGTGAAATAACTATTTCCTTTATCAGATCACTTACATATACCTATTAAATAAATTTGTGCCAAATTAGGGCACGCAATTTTAAGATTTTTAATTATTTTGTTTTTCTAAGCTACAAACGCTTCAAAAAAATATTACAATCATTAGAGTTCACTTATTTAATATCATAAATGCATGAAAAATCTACATTGTAAATTTGTGTCATTTTCATTCACGATAAGTATTAAAATGAATAAAAACACAAAAACAATGGTTGCGGTCGAAGCGGGCGGACGCGGCGGCGGCAAACGCACGCAAACTCGTTCGTTCGGTACAATTTCTTCTTAGATGCGAAGCGTTCATAAATAAATAACATACCTATCATATTGAGTATTGATTGACTATTATCTTCGCTACGTAATGAACAAATGTGTAACCCATAGAGATAAAAATAATGAAGTGCTAATTTTGTACACAGCGCGTCTGCAATCTCATTACCTACGAATGTAATATGTCAATGCTTAGAAGACGGTCAATGTGGTCAATATTATTTTAGATTGACGCTTCGATTCGCTTCGAATTTAAACCTCTGAAAGCGGTAGGTTGGTAGGTATGCCGACACCTACCTACCTACCGCTATTTCATTATACTGCATCTCGATATCCCGCGCCCCGCTTCGGTTAGGTAGTGTACTAGGTACCGCCCTTTTTGCGTCGACCATAGCCAAATGACTTGATTGATTTTTTGCCGTCTTTTTTTAATTACAAAAACAAGGGGCTGACAGGTACTAGAGAAACAGTCACCCGATGCTGCGATAATATTGGTTGATGAGTATGTCGGCGTTAATTTAGCGGGCGAGCCCTGCAAGCTAAAATAGTCCTTACGGTGATCAGATATAGATTTGGCCGATTGTACCTACAGTCAATAAGACAAATAATACACGAAGTAAAAAAATACTAGATATTTTTGTTGTGTGGTGATAGTGATTATTGGTGTAGTTTTATTTCAGCACGGTCCTTAAAACAGTCTGCTTTTCCGTCATTCCTTACAAAGCTTGATTCTATGAACTTTAACAATCCCCTTTCACAAAGGACAATCACTGTATGTAACGTCCAGTATCCACATATCAACACCCAATTTGAATAACATTATAACTTTAGTTACACATTGGTACAACTTTATGTCATATGAAATCAGCAAGGACAGACCTTTATTTCTGCCTCTTAACCGTATTTAAGAGGCAGAAATAAAGGATAAGAAAATGTGAAATTTAATAATTTTATTTGATTTGTAAAATGGAATAATTTTATTGTAATTAAAAATGAACAATGTTTCTACTGAAGTATACTTGTCGATCAAGTTCCAATACCTACACAAAAGTTTTGATAACAAGGGTTTCTTTGTTTTAAAGTAATTTAAATTGACATACAATGTAATACATTTTAAATTTTGCTCTATTTATATTTTACTATATTGTAATTTAATTTGAGAGCAATGGTGGCCCAGTGGTAACGGCCGCGACTTACAAGTTGTAGTTCGTGGGTTCGAGCCAAAGCAGGCGCTTTACTTTGTGTAAATTATTTCATCACCACTGCTCTCAAAACGGTGAAGGAAAACATCGTGAGGAAACCGGCATGTCCTAGAACCAAAAATTCGAAGACATGTGACATCCACCAACCCGCACTGGGCTCGCGTGGTGGATTACGGCCCAACCCCTCTCACAGAGAGGAGGCCTGTGTCCCAGCAGTGGGAACATTAATAGGCTGATGATGATGATGATATTGTAATTTTAAGTTACAATGCTTTACTTCTTAAATCTAAATATCATTGTAAAGAAAGATGCAGTGTTGACATCGAGAATAGGTTTTTAGTACATCAATTGAATATAGTAGTATCGGCATAAATGGTCTTGGAGAAAAACTAAGAGTAGGAATGAAATAAACATTTTTTTAGACTCATTCAATATTACAGATATGTGGGTAAGAAGAATAATACAAAAAAATGTGTAGAAGTAATTGCAAACGATAGGCGTCGTAAGCATTAGGATAGGACAGGATAGATGGACCCCCTTTTCTGAACTTAAACTCCCATTTGGTCTATTGTGCGTTTAGGCCCCCTCTCTGTAAGAGGTAATGGGCCGAAATCCACCACGTGGGACCAATGTGGTTTGATGGATGTTACTCGTACATGTCTTAGATTTGCATTGCAATGCAATGCATTTTTACTTCAGTGTTTTGAGAACAATAGTGATGAAATAATTTACACAAATTAAAGCACTTGCCTGGGTTTGAATCCACGACCATACTTGTAAATTGTGTCCGTTACCACTGGGCCATCACTGCTCTAGGATCTACTATCCACTGCGTGGTAAGCTTTGCAATAGGGGGAATGCATTTCATTTATATTGGGTAGGCTTGCGCTAGACTACTTCTTCACCAGATGGTAAGCGATGTCGTGGTCGACGATTAAACACGCTTGCCTAAAAGTTACCTATTCACTCTTGACTTAAACACTCCTAAGTTGTAGCTATCGAGCAACACAAACTCCGGCAGGGAATGCCACTCTTTAGCAGTACGTACAATCTACGTATTCCCAAAATGTTTAGTGTGTATGGGTGGGATGTCCACCATGTACCAATGGCACATCGCCGTACGTCTTATAGTCCGATTATGGAATGGGCTAGGTGGAATCAGATCGTACATTTCCATCGCACACTTCCCGAAATTTAACCGATTAAAACCGACAAGCCCGCAACTCGGCGACGTTGTTTAAGGCTCTGGAGCTACGATTCGACCAGTGTCTCATTGCCGATCTTCTTGGTCCGTTTTTTGATCAACTTAAGTGCATGAAGCTGATTTTTGGCAGATCCGGCCCAGAAATGATAACAGTACTCCATACATCATCTAACTAGCGCTTGACGAGCTTGACACAACTTGAGCAATTGTTCTGGCGTGAAGAACCGTCTCACTTTTGTGGGGATCCCCAATTTTATGGCAGCCAGTTGAACCTTTGCCTCAATGTATGGATCAAAATTGAGGATCGTGTTAAAAGTAACGCCAAGAAGCACAAGATGGTCCATTATCGGCACGTTTACACCTCGGAAGGAAAGAGCCGAGTAGAATTGGCGCATTTTAACAGAGAAAAACACGCCTGAGTTTTAGCAGCAAAGAACCAGACCAAATTGGCATCGCCCCATTTGGAGACTGGCTTCAAGGATAAGCTCAAACGCTCCACCACAGCCTCACAAAGGACAAGGGTGGAACAGTACCTATCAGCAACAGTGCTGTCGTCTGCATAGCCAAGTTTCAAGCACTTTACTTACTTTACCAACCCTTGAGGGACCCCGGTATAAATATCCAATTGGTCAGACGCGAACCCATTGAAAACGACTGGAGTGGACCGATCCCACAAGAAATCTGCAATCCAATCACACATACCATCACCAGGCAGACCGAATGAAGGAAGCTTACTAATAAGGCTTCCGTGCCAGACCCTATAGAAACCATTCGAGTTATCGAAGGAGATGGCAAGCACCTCCCCGCGCCTCTCGATGGCCTTACTGCAGATGTGAACGGCATAAGCTAGAAACCCTGTAGAACCGTATTGGCAATCACTTCAGGATGTCATTAGCTTCTAGGTATACCAGGAGCTTAATATTAAGCACACGAAGAGATGGGTATATAATTGGCAGGGTCAGCTCAACTTTCCTTCTTGGACACGGGCTGTACGTTAGCTTACTTCCAAGCATTCGACTCTTTCACAGTTTCACACGAAAGGCAAAATAGACGTGTCAAAATCGGAGACAGTTCGGGCGCACAAGTTTTAAGGACAAGTGTAAGTATCCCGTCCCATCCCGTCGGGATCACTAGCTTTGTTCAAGTCGAGGTTGATACGAACATCCTTTTGATGGATGTGAATGTCCGACATATATGACTCACATCCACCAGGAGAAAGAATACATCCGCGCATCACCAGAATGCTGACGCGAAGATTATGCAAAAAGAGGCAAAAAAGTTTGCCTTCTCCTTAACGAAGCGGGCCAGCGATCTGTCGGGTTTCAGCAGTGGTGGTAGTGAGGGATGGCAGAAGTTCGACTGAACCGACTTACCCAGGGACCAAAACGCTTTACTATCTTCTGGGTAAGAAGCAAGTTATGTCCCTATTCGGCCAATGTGGTCGAACCGAGCCCTTTGCAACACCTTCTTGCAGGACTTGGCAGCACTGTTGAAGGCCTTTTTTCTGACATACGTCACTCGCATTCCCAAGGTGAAGTTATCGACACAGAGTATCGGCCTGGATCTATTGTCAGCAGAAGGTCCAAGCAATTGGCCGTGTGCGAATCAACATCCCCCGTTGCTGTTGCCTCCCGAACCAGCCGGCGGATTACCGCTAACGAAAGCTTATGCATTTCCCATCCAGCATGATTACTGCACTGGTATGGGAAGAACCACGTTACTGCTGATGGTGAGCATTAAAGTCCCCCTGGATCATTAATTGGGTGGAAGGGTACCACTACTGTGCCGCATCAGCCGCTTAACTGAGGTAATCTGTGAGCCTGCTTGTCTCCTGATCGCCGCTGTGCGAACGGTAGACACGGGCATAGATAATTTTATCCAGACCTGTGTCCACCAGAGCCCTAAGCGTTGTGAATATTAATTGAATTATAATAATTATTAAAAAACGAGTTTATTAGCTCTTCCATAGTACTTTACATGTCTTTTCAACATTGTAATTGTTGCTTACAATAATATTTAACAAAGTTTTTTTTTTTTGTCGGTATAATTCGTAATCGTACAATAATATTCACAGAAAAAATCTTTCAAATGTTTTCAAGACTCTATTGTAACCGTAGTTACAATGTTTTTCATATTAAAAATGCTAAATATCTGTAAATTGTAAAATTGCGAAAATCATACTTGCAGTGGTTTTATCAAAACTGAAAGAGCAATTAAAATTAGTAACATGAAACCTAAAATAAAGCAAATAAACTTTGCAAAAAAAGAAAATAGCTGTGTTGAAAACTATGCAATGTTGAGTTACTATGTTATTCATATTGGGTGTCGACATAACACATTTATTAAATTCAATCTCCATTTTAGTCTTTCACAGCTTCATACATAACTAACTTTTAAGGCCCACTTGCGCAAAAAACTTAACTCAGTTGCTAAGACTAGGTTAAATTGACAGTTTGTTATACAATATTGTCAATTTAACCTTTGTCTTTGACCTTTGTCAATTTCATCTCGTGTTAGCAACTAATTCTGAGTTAAGTTTTTCGTGCAATGGGCCTTAATCAATCAAATACATCATAAATAACGCACGCACTTTTTTGTTGCAACTTGCAAAGACCGAATGTAAACAAATAAACGCGCCGCGCGTATGGCTTGCCCGCGCCGCTTGTGCCTGCGCTTATCCCCGCGCTCGCCCTTCGTGCGAAGAAGTCTAGATATTTTTTTTAGAATAATACGATTTCGTGGATAAAAACGACACAAATTATGAATAGTGTTTTGTCACACCATAATAATGAAAAACACATAAACTCTAATAACTTGTATTTTCTTTTGTGGATTTTACAGGGTGTTGTAGTAAAAAAATAAAATATCTTTAAAAGTCGTGGATGAATTTGACACAAAATATTTAAAACAACAGATATCAGTACTCTAAAACGCGTAATACCTATTTAACCTACTTTAATATTCTTTTAGAGCTAGTTGGCTACGTGTTAGGTACTGGTTAAGTATTAGGATTCCCGTGGACAGAGATGACACAAAATGCCTATGTACATCAGTTACTACTTCGTTATTATCATGAAAGTAAAATTATCATCTCTAATTTTCTTTTCGTCCGATACTGGTCGAAAAGACAAACAGCTAAATTTCTACCTATGCAAATACCTAGGATGACACAAACTAAGGTATTAGGTTGGGCAAATGGTCCGGCAACTATATGCGAAAAACAAACAACTTTAATATTTTTGAAACCTCAAAACCTAGTGCTATCGGTCTATATGTAATACGCTCACAACTTTAATCGCCGAAGGCCTTAACTTTCAGTATTTATGAGTCGTAATAAGTGATAGTTTGTACAAAATGTTACAGATTGTATTCAATCAATCTGCCTAGCCTTTTCCCAATTATGCTGGGGTCGGTTTCCAGTCTGGGGATTTAGCTGAGTACCAGTGTTTTACATGGAGCGACTGCCTATCTGATCTCCATAACCCAGTAACTGGGTAACACGATACTTCTTGGCAAGACTGATCTCAGATTTCAGGCTCTATACTACCCGTAACGACTGTCAAAGACCTTCAAATGAAAGCTAGCCAACGGCTAACGTGCTTTCCGAGGCACTGAGGAATCTCGGTATGCTGAAATGGTCACCTATCCACAGACTGACCTCGTCAAGCGTTGCTTAACCTTAAAGAGTCATGGCATTGATAAGAAGCGATCACCAAGGAATACCTTGCTTGTTTCTATGACTTTTTTTGATGAAATATTGAGCTTGTATTTATCAGAAACGAATATACTTCCTGTAATGTTCAACAGGCGTTACCAAGAACATTATTAAGACGAGAATAGTACGAGCTACGACATAGCAGCGTAGCATCGTAGCACTACACTGCGGTGGCGCGGCGTTGCAACCAATGCTTCCTCTTCGTGTAGATTTTTGTAGGTTCTTCTTTCACTTTAATTTCGCGTAGTTTGTTTTTAAATTCAATTTTTCTACTAGTGGGTATGTTTAGAATTAAACAGCAGTAGAATATTTATTCATCTTTCTAATAAAATTCTATTGATACACGATCAAAATCACTTGTTCGATCTCCTGCTTGAATGCCCTTAACATTCAAGATACACCTGTGTCACACGCCACTTTCACGGCTCGCTTGATCGACTGATCTCCATGAATTTTGCATACATATAGGCTTGTCGTGAAGATGACAACATAGGATGATTTTGATCCCGGTAGATCATGTGTCAAGGATATGCAAATATTTCATACCTTTGAGGATTCCTCTAGAAGCTACTTTAATAAAATGCGACACACGTCTTGTGTCAAGAGCAATATTGTTTCCCAAAGGGTTTGGAGAGTTGCACTGTTGAATTTATAATATATTTTTCATGGAAGGTTAGTGTTGAGTCACATTTGTTATATCAATCAGTTACTTAGTGCAATTATGGTATACTAGCCATTTCCTGTATTTTTTTGCATATATCAATAATTTAGAAGCATGACTATTTTTTATCTATAATCCATCAACTCATTTTGTTCCCTATTAAGTCATTTTCACACTCTTTCACTAGACCGTTTCCACAGTTCTTCGAGTTTTACCTAAATAAAAATATCCCTGCCTCGGAAACAAAATGAGGACTGGTCAGTTTCAGACTTTGATTGAGCAAATAAAAAATAAAACATTAATCAGATCAAGGCATTTTGAAGTAGAACTGTGTTTGATGCCGATCGTTTCCTGTACTTCTTCGATAAATCGAGTCCACAAAATGTTTTATTTTTTCTTTTTCTTCTCCGGAGGAGGTCGTAATAGCTTGCATTTATTTTGTGAGAGATTTAAGAGGATGTGGTCTATACAGTCTACAGACAGCGACGCTAAATAATTATGTGTTCAGTTCATATTTCTCGTGAAAATTGATTTATGGATTTTTGAAGCAATATGTTTGGTTTACTGAAGTTAAAGTCGTATGTTTTATATATTTGCTAGGTTAGTCGCAAGCATTTATTTCGCAGCTATAAAAATGAATTTTTGATTTGAATCTTGATGTCTGTTTGAATTTTTGAATACCTTTAGTTAAAGTACTTGGCGTTTTTAACACCCGACCGAAAAAGAGGGGTGTCACAAGTTTGATGTTTGTACCTGTGTGTTTGTGTATATATGTATTTGTATATCTTTCTGTGGCATCATAGCTGCTAAATGGATGAGCTGATTTTGAGTTAGATTGAAAGGTGTCTTTATAGAGAATTTTCTTAGATAATATGTTTGATGAAAATCAGTTCAGCCGTTCAAAAGTTATAGACGTTTTACTGTTTGAAACGGGGGTGTTTTTGCAAGATATCGTATCATAATTACGTGTTCAATAGATTTTCGATCTAAGCGTGTCTACTAGTAGATAAATTATGTAGCAAATGTTAAAAAGAGAAAAATGTGTCGGGCGGTTTTAAAATTAAACTTGTTGTTAAAGTAAAACAAATAAATAAATGAAATAACATTTTCGAGCATGGTAGGCAGTTTTTTTAACCAATATTTTTACAAAATGTAGACCTTTCATAAAATATTTATATGCGTGCCATTCAGGTCACCGTGCGTGAGTAAAAATCTTTCTGGACACACCTGTTTATATTATTTTTGTAAGGGCCGTCCAAGAAACAAATCTGTTTACTTAGTAAAAATAGTGAGGAAACATTTATTTTCCGACAATACGGCATTGTTCATGCGACTCCCGAAAAATCCGGGCGGATTTCCTTTTGTATAAAATGTTTTCACAACTGAAACAGGAGTAAACTCACTTGGTTCCTAGAATTAACTCAGTTACAAAGAAAAATAGAAGTATGTAACTTTTTCTGGAAATTTCTCTGAACTTTAATTAACGTAGTTAGTGTAGGAGGACAGAAAATACTTCTGAGAATTTTATTGTATTCTGTTTAGTACTCGTACGTTACTAAAACTTCATATTACAGCGTACTAACAACAATTTTTCATGCAAAATCAGGTCCCATTTACAAATAGAAATCCCTGACTGCAAACTTTATTCAGATCTCTGATATTCGGGTCGACTTTGAAAAAACCCTCGATGCCCGGTTTTACTGTAACTCACTTCATGTGGACCCGAACCGAACCTTCAGCCGAATAACATTTTAATTACATTCAATCTGTGCCTTTTGTTTATAAACGTGGCTGTTAACATATCAAATTGTTTATTCCCAGTGTTTCTGTTTAAATGTAGGTAATTACAAACCACGGCACGCATTACAGTGCCGGGTGAGCGTGTCCCCAGTAATGGGATGGGCTCATAGAAAGGAGTTACTCCAGCCATCCATCAAAGGGATTAACATCGCAGGGTAGCTGTGTCGTCGCAACAACCTTATGGGATTAAGAGGCTGACTACGACCCTTGCAGCGTTGTGTTCAATTATTCCGTTAAAACAGAGTGCCCGCGCGAAACTGTGCGGGAATATATTTTCTATTTTTATACTCACCGAGTGCTCTGAACGATTTGAAGAGGTTGGCGTTGAATAAATAAATCTATTGGATGTAATAAGTTGTTAATGTCTTTCCGTTTTGTCATGATACATATGTTATTTGAATAGGTACACGTGTATCTTGACAATAATTGTGTTGTTGATACCTTCATGAAACACAATACGGGCTCTTTCAATTTTGACGTTTGGTGTCAGACTGCTGCGGTGCCGCAGCAGTGCGGATAATTATATGCATATTGTATGGAAAAATCAAGTGGTCGTTAACAGTACGACACCCGCATTGCTTCGGTGCCGCAGCAGTCCGACACCAAACGTCTAAATTTAAAAGTCTTTGGGTTTACCTACAATTTGTGTTCAGCTTTATCTATAGAGTTGTTTTCAGTAAAGGCCAACATTTTTTTTGCTTGGATATTTATTGGCTCGCCTTCTATTACAAGGGATTTAAGGTGATCTACCCAACTCCTCTGGAAAAGCAAGCATGATTTTATGTATGTTTATATGGATAAATGTGCGAGCTCTCTTGAGTGTGACATACACAATCCTTGAACACAATCGAACATACTTTTATCAAATTCTTACATTTTTTCTCTTTATCTTAATTGAAACAAAGCTTAATTTCACAAAAAAACAAAGCCTTAATCACACAAAAGGCAAATTTATACCTATTATAGGTGAAATTCGATTCATAACAACATTTCGAGTGCAACCCATACATCGGTTAATTAGGCACATATTCGTTCCAGCAGCGGAAAATTAATGAAACAGTAGCAGCTGCTGAAACAATTCCGTGCGAGTACATCTCAACACATTCAATTGTTATTGGTGTTAATTTTGTTTTAGATTTCGTTGCTAACATTGTTTTTGCCGACTGTAGATGAAACGTGGCGCAGGGTCCGCTTATATAGCCGACGCCGCCGTAGGTACCCAAATTTAATTTGACACCTACAGGAAACGTGACTAGACTAGGGAAATATATTAGAGGTTTCTACAGACAGGCGCGATAGGTCAACGCTGTTGGATTACAGTTGTAATAATAAGAGCAGCAGTGGTCTGATTGTTATTATAATCATCGTTGTCCATATTTTATATGCAAGTGAAATACATAAACTCACGCCTTCTTCCCATGGGGAAAGGCAGAAACTACAGAACGCCACCTGCTACGATCCTTACATACTTCTTCTGCTTCACTCACATTCATACATCTAGTCATACACACACGCCGGTTATGAGTGCTGGGCCTTTCTGAAGAACATCACCAATAAGGTCTACGTGTCTTTCTAGGGCGTCCCCTCCCAGCTTTTCCATTCACGTCTGCCTTGTAATATATACCTTTCGTTAGTCACCTTTCATTTATCCTCTTAACATGGCCAAACCATCTTAACTTATTTTTTTCTAATTTTAGTCACTACATCTTCTTTTAAACCACAACATTGTGACAATGTACAAAAAATCATAAAAAGCCGTGAATTTGCTTATTTTAAATCGGTGACGGGCATGTGTCAATATGATTATTGACACAGGCCAGTGCATACATAAAATATAATATATGCAACCTCCAATAAGTACGACACCACTTTTATCCAGTCATCTACCAAAACATACGCAGAATAATTTTGATGAAAATACGTTGTCACATCTTTGTCGCATTGTTACGTAGCGCCTGTCTGCAAAGTCTTAAAGCCAGAAATAAAAACCAACACGAGAAGTTCAATATGTATATTTTACACATAAATTCTTTGTCATTAAACACTTCCTCATAACGTCTTCACTAATTTGACATAGATTTTATTTATTACACCAAAACATCCACTAATTAATTGAATTCCAATTTCGTACTTAACCAAATATTTGGTTGAATATTTGGTCAGAATTGTATTATCTTGGGTCAATACTCCCCACGTAAACACTAGTGTATAGTAGTAAAAATGCAATTTTATAATGATCGCTTTCATGAACATTCAAACCTTAAATGTATCGGCTATATGTCAATCTAAGAGCTATTGTTACTACTCGGCAAAATAACTGTGCACATGGCGCTATCACTTCACTCTGACGTTCGACTCTCGGTATTGGCGTACGAGGCGAACGCGGGGCACCGCGCGGGTAGGCGCGAGTGGGGTCGATGACAGTCGACGTGCACAGTTATTTTAACTGTGATGTAGTTAATATTAAAACCTTACATAGTACACATAGGAAGGTAATATGATATCAGATTATCAGTTGTTGAAGTAGCAATTAGATTTGGCTCAATATAGACATCACTTGAATATTTACTTATAAAGTTGTATATCTATAAAGCGACAGACATGTATCTATTAAACTGATTTCAACAGGATACTCGAGTATATTAATTAGTAAGAATTTTCTAATACAATGCTGCCTTACGTTTGTAAATATCTACTCCAAATATGGTTCATGTATACTCAGTAAAAAGTGACCCTTTTGTAAATGTAAGTACATAAACAGTATTTTGTAAATCACTTTTATATAATTTTTTAACGTTGTATTAAAGTTTAAAGCGCGGAAGTAGCATTTCTGTTTTATTTGGAACACCGTTAAAATTTGCCAATAGTTCATGTATGATGATAAAATTTCAGTCGTATTCAAGTAATAGCTACTAAATTATATAACTATAATGAACTATGATAACTTATATAAATTATTTACATCTGCTTAGTAAACGTAAGAGAATCACAATGCACCATCATAATTATAAACCTATTCACTCCTATATACATTTATTATAATATGATCGCTCTCAATTTAAGAATACTTCTATTAAATACTTTACTTTCCATTGCTTATAATAATGATAGAAATACCTGCTGAGCTCCAACAGCAGCGTGCATGCTAAGCAGCCATTTCATAATATACGTATTTAAATTCAAATCATCGTAAATTCAAATCATCGTAAGTTGGAAATATTCAATGAACTTACTCGTAAGTGTAATAATGACGCAGCAGGCGCTTCTCGGTACGCTTCCCGATAATATTTTTACTCCAGACATTTTACTTTATAGACCAATTAATTTGACACGAATGAATAACTCTACCTGCATAAATTAATGCTTTAGAATTTAATTTCTACAATTATATCTGTCAGTCGAAGTTATTTTACAACTGAAAGTTAATTTGGGTATTTCAATGGTAACAACGATATATATTTAGACATTAATAGATCTTTAAGATACTTATAACATGGAATGTATAGGTTATATGCTTTAAAGTAAATATTATATACTTTTTGTAAGTCATAATTTAGATAGGTATATTTTGAATTAATTTTAGTACTTTGGTTATAAAAAAGGCACAAGGGACCCAAAATTTAAAAGTGGAGTGCAAGATTCATTCATTCATTAAAATTAATCTAAAAAAAACCTTAACAACAATTATTTTAGAAATAAATACCTATACGACTGTAATGCCTTACTTAAATATTTATTTTGAAATTTATTTTGAAATACAATATATATTTCGGATTACAGAGATTTCAATTTAAATTGATACAAAAACAGTTTCGATTTAAAATGCAAATACTGATATATATTAATGTTCTTTATTTTACTTAAAATGTTCTAATATTGATGGCAGTGTTATCTCGAGTCATTCGATTAATATCTTACTATATTTTCAACAAATTAGTACAAATCCCTCATATTACTCTTAAACTATATTATCAAACACTACGGTAACATAAAACGAAGATACCCGAAACTAATTCATTAATTTACATTCAATGCAATGTAGGAGCAAACATTGTCCAAATAATTTTGCCATAAACTTAGAATTTTGAAACGGAAATTCGTAGCTCTTTGGCTAATAATACGAATGCTTTTAACTCAACAAAAACCTATGGACGTTTAATTTTCCAAAATTCTTACAAAAAAGAAGGACAGGAAAAGTATAAAGTACGTAGAGGCGACGCTCACTCTCTGAGCACCGCCTGTGGCGCGGATGTCACTCTCCAGCACGAAGGGCTCGTCAATGACGTGGATGATGCCGTTAGTGCACTCAACGTCAGGCCTGAATACGTGAATCCAGTGGCCGTTCCACTCGACGTAGTAGTCTGTGAAAATAACAGATTAGTTGAATCTCGAATCATGACTCTAAAATCTCAACATTATAAACGAAAACAGATAATAATGTAAATGAACCGCTAAAAGCTTACTATTATCAGATTCTTTGACACGCAGCCGGAGTGGATCGCGTGAAGTTGGCTGAACGAAGGGATGTGTTTCGTTCGCGAGAAGTTTTAAATCAGATACTGTGCCCGGCCCGGATAACATGCCTCTCTAAAATTTGTTTCGTCTGCAAAATGACAAAGGAGATAAAATAATGATGACACAGATATAACACAGACATAACTTCTGAATTATTATGGCAATTTGAAACTTACGAAATAACCAAAGTCTTCCCGGAACAGAGACTTGAAGGCGGAAGGATGCTTGATTTGGAATTTGAGCCAAGCGTGATCGCGAGGCACAAAGTATGTGTAACGATGTTCCATATCATTGAGCTGCTGGTTGAACATCTGACGCTTGCCTAGGTTATACGAGTTGCTAAAACAAAACACAAATTTCGTTATCATTATTGCCTAACTAAATGTTTCTGTTTGTTCTTCCGAGTATACTTTCAAGTTCTTATTTCTTGTTAATTGTAAGTAAAACATAATACAAGCGAGCGATAGTATTTTTGCTTACTTCAGCATAGGATCCGTTTTCAATTTCTCAAAGACGGTTGTGTAAGGAACTCCCAGTACTCTATCGGTGATGTGAACAAAGCCGTTGGTTGCCGCAATGTTGGGAAGTGTCACGGTTGCGTTTACTCCACCACCTTCTACAGTCAGGGTCTGATTCTGACCACGCGTCAAAACATTGAAGTACAGATACTTGCGAAGAGAAGCCGTCGGCGCTTGGTAGATCTAAAATAATATCAAACATTTAGAAAATATATATTATCAATTTTTTTTCGATACATTCGACACCCATGCTATATAATATATATGATGCATATACAACAATTTAATTATATAGGGTCATTTAAAATACAGACAACACATTTCTGGAAAATCTATCGAGAGAGAACATACATTTAATAAAATAAATCACGTAATAGGAATTCATTTTACATCCATGCAACCACAGTAACGATGGAACAAAATGAACGGAGAGACATATTATTTAAAATTAATAAGTACGTTTATACACACTACCGGGCTGTAAACGATTAAAACATTTATAAAATAAGTAGTATTTAAAAATGATTAAACATACAGTTCCGGGTAGCTGATTCCAAATAGCAGCAACCAAACCAGAGAATTAAAACCAATACGACATTAATTTTAATCTGAATCGAATTTTATAATTCGTTGCAATTTCAGATCTCCACTTACAGTTTTGTGTTCGTTCATAAATTAAATATTCGAATGGAAACAACACAATGTAAATTAACATTTTAATATTTACCTGATTTATGTTGTTGTGAATTATCGCGTCCAATGGCAGTCTCTCACGAACCAAGTGCAAGTTGAGTATATCCCTCAGCTTTTGATGGTTTCTACAAACAAATCACGATTAGATTTCGATTTAAAGCAAACATGCGAATAATGCCGCACTTTGGCATTCAAAAAAATACAGTATTTAACTTAGTAAAGCTCATCAGAGTGGAACATTAAGGCAGCAATCACACCAACACATAAAGCTCATAAAAAGTAAAGTGAAGTAAATAACCTAATGATATTTTGCACGCTGAAGTCGGCCCACGCTTCGTTCGAGGGCGCAAATAGAGTGATATTTTTCGCCAAAGTGAGTTCGTTGAAAAACTGGTTGTTTGCTCCCAGGTCCATGATTACTTCAAAGAATTTAAAAAGAGGTCCGTCTTCTTTTTCCTGTACAAACAATTCTTATTTGACTCTCAGAGGAAATAAATACTACACCAAAACAATCTTGGTAATCTTTTATCTGGTCCTTGTAAAGGCTTCTGAGATCCTTTTTAGAGCCAACGTTTATCAAGTGACCGGTGTAATTAATTTACGTACTGTTCTTTGTAACGAAATGCGTAATTAACTTCACTCTTTTTGCTGACATTTACTGAATAATATAGTGTACTCAAATTTTTACGTCTACTTTTAATTATGTTTAAATAAAGGCCGTACTTTACCTTTGTTACGGGTTACCCATTACAAAAGTAGTAAAATCTACAAAATATATTAGAAAGATAGAACAGAGAAAATATATAATAAAGAAGGTGTACAAGTAAGGTATGTTAGGTAGGTAGGTCATGCATATAAGGCGACAGTACTTACAATTCCCTAAAGTTGTCAAGATCATGCAGGAACGGCAGGATCCAACGGAGCAGGGATGCAAAAACAAAAAAAGATAATAACAAATATTCATTATACCTACCTGTACTAGTGGGTTCTATCGGTATATATGCTTAAGTAAAGACATAATATAATATGATTTTACGTTTAAAGGTTTACACACAAAATACGCATTTACATTTAATACTTCTAAATCAAATTCTAAAAATGTTATTATCAACGTTTTTACATTTTAATTTTCATTACTTTACTAAAACTGCGGTTACTAATGATTTGGGTCCTAAGTTGTTGTATCTAATGAACAAATTACTTACAAATCAACGTTAGGTTGGAGTCTACCAAACAATATAACTATGACATCAAAGGAAGCTTACCAGACTATCACAGTACTCAAACTTACGCTCGATTGCACACAAAAACTTATTAAGAACGTGCTCAAATTGATTATACCGTAGATTTTATGAAACGGAAAGGTATGTAATAAAAATAAAGGACACACAAAGATGAATAATAAAATAAGAAATAAATTAAACGCTTTATTTTACCTTCATAGCCTGGGTCCCATTTAAATGGAGCGGAAATGTGATTGAAATTGTGTTTCTATTAATCCCTCCACTATACTAAGATCTTTCCAAAACCAAACAAAAATTCAAAGTAAGATTGTATAGTTTTCTAAAAGTCCACTCACCCTAAGGAAATCGATGACCGTAGTATCGACGACCATAAGTGGTCTTTGAATGAGATGGACAACTCCGTTCTTCACTGGTATATTGGCTCTCACAATGTCTGCTAGAACCACGCCTCGGGCATGCTTTGCGTCTCCAGCAACGGTGTTAGATTTTACCTAGGCTATAGAAAAATAATATCATCTTAGAGAAATGGAGAAAGGATTTGAACGTCGCCGTTTATAGAAAGCTTCTTCCAAAAGCTGTAATTATATTGCTTAGTTCTATGACAAGTGATTTGACCAGCTGTTGATTGCCCAATCCCAGTAGAGATTCATCATTATATTTTTATCAACCGATTGCCATTCGCTACTGGACATAGGCCTCACACATAACCGATCCTGTGACGTGTTTCTCGCAGCAGGTATTAATGAGGCTTAAATACTACTGTCTGTCCAGCCTGTAATTTTACATTTGACAGCTCAACAACTAATCATTTAATGATGAATTAATGCAGTACCGATTCAATTTCTTATAGCAATCGATTTTATTAATGAAAATATTTTAAGCGATTTAACACATTGTTATTTTATTTTTGCTTGCAATTTTGTATTAATAAAATAAAATCAAATTTATTACATCCATAATGCACATACAGGTGGTAAATATTAATAATTACAGTAACAATGTATACGCCGATATTGTCTTATTGGGATCGTGATGTTACGTTTGAAAATATGTGCACTCGAGTATATAAATTACTAGCGGACGCCTCGCGGTTTCCTGCGTAGTTAATAAAAAATAGCCTATGTGATGTTTCAATTTTTTGAAATCGGTCCAGTAGTTTTGGAGCCTATTCGGTACAAACAAACACACAAAGAAGCAAACAAAAAATTTTTTCCTCTTTATAATATTAGATGAAAGTTGCCGAGGATTCAAGTGATGATTCCAGTTTAGGTGAAAAAGAATCCAACGATTCATCACTATAAAATCGTAAGTATTTCAGCTATTTTATTTGATGTTTTTCTATATTATTATCCAATATAACTTTTTTCAAAATGTAGTGTTTTTTCATTTTGAAGAAAGTTGCTGCAACGTAAATTCGATTTAAATGTGAATTTGAATTTATCGGAATACCGGAGCGAATAAGTACGTCCCTTTACTATTGCAAGCTTCCATGAAGTATTGCATTTTATTGTCTATGGGTATTGGTTGCCTGTAAATAATTATGAAACTGTCAAATGTAAAATAACAGGCTGCACGGAGAATAGAATTGATTTAATGAAATTCGTCACATTCATACAATTCAAGAACCAGTATTTCTTAAAGTGCTTGAAGTTCCAAAATCAAAATCACAAGCATAATGAAATAAAATTATAAAATCAAATTGCTACAGGTTATTCAAAATATTTCATGTTATACGAGATTCCAATGCGCAAGGCAGACGCTTGGCTGCCCCATTAAATAAGTCATGCCAATTGCCGTCATACGTAAAAATTAAAGACTACACGACATCACAATAGTGAAGTTAGAATTCCTAACTGACGTACGAACGTATTCCTTCAGCGTGCCCATAAACAAGCAATTACACTGTCAGAGCTGGCGTCATTGAATAATTGATCGGCTGCAGTGATCGCGATGCAAGCTTGTCAAAATACGAATATGTTGAAGGTGGGTGAAGGAAATGGCTTCAATTGATTTCATAATATGGCTTTGAAGGCTAAATGATTAGCATGATTAGTATTATTACGGTTAGTACTTCTAATAAACTTTTTATTTTTATTCGTGGTGCCTTGCCCAGAAGTCGTTTTAATTTCTCTTACCCAGTTCTATTGTCACAATGAAAAATTTTATTTTATTAAAAGTTCAAAGCCACAATTCATGGAAGCGAAGTTAAGTTCCCAAAAACAGAACAAGGCATAACAGTATTAGCTTTTTACCACTAAATCGGTTATAATAATAGAACACAGAAAGGGATGTACCCCATTGTTGCGATGTTCATTACTGCGATGTACGTTACTGCGAAAATTTACTATTGCGACGTTCGTTGTTGCGAAAGTACTACACTGCGATGCACGTTACTGCGAAACTTTAACATTGCGACGTACGTTGTCGCGAAAATTCTTTACTGTGACGATTGGAGTTTCGATAACACGCTATTGCGATTTAGGTCATCTAGGAGGGTTGTAGATAATGGTGATAGTGGAATTATGATATTGTTGGACATGACTAACAAATGAGCAAAAATTTTAAGCAAATTTAATTATAATTGAACCAAAAGTTATCTTGGAGTAGTTCTGGACAAATTTCTTAATTTCGGGTCACACATTAATGCCCTATACGCAAGCTTATATATATTTTTAAAACTCTGCGTCATGTAGCCAACCCTTCAACTATCCTAAACGTTTACTTTGCTCTTTGCCAGTCAATCCTTATTTACTGTAATTCTTGCTGGGGTGGTGCTGCAAAGACCATACTTAAACCTCTGGAGATAGCACACAGAGCTATTCTAAAAGTGGCTACGTTCAGACCAATTATCTTCCCAACGACCGAACTCTATAAATATTGCAAGCTACTCAATGTTAGACAACAATTTATCTTACAAATAGTCCTACTACAACACAAGAGTACACCGTTTAAGAAAATAACTAAACGCCGAAAAGACCTCATCTGTACAATCCCATCACCACGCACACCTTTTTTTAAAAAATTCGCTCTCTATCTTGGCCCATCGCTATATAATAAAATGAATGCAAAAGTTCCGATTTACGGATTAGGATTTCGTGTCTGCAAAAAGACTGTCCGCTCCTATTTACTAAACCTTAATTACATTGAAACAGAAGAACTCTTAAAGTAGTGATCACGCTTACACAAACATGCATCACACACAACATAGATAACTAACACACACTACTCTAATACAAATACACTACTCACAATCACTCTGAAGACAAAGATATTTTATTTTATTTCAAACATAATTTTGAACTAAACATAATTTTTATATAATTTGCTATTTTTTATTGATTGATTATTGTTATTTATTTTATTAATTCATAACTGACATTCGATTAACTATCTACCTCAAATTTTACTTTTAATACAATTGTTTTTAAAGATTTCTTATTTTGTTGATTGATTTTAATAATAAAATGTTGACAGCATGTTCATGATTATAGGTCAACCCTTATTTTTACGACAGAGGATCGCAATCTGTTTCTTCTAAACACAGGTGACTTCATCTCCTATCTAGAAGGACAGTACTGCACCCACTAACTAGATTAAGAACTTTAATGCTTGTCTCAAATAACCGTACAATGTATCTAGTCCTAAGTTTATGAATAAATTTATTTTAATTTTAAATTTCTCGATCTAGCCAAGGCATTTGACAAAGTCTCTGTCCCTAGACTGTTGGATAAAATGGAGAATATGGGGATCAGAGGTCTACCACTTAAATTATTCACGGATTACCTCAGTAATCGTTATCAGTATGTTAAGGTGGCCGACTGGGAAAGTGACAAGCTTCCCGTAACTTACGGAGTGCCGCAAGGTAGTGTCCTTGGACCTACCTTATTTCTGATCTATATTAATGACCTCTGTGAACTTGAACTCCAAAATGGGAAAATTATAACTTTCGCGGATGACACTGCCCTTGTTTTCAGGGACACGTCATGGTTCAATACTTTTCAAAATGATCAATGTGGTTTCGATGTTGTTAATGACTGCCTTAGATGTAATTTTTAACGTTAAATGTCGAAAAAAACAAGTTTGTAAAATTCTCACTCCGTAATGAATCACATATCTATCAAAATTCGTATTAAATTATTGCACATTCTCGGATATGTCATACAATTATAAGTTGCAATTGTTCTTCGCTTGAACAATCTAAATTAATAAAGTACCTTGGAGTCGTAATCGACGAAAGACTTAGTTTTGCTCCTCACGTAGACCTTGTTTCTTCTAGGGTTCGTAAATTAATATATATATTTAAAAATCTCAGACATACTGCTGGCCCGAAGGTATTAAAGATGATTTATTCTGCTCTATGCCAGTCACTGTTGGTGTATTGTATAGCTAGTTGGGGAGGTGCGTGTAAGACACTCTTAATCAAAGTAGAGCGTGCTCAAAGAGCACTCCTTAAAGTAGGTCTGTTTTTACCATTCTTCCATCCCACAATTAGCCTTTATCAAACCTGTAAGGTAATGACGGTGAGACAGCTTTTCATACTACAAACAGTCCTTACAATGCATAGTTCCTTAAAGTATAAGCCCTTAGCATTTCTACAGAAGCGCAGAAAATATACAATTGGTGTGTCTAGAGCGTGCCGCACAAAATTTGCTCAAAGATTCTTTCCTTTTCTTGGTGCCCATCTTGACAACAAAATTAATCGTATCCTCAACACGTATCTCCTTACCAAACACAAATGTAAAACAACCGTTACAAACTGGCTCATTGACATTGACTATGCTCATACCGAAGAGCTACTACTTTTCCAGAGATAACTAAATCGTTACGTATTCAATATATACTACACTACTCTACACTACACTTCACAACACTCCTACATCTTACACAAAACAACACTTATGATATCTCTCAAAATCGTCTAGCTGTAAAATAATGCAATAATTAGTAATTGTATTTCTATTTTCTCTTTTTCTTCACATGACTGCATTGTGGTCTAACTTTTTCAGTACTGATATTGTCTTAGTTGCTCCTTATCTAAGTAAAGTCCTCATTATGTTCATTGGAAGAACACTGATTTCCAAGATACAGGATTTTACCTAGTTTGGTAATCAGGAGCTCATTTCGGTTAAAGCCTCTTATATGTTATGTTTTTATTATTGAAAAACATAACATATAAGATATTCACTCTTGATTTAACTTGACATGACTAATAATGAGAGAAAAAATCTCGTACCTGTAACTTATTATTTCTGTTGACAGCCTGGTAAGACCTGGTGACGTAGACCTTAGCGTTGTTCACATACTCGTAGATATCGTCATGCATAGCTCCGCACCGAGTCGTCACCCACAGTGGCGGATTGCCGTCCAGATCCATCGATATCACATAGTCCATGTTTGATAGGGTCGTCGCTAGATTTGCTGGAAGAAATTTAATTTGGTTAATTCCTCGAATGAGAAAATTGGTTTCGCAATAGATAATCAATTTAAGGTTTCTAAGAAAAAAAATATTGTTCGTGCCAGGCCCTGCTTTCCAAACGCCTAAATGAATGTTTACATAATATAATCGGCCGTCAAGAACACCAACCATAAATACTTAGTAGTTGACCTTTAAATGCATCATAAGCGCATATGGTGTGTTTGTAAATATCTTATGTTAGTTTGTTCCCGTCCTAAAATAATCTTGAATTAAAAAACTTTACCTAATAGTTGGTTTTGGGTGGCTTTCTTAAACTGTTGTTTTAAACAAAATCCATGGGAATAATTCTATATTACGAGAATCCCTGTTTTCCCATGGATTTTGTTAGAATGATACAGCTAATAACATACTCTAATTTGTATGTAATAACAATGGAGCTTTAGATTATAATTACAATCAAACAGATCAAAGCTGCCTACTGAGCCTGCTGGTAATTGTATTTACTCGTACCCAGACTTTGGTCTATAGGTAGCCAATATTCAATTCAACAGACGACATTTATCGATTGATTAATTACTGGACCATAACACATTCGATGGATTATGAATAATCATGATACATTACACCATTAATATAATACACATCGAGCAAAATAAAAATCTAATGTCACGATCAGGAACATTATTCGTCACAAAATTTTGCTCCAGAATTTATGGCGTATCTCAGGTCGCAAAATCTATTTATCTTCCTGATAAATGGCACAGCGCCTCTATTATTAATATTTTATTCAAATAATGCGCGGGTGAAACCACGTTTGACAGTTAGCTCGTTCCATGACTATTATAATCGGATTATGTCAGCCAGTATTGAATTGGAGAGGCTCCTTTATGAATCCACGAAAGGGATAGGCTTTGAATTATAAGAAGTTGTGACTAAATCTAATTACCCGGCTGCAAGGAAAGGGTTATGTTTTTCGCGCGTATCTTGTATGTTTGTATGTATGTATGTTTGTATCTATGTAATATTCTTTATTACCTCATATCTTGCAAACCGCTAGATGGATTTTTATAATTAATACATCGTTAGATAGGGCTTGGCCACCCAAGTGTTCTTAGTTAAGTGACGTTAAAAATAAACAAAAATGGCGGCTTTTGTGCGCCATATTGTGGGCGACTCAATATTTTTTTTCTTAGAAACCCATCGAGTGGGGTATCAAAATGAAGGATTTTTAAAGGTGATTACAAAAATATATACCATTTGTGTATAAATGCGATTCGAAAAAAAAATAGGTAACTAAAAAGTTGTAAATAAAAAAAGTTAATTTAAAAATCAAAAACCCGACTGCAAACTAAAAAGATGTAAACAAGTAGAAAATCATGCTGTGCAGTCGGAGGATACATACTCGCGAGCTGGCTGACCACCTGATCCTCCGACTGCATAGCATGATTTTCTACTTGTTTACATCTTTTTAGTTTGCAGTCGGGTTTTTGATTTTTAAATTAACTTTTTTTATTTACAACTTTTTAGTTACCTATTTTTTTTCGAATCGCATTTATACATATAAATGGTATATATTTTTGTAATCACCTTTAAAAATCCTTCATTTTGACGCAACGCTAAAAAAAAGATGTAAACAAGTAGAAAATCATGCTGTGCAGTCGGAGGATACATACTCGCGAGCTGGCTGACCACCTGATCCTCCGACTGCACAGCATGATTTACTACTTGTTTACATCTTTTTTTTATCGTTGCGTTTGCTGGTACGTGCCTAATGAGTACCTCTTTTGTACCCACGCCAGCGCCTGTTCCTTCGAATTTATTAATCTGAGCGCAAACTACTTTCATATCTTCAGCTTTCAATTCATTTGAAGTTAAATTCCCGTCTCGGCTAACCTATCCCGTTGTTAACATAGAACAAAATTAATATTCTAAACAATAAGCAGCGCGGTGATTCGCAGACATGTGGAGTTAAAATTAATGAATATCTAGCTCCCACATAGACACAAGGTGAAAATCTAGCAGAATTGCTTTAATTTAGGGAGTTGCTGTACCTGAACTAGCTTAGTTAAGACAAAACTACAAGGAGGGTTGACTAATAGGATGAGTTCCACAAGTTTAGTCTTAGTACATCAGACCCTACAAATTATAGACCTATTAGTAGTAATCAGAGAGTATAGTAATCAGTACTACCTACGTTTAGCAAAATATTTGAGAAATTAATTTTAAAGCAATTGCAAAGATTTTTTAATAAACATAAATTATTACATAGCAAACAGTTCGGTTTTCCAAGGGGTCGTTCAACTACTGATGCCGGGTGTTGAGCTTTTAGGACATATTTATAATGCATGGGAAGATAAGTGCGATGCCTTGGGAATCTTTTGTGATTTGTCCATTTGATTGTGTTTTTCATGAAACGCTAATCAGGAAACTCCGCCACTACGGGATCCGGAACAGCGCTCTGGATCTTCTTATTTCATATTTGAGTAATAGGATTCAGACCGTTGACGTTAATGGAAAAAGATCTCCTGGATCTCTGGTAACAATGGGAGTCCCGCAGGGCTCGATACTTGGTTTTTTCTTGTTTCTTATTTATATTAATGACTTGCCTTACCTCATAAAGGTTAACCATGATATAGTGTTGTTTGCGGATGATACTTCACTTTTGTTTAAACTTAAACGTCAGCAGCTGGTTACTGACGATGTAAATAGCGCGATCTCAAAAGTAGTTCACTGGTTCAATGTTAATAATTTACTTCTTAATGAAAAAAAACCAAATGCATTAAGTTTACCCTACCTCACGTTAGGCAGGTGAAAACCAATGTGTTGATAAAGTCCGAAGAATTGAATCCTGAAAATAGCACAGTATTCTTAGGCTTAACTTTGGATGCTAAGCTTCAGTGGGGCCCACATATAGATAAATTGTCAAAGAAGCTAAGCTCCGCAGCATATGCTGTTCGAAAAATTCGTAATTTATCTGACATAGAGACAGCCCGTTTAGTATACTTTAGCTATTTTCATAGTGTAATGTCGTACGGTATTCCTTTGTGGGGAAATGCCGCCGACATCCAGACTATATTTAATTTGCAGAAAAGAGCTGTTCGATCAATTTATAAATTAAGCCCGAGACACTCTCTCAGAGAGAAATTTAAGGAGATTAATGTAATAACTGTGCCTTCTCAGTATATTTATGAAAATCATTTATATGCCCATAAAAATATAAAATTGCTTAAAAAATACAGAGGAAAAAAAAAAAAAATGATCCACATATTCTTCACATTCACAATAAATAAATCGAGCTTAATACAGCTTAATCCATAACATAAATACTAGGAACAAACACAAATTTGTAGTACCTACAACAAGGCTCAAGAAAATAGGTGGCTCGTTTAGATGTCAATGTGTACGCTTTTATAATAAGCTTCCAAGCCACGTACAAGATCTAAGTCTTAATAAATTCAAATCTTTCATTAAACGTAAGTTATGGCAGAAAGCGTTTTATACAACAAAAGATTACATTGAGGACAAAAAGGCTTGGGATTGAGCTGCTCCAATTAATTTTGTTTTTTTATTATATTTTGCACCATGCATTTTGTTATTATATTTTTTTTGGTTTTCTTGCAATGACAAGAATATTCACTTTTTAAAGTATTATATTAATTTAATTTATTTATTGTGAATGTGAAGAATATGTGGATCATTTTTTTTTTATTTTTTTTTTTATTTAAATTTATCTTAGTTTTTAATCATGGTCTGGCGGTTTGAGTAGTTTATGCGGCCTACCCGAATGTCCTTTCTTTGGTATTGTTCGTCGAATCGTTGAGCTCCTTAAAATCTGAGTTGAACTGCTCGGTTATTGACAAATGCGTGCACTGACTGGACAGGTCCACTCAATCTGGCTGGTTCTTTCCTCAAAAGACCATTTCAGACATCAGTCTACATGGTCTACACATGATCTAATCAAGATTTTGTCTGGACTTTAAAAGAGACTGTGACCTCTGAGTTTGTTTCGGCCTTTCTTCTCAGAGTAGTCAGATAGGAAACGCCGACCTCATCTAGTTTTAAAAATATGTTCGACATGTAAAAGTGTTTGTACAAACCAACTTACAGAAATAAAATCATTTATCATTTGAGCTTGGGTAAAACAACACGCGGCTTTGACGTATATGTACCGAAATACCTCAGAGAATGTTTTATGCAGATGTATTATTATCTAAAATAACTGTCAAGTCCCTGTGTCTTGAAGGGTCGGGTAAATGTTGTCTGTTGTACAAACTTACATACGTATGAATGTATACTTATGTGTTGTTAAGCATTGTTTAAGTCTAAGGAGTTAAACGTTTTCATTAGGTAGTTGTGCGATTTATTTTTACAAATTATTTTGTTTTGTATGGAATATCTACTTAAGAATTTTGCGCTGTTGTTGAAACTTTCGAAACAAATTAAGGTTAGCATTGAAATTCGGCTTTTGTCACTTTCGTCAAATAAAGTAGATTTCTGAGAAGTTTGTCAAGAAACCGCTAGAGCATATTCTAGCCGGAGTAATTTGAGAGAAATATCAAATATTTATTATATTCTTTTGTATCTATCACATATATATATATATAATATTGCTGTTCACTTATCTTAGCCCATTCACTAACACCCCTAGAAATACAAAACATTAATATACTATCTCTCACACGACTTCAATGGTGAAGCCTTACAGAAACACACACACATACCCAACATAACTAGACTTACTCCTACAACATACGAATACACCCTCGACATTTACGGGACAAATAGCGCACATACCTATGTGATAAAGCACAAGTGAGTCGTCCAACTCTCCGTTGAACCTCTGGAATGCCTCGTTGGTTGGCACGAACAGAGTCATCTGTCGGTAGTGCAGAGTAGTATTGGCGACCATATTGCGTTCCAGCAGGGATAGAAACGGTGAACAAGAGAGAATTTGATTTAAATTACAGTTAAATGTATTTGATTTGAAGTTGAGTCGATATATTTGCGGTCTTGATATCTTACAAGGTCTAAATCACAGACATACATCTAACTAGATAACGCGACTGTATGTACATCGTTTGCCAAAACACGGTGTAGAGTTACGATAAATGATCGTAATCTGAGCTTTTCATTTAGCATTATCGGCACCGGAAATCCTCTTCGGAAATCATCTTGAAAAATTACATTTTATGCCATGTTGAGCAGTGAAAAATGTGTAGAAAAAGTTGGCCGAGGCATTGGAAATGTATTTTTTCAATGGAAATTTGTTTTTAAACTGTTTGTGAAAAAGTGATACGCTTGGTTTTCATACAGATGGAGGGACTTGCGTTATCTAGTTAGATGTATGTCTGTGGTCGAAATGGTAAAGATTGATTTCGAAATACCTTCTAACATTAATATTGTTTGGCAGGTTATTTTGAGTGTGCACAGATGTAAACAAGTCATATACATACAAGTCACCCCCCTGTTGTCTTTATTCTTAAAGGCCGCGTTCACACCAAACTTAGGTACGTGTATTACCACCTAATGCAGATTCTTTCGTACAAATATCAGATCATTATGGTTACGAACTGATTTTTACTGCGACTTTATACAGTTATAGACTTTTCTCAAATATGCATCGAAATATGTAATTATTTTAGAAAAAAGAACACACGAGATACCAAATTTACGGACAAAGAATATCAAATCCATTGCTGGAGCGTTTTTTTTTAATTTGGAACATTACAACGCTCCAGCAATGTTGATCAAATCCATTGCAGGAGCGTTTTTTGAATTTGGCACATTACAACGCTGCAGCAATGTTGTTGTAACTTTTAATATTAATTAAATTAAATGTATAATATAAAAAGTATGTCTTATTTCCCTGCATTCTTTTGAGAAAAGCACTATATATGCCTCGGTAGAAATGGCTATTGCCTGTCTGAAGAATTAGTGAAGTCCTCGCCTACGGCTCGGCCTTCAAACTCATACTCGACTTGCGATTGCCTAATTCCCGGCCTTTGCAATAATGTACTATTAAATGAATGAATCTATGTTAAAGTAAGAGTATTTACCTACTACAAGGATAAAATAACGTCCTAGTCCAGGCCATGGTTTACCGGTGTGCCAAGTTTCATGGCAATTTGTTTAACCGTTGAGACGTAATTGATTAACAAACATCCAAATACAGATACTTTCATTCGGATCAGCTGGCCTAGGTAAACTTTCAATTGTACTAAAGTGAGCTGTATAAAATGGAATTAGTTGAACGGTGGGTAATAACGGCAGCTATTGTCTGCGAGCTTCACAATAAACAATTCCTTCCACTCGACTCTTGATAGTACCTACAAGTACCTACCTACCTGCTGAATGAACACTGCACATTTCAATGATTCTATCTATGTTTTATGCTTTCAATAGATTATAGGCAACTTTTTCAAAGGTTTCATCGTTTTTTTTATAGCACATATTTAATAAACTCGTGTTGAGTCACAACTATAATATAGGTATCGGTAGGTTCTACAAAAGTTGCTGTTTTGTATCTAGGTTGCTGATTTTTATGGTTTAATAGAAACGCAGGTAGTATATATTTTCTTTGTATTCGTTTTTCTAGTGCCTAGGAAAGCAAACCACTTTTCATAAAATTTTGTCGCATATTATAGGAATTTTATAGCTAGCAACTTATTTAGATGTTTTACTCCCTCGTTGTTGGGCGTTTTGGTAAGTTTAACTAAACCATTTCAAAAGTAGTGTCATTTACTGAATAACTCAAGTATTATTATTTTCCTGTCTTGTAATTTTATATCTGTTTTTTGAAATTCTTGGGCAAGTCTTTAAAATGACCTACGCCAATTATGAAAATATTCATTAACACGAACGGCTCCATTCGGTACGGCTACTTTGTAAGAGTAACGCGTATAGGTAAATAAAATATTAATTAATATTAACCCTTTCAGGTTTTGTATTTTCCTCACAAAACCTAAGAGAGAAAAAATTAGAAATATTTTATTATGTATCTTTCCTGCTGCTTACATATTTCCTGAATTAAAATTACTTTCTTATATGCCCTAAGCAGTACAAGTAACTTGTTTTGACTAATGAGTTCAACCCATTTCTACTTGCAGTTAACGAGCGTATGTACGTATACTTAGATTTCTATAGATATATATATATTTAAAAAGTCTGTGTTGTGTTTTCTATTGTATATCATCGATTTCTAAAAATTCATCCCAACTTTTCTACCTCTATTCATTATCAAAAATAAAACTTTGCTACTTTAATTCCTTTTTAATTTTTGCTCTATGCAGCAAATACCGAAGTTATTAAGTAAAATATTTTCTTTCTTAGACAAGAAAATACCGTTCGACTAGAAATGCGTTTAAATTATTTAGCAATTTTTTCGAAGAAGAAGATTATAGAATATTGACATAATCAGGTCACAATAACCTGACCTTATGGATGGCAAATAATAACTTGCTTTGGGATATTTGTTTTTTTCATAAGTACCAAAGTTCTCTGAATGTTTTGATTACAGTAACATTTAAGATTACCATGCATGTATCAAAGATAACTTTCGTCAACCACCGCAAGATGTATTCGCTAGATTTCTCAAGAACGTCTTAAAAATTGGGTTTGGACGGAGCGTTTCGCGATCCGTGTTTTGATGGACTTGGTTAGTATTACGATCACAGAGTACAGAGACGCTTCCAAGTCCACTGCTAGAGACAGCATTGTCAAAATTTACAAAGAAACCCTGCTTGGAAGTGAGCCTTTACTTATAGAAACTGATGGCTCCAGACAATATTGACTATCACTTCCCGACACTTGCGCGAGCACGAATCCATCAATAGCGACTCTAATTCCTGCAGGAACTGCGGCATGACGTTTCCGTACTGATATAAATTGTTAAATGGAACGCAGACTAACCCAAATCTAAGGTGCTGCAACTAAGTAGACCAGTCTTCTTATCCCACAACCTTGTAATATCGATAATGTAACGGAGAAATAAAACTTTTTATGTAGGAAGGGACTAAAAACAAAGCTTTTATCCCCTTTTTAGGTCACCGTATCGAATATCATGTTGTGACCTAAAGTATATTCCAAACAAAACAAGAAGCGCCTACACAGTTATTCAACCAGATCACGCGTATTGTGAAGAAAGTGAAACACTTCAAACAATATAATTCATACAAAGAAAACTCGGAAACGGTAATAGAAATCACGTCGGCGTCGTTCGGCGTCGTGCGTAGTTCCAACAGCAATGGTTCCCTGGAGTGCGCACTGTTCCAACGTACGTACCGGCATTAATGTTCACGTATGAAGGTGAAACTATGAAGCCATTGTTATTTTACCTATAACGAATATAGACTGTCTAAGTGGATCAGAATATCGACAGGGATAATCTCTATTCGGCCTTCAAAATGTACTCGATATTACGACACTTTAGTTATGGCCACAGAATTACAGATTACTCATAAAAAGCTCTATCGAAATATATTTTTTTTAATAAAATCTGCTTACGTCAAAATGATTGGCCTGGGATTCGTAATCAATGCCCAGTTTTTTATTCCACCATCGTAAATAATTTGTTTAAAAAAGCTGTTGGCATGACACGTTGGATATCCGATAAATTATAAAATGGATTTTGTTCTATAATGGCTCGACGTTTTAATAGATACTATTTGGCAGTTTTAAATGAAAATCGTCGGCTAAATGTTGAAACGTGTGATAAAAATTAATACGTTGTGTGCAGAGTGCACTCAACTGATGTCTGGCACAAGCACCTTTGCATTTTTATAAAACAATGTTTTATGGGCACTCGTGTACGAAATAAAAGGCAAAATATGCGATTGTGGGTTGGATAACATCATTACTTTTTTCGCGTCTTTTTAGAAGCAATAGCGATGGATAATCGAATTGTTCAACGTGCACTGACACCATTTCTAGCTAAGCAAAAGATGTCAAAACCAATGCAGTTTTGGGAGACTCCACGAAGCCATTTGATACCATGACGCAGACACACGAACGAACGCCGAGAAATGACAAAGCCAAAAACGCGATGCGGTATTGATGTAGTTATACATAGCTTAGGCGAAGTTTTAACCTCGTGTGCTCTAGGCGTAGGTGCTAAAGGCTTTTGTAACTTAGTGCTCAAAGGTACCTTCTCCAGTATTTGTAGTGCAATAAATATTTATTCGAAGACAACAGCTCGTATTCGAGCTCGCAACCTGTCATTACGAATTCAGAGATGCAATCTTTAAACCAATGTGTTGTTACTCTTCGGTGTACTACGAGCCTGGTAGTTGAGAATGTTATTATCACACAATATTGTGTTGTAAATTCTTGGCTGTTCGTTCTTCTAGGAGATACATAGACCAGTATACCTTAATAATAAGTACTTCATGCCATGGCAAAGATGGATACTATGCCGCAATATATGTAGGTACATACGCCAGTGCTTTCTTAGTTTTAGAAACATGCTTCTAGCATTGAATAGTTGAATTTACATAGGTATTAATTTATTGTTTACAATTAACTACTTTATTAGACGTTACTGCCCGCCATCATCAATGTCGTTGCATTTTTATAGCTTGTGTCCTACACCCTAGTCAAAAATCTGCTCTTCTTAATACACTACCTACGCTCTAACGAAGAAATACAATTCATATAAAAGGAGCAGGTGGAGTTTTAAACAGGACATCCCACCCATACGTAAATAGAGTTTTGCGAATACTTTCATTGTGTGCACCATAGAGGACGGACCACCGGCGGTCTATGTGTTGCTCTATGGTGCGCACAGTTAAGGAGTGAAATTCCCTGCCGGAGTCTCTGTTTCCTGATAGCTACAACCTTGGGGTCTTTAAGTCAAGAGTGAAAAGGTTTCTACTAGGCAAGCGTGCTTCATCGTCGAACACATCATCACTTACCATCAGGCGAGATAGTGCTCAAAAGAGAGTATATCGCAAAAAAAAGAAAAACATAGTTTGTTATCCTTACAAAAGTTTGTTGTATTCACCACAGCCACAACCACAACGTGGTAGTTATGCCACCATTCACCGAGTATTCGCTGATCAGTGTCCATTCTTCGTTCACATGCGTAAGTTTGGCCCGGAACAGGATACCGGTATTTTCCTGTCTGGGAGCATGGAGCGTCTCAAAACACAGATGGCATTATTATATAATAAGAAGCTGGACTGTCTTAAGGTCGAGTCAGAGGTCTATATTTGGACACAAAGTAGGACGAGTGTCGCAATATACCGGACAAGCGTCGCGCCGCGCTTCGTTGACCGTTAGTTCCTTTTATCGGCTTTACAGTTTTAACTGTAGCACTTTTCTTTTGTAAAATAAGAGAACAGATTAAATACTAAAAAAAAACCGAGGAATGATTGTTGATTCTCAAGAGAACTTTACTAGTAAAATTTGTGAAACTGTTGCAATTAAAACAGATAATAACAGATTTAAAAAAATTAAAAGGATTTTTTACAAAACCGATGAAAGGATATTTTTGTTTTCGATATATTGTTGTTACTAGCTTCTGCCACCTTTATACCGGGATGAAAAGTACCCAGTTAATGTGGTAATCCAGACTATAATCTAATTCTGTGCCAAATTTCGTGCAGATCCGTTAAGCTGTTCTGCCGTGATTGAGTAAGAAAAAAACAACAACATTTAGACAAAATTTCACATTTACCTATATATACGCAGGAAAGGAAAGGATAGTACGATCGAAATATAACAGTTGAAATTAATTTAAAGGTACAGTTTTCTCGCTTTCATTTACTAAGCTACAAGGGAATAAAAGAAAAATGATTGTTATCACAAGATAAAATAAAAATAGAAGATAATCAAACACAAGCACGATGTTTTAATTTTAACATAGAAGAGAACAGAGAAGTCCCTTACGTTTGGACTTTCTTTATAACTTGCTGAATCTTATATTTCAAATAGCTGCCAAAGAGTGGTAATTAATGGGTACAGATCAAACACCATCGAAGTTACATCCGGTGTACCACAAGGCTCTATTCTTGGACCGTTATTATTTAACACATTTGTTAATGACATAGGTTGTTGCTTTCACAACACAAAGTACCTATTGTATGCAGATGATCTGAAGGTATACAAATCCATCAAAACAGTTAATGACTGTATCCTAGTACAGCAAGATCTGGACAGACTTTCAGACTACTGTCATAGAAACAAACTAAAGCTAAGTATACCGAGTGCGATTACCTTACTTTCACCAAAAATAATCACATTATTAACTTCGCTTACACTCTCTGTCATGTGCCTCTCACTAAATTAAACTCAATTCGTGATCTCAGCGTTATACTTGATTCCAAACTATGTCTAGACTTACACATTAACAGAATTGTTAGTAAAGCTTACCAATTATATGGCTTTATCATGCGATCTACCATTGACTTCAAGAGAACTTCGTCATGATCTATCTTGATATGATTGTATAAAGCCCTAGTTCGATCACATTTAAGTATGCAGTGTCAGTATGGAACCCCTTCTACAAAAAGTATGTTGAAATGGTTGAAAATGTTCAGTACAAATTTTTAAGAGCCATGCACTACAGATGCCATAAATCCTACCTTCCCTACTCTCAGTTACTCAGCAAGTACAAGCACCTGCCCCTGTGCTCTCGAAGAATATACCTTGAAGCCATTATCTATACCAATATTATAAAGAGGAAAGATATTTTTGTTTGTTTGTTTGTACCGAATAGGCTTCAAAACTACTAGACCGTTATCAAAAATTCTTTCACCTTTGGGAAGCTACTCTATTCCCGGGTGACATAGGCTACTTTTTGTCCCTGTATTCCCACGGGAACGAGAACTACGCGGGTGAAACCGCGAGGCGTCCTCTAGTCTTATATAAAATTGTCAGAAATAAATTCAATTGTATAGATTTAAGTAACATGATTTGTTACGCTGTGCCTAGAACCATTCATAGGCGACAGGTTCGCGCAGGTACTCTCTTTGCAGTGAATTCATGCCGAACTAATTCTGGCCAGCGCGCACCTGTCCGCCGAATGGTTGACTCATTTAACAGTACCTTTGAAAACATCGACATCTTCAGTTGTCCAATGTGTAAATTCAAAAGCCTCACTCGATCTTCTTTATTAAATAAAACCCATATTAAATAAAATTCATATGTGTTGGTGGGTTTGGTGATTTGCAGAAAGAGCTTTCTGAAAATCGTCAAACTTTCTAAGGTCATGCTTTATATTGTGTAATCTTTATACCTACATTTTAGATTTTTTTTTTTGCTTGCTTCGTAAAAGAACAAATTTCTGCTCGTACAGCTACTAAAGCTCCTAGCGATACACTTCTTTTTTTTCATTTAAACTTTTATGTCTACCTGTGGACAGCGTTGTGGGTTATATTATTGCTAACATTGTCATTGTTAAATTAGTTGTAAGTACTTATAATGTAACTGTTTGCTGTTCCTTTAAATAAAAAATAAAATAAAAAAATCTCGTTAAAACTTTTAGGCTTTTTTATTTCAGCTAAAAAGTTTTTATTTTAGGAGACACAATAGACTATAATGTACCTACAACGTAAATATCGATTCGACCTGTCAAGTCTATATGTAACGGGACAACATTCGAAAGCCAGTAAGAAAAGTTTCTTAGCTAAACTAATATCATGTGGAGATAAAGTGAGGCAAAATTATATGTTTGTAAAAGACAACCAACAAGAAACTCTCGAAAATTCTTTCACAGGTTTTTGATTCGATGTTAACTCAACCAATGGTTAAATATGCTAACCAATGATTTAAAAAATCGACAAAAATTTTCTTGACTTTTATCATCAATTGTTTGTCTAACAAATGGTCAAATAATCAACTCTTCTATTTATTTGACAATTTAAAGGTTAACAATTGTTGAATAAACAAGTATTACTGAAATTTCAACCATTGGTTAGCATATTTAACCATTGCTTGAGTTAACTAATGGTCAAAAAACTGGGCCTAAGGCAAGGGGTTAGTCAATTAATTAACTCTCCAATTTATTTGACCATTTGTGAGATAAACAAAAAAAAAATGTTATAACGAAATTTGCCACCATTGGAACAAGCTAGTCTATAAGATTTTTGTTTGTCTTTTCAAAATTGTGAACAATACAATAATTTGCTTTCTAAGTGCTCGTTCACGAAGGGGTCCGTTTTACAGGTCTTCTTTATCATATACGTTTTTATTCGGCGATGACGTATTTAATTATATGAGCGACTTCTCACAAATGACAGTATCTAGTAGGTATCAGTTAGGAGGTCCGTAGCTACTACGTAAGCCGGCGCTGACAAGGAGCCGGTCTAAGTCCTTGTCAACAGATATGTTGAAGCGTATAAGCAATCATATAATGTTAAAATAATGTCTATTCCAGATCCAGTAAAAAAACCGATATTTATTTACAGGTCTACTTTATCGTATATGTTTTTATTCGGCGATGGCGTAAGTAGTTGTATGAGCGAGTTCACCCACACAACAGTGTTAAAATACTGATCCTTTTTGTTTGAAAGTTCATGGTACGCTGACTAAATGTGGTGTGAACATCACCCCAGTCCCAGTAGTGACGGATCCTCCAAAACGGTACTGTAAATGCGGTTTGAACATTACCCCCATTAGTGACGGATCCGTTTAAATGATCCTGCAAATTCGGATGTGCTGCGTGTAAGCGAGCCCTAATATATAAAATTGTAACACAATCAGTACTAAACTATAATGAGACCGGCTTCCAGTATAACCGGTTTCAGCTAGATACCAATATTTTACATAGAGTGACTGCCTATCTGACCACCACAACCCAGTCACTAGGTAACACCTTTGGCAGGACTGTAGTAAGATTTCAAGCTTCTGACTACCCGTAACGATTGTCAAAGATCTTCAAATGACAGCCAGGACCAGCGAATTAACGTGCTTTCTAAGGCATGGAAGAAACTCGCCATGTAAGGATGGACACCCATCCAGGGACTGGCCTCGGCAAGCGTTGCTAAACCTCGAAGATTGACCCGTGTGTCTGTTATTATTTAACCACGAGCTCCTCTTAGGTAAATTTTTACACAAAAATGGTGAATAAGCAAAGCTCGGTATTATTTGTTTGAGAAATGTAAATGGATTCTGTCTCTTTTTCCTGAAAGTGCGTAGGCGGTTTAATAACTCGATAAAATGTTTTCTTGTAATTATTCTGAATCAGTAAAAGAAATCTTTAAATAGGTTTCGTAAAGGTTTTTCTATATTTATACAATAGATTGTTGATTTTTCTGACATTCCGCTTTTCACGCTAAGCTACATTTAATTTATAGAAATATTGTGGTTTAATTTTTAACTTTATGTTTATTCAAAAATGTGGCGACTGGCGGTGCTTAGGCGGATCTCTCTTTGGGGGCCGAGTCACCCACGTCCGTAGGAACGTACCTTTTTTTTGATTTCCTACACGTGGTCCCCGGGTGGTGCAAATCAGGTGACACTAACTGGCTTGTGACCACCCACCGGGCAAAGACGTACCGCCAAACGACCTAGCCATGTTCCGGTTCGATGCTCGCTGTAGCCAACTAGAGGAGTTGGGTCGAAATAGCTGTTCCACTGCAGGTTGACCAGCCTGACGCGCGCTGTTAGGGATGTATCGGGAGACTAGTCGCGGAGGGTAACGGGATCCGAGGCACGGTGCGCCGCTGGCCGACCGCAGGTAGTTGGGGGCCCATGTAGTGTGCCAGCCACACACGAAAGGCTGCCCCGCCAACTGTCGAAAAATCCCGAAATGCACCATCGTGCTGGTTGGCGACCAGATGGGGAGGGCCCGATGGACATTCCGGGGGGGCTCGGGCGTCCCCGCAGTCTCCGGACTAGTACCCCAATGATGCTGTCCTTTCAGTGCGTGTCTGAAGGTTAGCAGCGTGGAACCTCGTCTCACTTCCAAGTCCTCTCCTCCGTTCACTCTTATAAAATATGAATGATGTCAAGGAAAAGGAATAATAGTTTTAAACAGCGGCTGCACCCCCTCCCCCACAAAGTGCACCTCACCAACATTAGAGGTCTGCACTTAAATCTCTCTGCAGTCCACTACCACCTGGAGACTGAGAAACCAGCGCTGTTTTTCCTTACGGAGACGCAGATAGCGAGTCCGTCAGACGTGTCGTACCTGTCTTACCCAGGGTTCACCCTGGAGCACAATTTTAGCCAACGGGCGGGCGTATGTATTTACGCCCGTGACGATCTTTGCTGTCGGCGTCTCCGTAACCTTGAGGACTCAAGATTCACAACGCTCTGGGTTCTGGTGGACACAGGTCTGGATAAAATTATCTACGCCTGTGTCTATCGTTCGTACAGTTGAGATCAGGAGGCAACCAGGCTCACAGAGTACCTCAGTGAGGCGGCTGATGCAGCACAGCAGCGGTACCCTTCTGCCCAATTAGTGTTACTGGGGGACTTTAATGCCCACCACCAGGAGTGGCTCTTCCCATACCAGTGCACTGATCATGCTGGACGGCAGATGCGTAAGCTTGCGCTAGCGCTAAACCTCACCCAGCTGGTCCAGGAGGCAACGAGGGTACCGGATGTTGATTCGCACACGGCGAATTGCTTGGACCTTCTGCTGACAACAGATCCAGACAGATACTCTGTGTCGATAGCATCACCATTGGGTAGTTCCGACCACTGTCTGGTGAAGTCTGTGTCCGTCTATTCCCCGCCCGATCCCAGCCTAAGAGGCACCCGGCGGGTTTGGCGGTACAGGTCGGCGGATTAGGATGGCATGCGATCTTTCTTCGCATGCTATCCTTGGCAGCCTACTTGCTTTTCTTCGACTGATCCATCGTCATGCGCGGATGCCGTGACGGATGTGTTGCGTCGGGGAATGGAGTACTACATGCCGTTCTCTGACGTATCAATGTCTAGCGAAGACCGGCCACGGTTTGGCGCCGAATGTAAGCGCGCCGACGTGCTTAAACATGGGGCGTACCTGGCTTGGGTCGACGCTCGATCGCGTAAGGCGAGTGACGTGGGTCAGAAAAAGAAGGCCTTCAACAGGGCTGCCAAGTCCTGCAATATGTTGTTGCGAAGGGCTCGGTTCGATCACATTGGCCGAATAGGGACCAAACTTGCTTCTTACCCAGCAGGTAGTAAAGCGTTTTGGTTTCTGGCTAAGTCGGTCGAGTCGAACTTCTGCCGTCCCTCACTGCCACCACTGCTGAAACCCGAGGGGTTACTGGCCCACTCCGCTGAGGAGAAAGCAAATTTATTTGCCTCTTTTTTGCGGAATCTTCACGTCTGAATCCTGGTGATTCGCGGCCCCCTCCTACTCCTGATGGATGCGAGACGAGTATGTTGGACATTCGTATACTTCAAAAGGACGTCAGTAGGGTGCAGCGAAACCTTGACGTGAACAAGGCTAGCGGCCCTGACGGAATACCAGCACTTGTTCTTAGAACCTGTGCGCCTGAACTGTCTCCGATCTTGACACGCCTATTCCGTCTTTCGTATGAGGCTGGAAAAGTGCCGAATGCTTGGAAGCAGGCTAACGTACAGCCCGTGCCCAAGAAGGGCAGTCGAGCTGACCCGGCCAACTACAGACCCATATCTGTAACCTCCATACTCTGTAAGAGTATGGAACGTGTACTCAATACCAAGCTTCAGGCATACCTAGAAGCAAACGATATCCTTAGTGATCGCCAATACGGATTCCGCCGAAATTGGTCTACTGGGGATCTTTTAGCGTAAGCCATTCACATCTGGAGTGAGGCCATCGAGAGGCACGGGGAAGCGCTTGCCGTCTCCCTAGACATCTCGAAGGCTTTTGATAGGGTCTGGCACGAAAGCCTTATTGCTAAGCTTCCTTCATTCGGTTTGCCCGGTGGTCTGTGTGATTGGATTGCAGACTTCCTGAGAGATCGGTCCATTCGAGTGGTTATCGATGGCTGCTCGTCGGACTACTTGAATATTAATGCCGGGGTCCCTCAGGGGTCGGTACTCTCGGCAACTTTATTCTTGCTGCACATTAACGATCTGCTAAAACCCGGCACCTTTGGGTATGCAGACGACAGCACTGTTACTGAGAGATACTTGTCCAACGCTCGTGCTACCGGGCCTCAGATCCAGTCTCTCCGGGAGGCCATGGTGGAGCGCTTAAACCTGTCCTTGCAGGCAGTCTCCGAATGGGGCGATGCCAATCTGGTCAGGTAATGCTGCTAAAACCCAGGCGTGTCTTTTTTCCGCAAAAAAGAGTCAATTTCACCCGGCTCCAACTTTCCGAGATGTGACCGTGCCAATAGCTGACCATCTTGAGCTTCTTGGCGTTACGTTGACATCGACTCTCAATTTTGGTCCATACATTGACGCAAAGGCTCAGCTGGCTGCCAAAAAACTTGGGATCCTTGCAAAGGTGAGAAGGTATTTCACGCCAGAACAGTTGCTCAGCTTGTATCAAGCGCAAGTTCGATCATGCATGGAGTACTGTTCTCATCTCTGGGACGGATCTGCCAAATACCAGCTTGGTGCACTAGAGTCGATCGAAAAGCGGGCCAAGAGGCTCATCAGCGACGAGGCACTGGTTAAGTCAAAGCTCCAGAACCTTGAACATCGTCGCCGAGTTGCCAGCTTGTCGGTTTTTTATCGGTTACATTTCGGGAAATGTGCGATGGAATTGCATGATTTAATTCCACCCAGCCCGTTCCATCATCGGACTACCAGACGTACGGCGATGCGTCATCGATATATCGTGGACATCCCACCCATACGCACTAAACGTTTTGAGAATACTTTTATTATGCGTACAGCTAAGGAGTGGAATTCCCTGCCTGAGTCTGTGTTTCCCGATAGCTACAATCTAGGGGTCTTTAAGTCAAGAGTGAATAGCTTACTTCTAGGCAAGCGTGCTCCACCGTCGATCACATCATCGCTTACTATCAGGTGAGATAGTGGTCAAGCGCAAGCCTATATTAGACAAAAAATATGCCTATTTCCAGCAGTGGACATCTTTCGGCTAATATGATGATACAAGAATCCTAAAATCTCATTGTGGAAAAGGCAACGTTCGTCATTGATATACCTAATATCAATGCTGTTGATAAATCTATATACTTTTTAACCGACTTTCCGATCAGGAGGAGGTTCTATGTTCGAATGTATGGATGCTTTTTTTTGTATGTTCAACGATTACTCCGTTAATTATGGATTGATTTTAAAAAATCATTAAAAAAAAAAAAAAAAAACGCCCTTTAGGGCATACTCTCGAGGTGCTCCCATTGCCACTGCCACAAGACTGCCACAAGACAGGATCTGATAAGGGATCCCATGGAAATCGAGGGAACTCCTCAAATTTTATAGGCATACATATAGCGATTTTAGTGTTTTCTTCCACATGGTAAGCATTCAAAAAGTATCATTTGGTGAAGTGGAACTGATGAAGAAGACCACAGATGGCCACTGGAAATTCTCACTATTAGGTATGTTTTTGGTATCAGATATACCGACTGCCGAAAAGAAAGTCGGTTAATTTTATTGTAAAAAGTTTTTTAAAGGAAGTTGTAGTAACTGCAATAGTAAAAATGTGCCCCGGTGATGTATTGATCGCAATCGCAACTGAGCGTTAGGTCTTTCGTTCCAGCCTCTAGCTCAAGCAAAAATACTATGAACCAAATATATATGTGCGATGTTGATGACTTGTGAATGAGCGACGACGTAGACACTATACAACAAAACTCAGTAATGTCCACACAAGCTGGCAGGTAATGGTCCAGTCCCATACACACAATATGCTCGCTCTGACACTTATTCCACCAGGAAATAACCATAATTTCACTGCGCATAGTCCGCTACATTTCTTTATTCCGACATATTTTATTCAGGAAAAACATGTTACCATGAAACGCGAAAATATTTTCAGCTGAAACTAAATTATTTGATGCTAAACGAACGGACAGATTGATGGGATGTCGCTTTTTTTGTTTGTTTTATTGAGTTTTGTAAAAATGTTTAACTAACAAACTAACCATGTTTTGCGGTTTTAAAACAAATAGAATAAACGCACCATCAATTTTAAATCTACTCAGAAAGGACATAGTAAAAACAGAGTCTCAACATACTTTCACTTATAATAAACAATACAAAATTCGGTACTGTAAGGTACCTACAATAAGTACAGCTTAAGGCCTTGTGTTGTGAGTGTTGTGACACAACAGAAACCTAAAATCATATCAAACTCTAATAATTCACACCCATTTGCAAAACAATTTTACAGTAATGCGGAACAACTGGTGAACACTTACAATCAATCAATCAACTTACAAAACATTCAATTTATTGGAATATGATTCACCCCATTGGCAGTTCAAATAAGCCTATGAATGCTAACCAATTCCGAGTTCATTTCCCAAACAATGCTAAAGAAACTAACGCACAGGTGTTCCCATGTACGGAAAGAGCATTACCGTTGTGCGGCCTCTTAACCCATGCCCCGGGGACTATAATTTAAAATTCATGCATTCCACCCCATAGTGAACCAATTAAAACTCTCATTAATAATGATCAGGATTAGCTGTTCCGCGTTGTACTCATGATTGCATTCAAGAATGAACCCAGCTGGATTTATTTCGTTCGCATTGTGCGGAAAATAAGCGTTGCCGTTGAGAAGAATGAGAAATAAGAAACAATCTCTGGCGATACCATCGGATTTTTCATCCGTTATTTCAGTTCTGTCTTTCTTTTTTTCCTCTTTTTTCTTGCAGACAAAGGACGACCGTGTCAATTGGCTATTTCTCTTGGAAGTCGTAACAGTCGGGCGCTTAGCGCACTTCTGTAGTTTTTAAATGTCGAAAGTTTAGAAGTAAACTCGCAAGACGTGTACTTAGCCGTTAGCGGCAAACGTTTGGTTGCATCCGTTGTGCAGAATTGTTTCTAAAAGGGCCAAAATGATTTTTGTGCTATTGTTTTTGCGTTTGGTGGTAGTTGCACGTTTCGTAGTTCGTAAACTTATTGTCTTCTTACGTTTTAAAACAGTTTCACTAAATAAGAATTGATTATTGATCTAATTGTGACATTATTTAAAGCAATATAGAAAATGATAAGTAGAGTTACTTTTTTGTGAACTACAAGTCAGTACTCGCCAGATATTATTATTCATAAATTATTAATACTTTGTGAAAGATCGACTACACAAGACTAAATAAAAATAAATAAAAAGCCCTACTCATATACATAGAAACTCTGATAAAAAGTAAATAATTAACAACCGTCTTGACATTCAAAGCTTGCTATCTTGATAGATATCAATACTTTTATTCAGAGTTCCATTCATGATTCTACCACATGCGTCATTTTATATATGTTTAAATGGATTAAAGTGCGAGCTCTCTTGAGTGTGACATACACAATACCGGAATATAATCGAACATATGCTTTTATTAAATTCTTACTTCTATTAATTGAAACAAAGCTCAATTACACAAAAAAAAACAAAGCCTACGTCACGCAAAAGGGAAATTTATACCTATTATAGGCGAAATTGGATTTATAACAACATTTAGGCACTGTATATTCGTTCCTGCAGCGGAAAATTAATGAAATAGTAGCAAGTGCGAGTACATCTCAAAACATTTAATTATTATTGTTGTTAATTTGGTTTAGATTTCAATGCTAACATTGTTATTGCCGACTGTAGAGAAAACGTGGCGCAGGGTCCGCTTATATCACTGACGCCGCCGTAGGTACCCAAATTTAATTTGACTCCTATAGGAACCGTGACTAGACTAGGGGAATATATTAGAGGTTACTGCAGACAGGCGCGATACGTCAATGCGATTGGATTACAGTTGTAATAATAAGAGCAGTAATAGTCTGATTGTTATTATAATCATTCGTGGTCCATATTTTATATGCAGGTGACAATGTACAAAAAATATAAATAAGCCGTAGTATGCTTATTTTAAATCGGTGACGGGCATGTGTTAATATGATTATTGACACAGGCCAGTGCATACACAAAATATAAGTACTTGGGTGGGCGACCGAGCTCTGCTCGGGTGAAAATAGAGAAAACGACGTTTTATAAAAATTAAACCTAGCTAGATCGATTTATCGCCTCCGAAACCCCCTGCATACAAAATTGCATGGAAATCGTTGGAGCCGTTTCCGAGATTCAGATTATAATTACCTACACGTACTTACAATATTTTACCTACACGTAAAACTAGTTTTAGAATTTTGTAACCGAATTTTATTCCTAGAACTTGAAGCCCTAGTTTGAAACGTGATTACCTAGGTTTAAAGGATTTTTTTGATTGACCCCTTCCGTACCAGGCAGCTACACTTCAGAAAGATCTCCGTTAAGCGGTCGGTCTATAGAAGCATTTTCATTTATTATTCAGTCTCATATTTCTGTCGGTTACCATACATACCTATGTATAATAGTAAATATGTACCAAACTAACTACCGTTGCAAAATTTCAGCCATTCGGGACCATTCGGGGCCACCGAACCGATGATTCCTCGAACTAAAAAATCCCATTTAAATAGGAATATGTGTAATATTTACTGGGATCTGATTGGTGCGTTTGATTATAAACATTTGTGCGTTAATTTAAATTATAGATTGCTGTTCTTTGCCTCCACAGGCTTTTCTCGACTATGTTTGAAAATATGGGCATAAAAACATATTTGTGAATATTCTTCGGGCTATGAAGAATTGCCAAACTTAAGTGGCAGTGGGCAGAGCACGAACGGATGGCCGAGTGGGCAGAAAAGTTCTGGAGTGGCGACCACGAACCGTAAGACGTTGCGTTGGAAGGCCTCCCACCAGGGACCGATGACCCGGTGAAGATTGCGGGGACCGGTCAATGTGGCGATGCTTGGGAGAGGCCTATATCCAGCAGTGGACGTCTTTCGGCTGATATGATGATGATGATGTGAATAATTAAAGTAATTTCTATGGAGCAACTGCCCGTTGATTTTGGTGATGGATTTATTTTAAAAAAGAAAACAATGTTATCCTAAACATAACTTTGCATATCAAGATTAATGTTACAAATGTTCTCATTTAAATGTACACAACAGGTTTAAGATACTATGAATAATTCAATTGATTCAATGTTAAAGCATCATTAACACACCATTACGTCCATTACGTACATTACAATTCTAACTTGACAAAGGGTAGATATCGAAAATTCGAGATCTTTCATTGGAGCCGTCAATTTAATTAAACTGCTAACGACTTGATAAGATTCTTCTTTGCGGAACACTGACTTTTATGGCCTTTGCCTCTGAACATCTTTGGAATAACTTCTTGAGAATGTATGCAATTAGGTAAAGGTTGAATACTTCCCAAAACACGAAACGGGCAGAATGTCTTGAAAAGCGCGAAAATATTACCATGTCAGTGGTAAACATTAAATATTATGTTTGACCCAGAATTCAGCTACGGTAACACTATTCGGTGACATAAGTGCGAAAATATAGCACAGTATCGCAGAATATGAAGGCTCTACAAGTCATAAACTATGCATTTTTCTTCAAATAAAATCTACTTTCATAAAGATTGCATTCGTTTTTTTTAGGGTTCCGTACCCAAAGAGAAAAAATGGGACCCTCTTACTAAGACGCCGCGATCCGTCTGTCTGTCTGTCCATTTGTCACCAGGCTGTATCTCATGAACCGTGATAGCTAGACAGTTGAAATTTTCACAGATCATGTATTTCTGTTGGCGATAAAACAACAAAAACTAAAAACAGAATTAAATGAATATTTAAGTGGGGTTTCCATACAATGAACGTGTTTTTTTTGCAGTTTTTTGGATTTTCTTAATTTGAGACAATTTAAGCCCAACCGCAACTCTATAAACTCTATAGAGACCAAGCTATGGCCTTTCGAATATGGTCAATTTTTTCCCGAAAATTTACAATTTTTTGTTATACTTCCGTCCGGATTAATATATTGGCAAAATCGCTTGTCCTATGAGAAAAGTTATAAGTAATAAAGTTGTTGTAGTTGTTCAATTTCCTTTCATTAACAGAAAAAAATAAGTGTACAAAACTAACAGTTCACTCACAATCGCGAAAAAACTAAAAGAAGGTAAAACGATTTTTTGAAGAATTGTGACAAAGCTCTCTGAATATTTATTTGTGTGCATAGTACAAAAAGAATAGGCATAGAATCATTTAAAAAGGCATTTCAGCCCAGCTCTCGGGCAAGTACATGTCTTTTTAATAAAATACAGTCTCTAAGACTGCATATTTAAGCCTATTTTACCTTCCTGTACAAGACAACCTAGATTTCAATTACGTCTAGATTTTAGTACGGCATTTAGATTTACCCATTAGTTTAACACTGAAACTTTAATGAGCAGTTTAGTCATAAGTATCTCAACAGATGTTAATACGGTTCGTGTTTACCAAAACTAGGAACTACATAAATCAGAAAACGTAGATATCGAAAGGCTCTTCCACGAAATTCTCTACCGAAACAAGCGAATATACTGAGAAATAAATATTTACTTACTTACTTAAGCAACGACTGAAAAATTCAGGAAGCACTTTAAAATTAGTCCACTTTGAATAAATCACTTTAAATTAATATCTTATAGAATCCGGTATAATGTATTAAACATTATACCGGATTCTATAAGAACTGAATTCTTTACGACCCTTCTAGGTTTTAAGATCTCTCAAAATATATTTTGTTACCCAGATACATACCCGATTCGCAATTCACAGCCTAGTTAACTGTATGCCAACTGCATGCGAACTGCACAACGGTCCACAGTTTTGATGTTGTTATATCAAATGCATAAAACCACATCCTGACTGTTATTTTCCAGTTGGATTGTCCCACAAACGTAGAACTTCTATATAGGCCAGAACAACACGTGTTCTAACCCGTTAATGTATGTATAATTTCTTCTTTGGCCACAAATATCTCGGTGATAAGCTAAAGATTTATTAATTGACTACGGAACCCTATTTAGTCGCCAACACGCACTTGGAGAGTTAGCCTATTTCTTATTTACATTTACTTTTCTATCCACCAAAGTGGTTGTCTTTAAAAGAAAAGATTGGTACATTTCCTAACAGACAAAGATAAATGGACTGAAAGATTAGACGGATTTCTTTTTCCTTTGTAATCTCGAAATTAAGTAAATTGAATCTTGTTATGGGACTATTTGTTAACACTACGTACAAGCTTTTATTCGTAAACATCACGCCTGTAATTCCTGAAGGGTTTGCATAGGGGTACACCCACATTTAGTCCGTCATGTTTAGTTCTCATGTAATAAGGGCGAGCCTATTGCCATTAACCGGGCACAAATCCAGACTTCGGCCTGCTACTGAGAAGCAGAGGATAACTGTGGTCTCATGCCACTGTGGTGGAAAATCATCCAATGACTTCTCCCGCTCTGGATGGGGCGGTAGGGTGTGTCAGACTTTTACTGACTAAAACCCACCCATGTTCCTTCAGTTGCTTGAGCTATGGCCGTGGTAAATCTCTTTCAAATTTATCCGCAACCCAGGCAGGCATCGGCCCTAGTGGAACCCGTAAGTTTTTGCTGACATCTCTTTGAGGCGTGATGGAACACTACGCGCCGTCGACTCGAGCCTGGTCCTTATAGGACGGCAAGCTACCAATTGCTCCGTACGGCAGCCGGGAATCGGATTGCGACTCCCGACGCCCAAGGCGTCTCCTGCGATGGCTTGGGGCGTGAGGGCGTCTCCGTTGCGTCTCCCTCACGCATTGCATTACAGCATTATTACTTGGCAGAAAGAGGCGAGAGCATCCCATGCCCTCTCACCCCTTACCATGGCCTGAAATAGGGACAGATGCGAGAGGTCGCCAATCGCCTCCACGTGGAAACGGCGGGCGATGTTCCGCCAAAGCGGGGTAGACCTCCACCGTATGCTCTATCGTCTCCTCTGGCGATCTACACAATGGTGACAACCGGGTATTTCCTCCCGCCTTATCCTGAACAGGAACCTCCCGAAACAGCCGCGTCCAGTGAGGACCTGCATCAGGCGGAAGGTGAGGACACCGTGACGTCGTATGCCATCTACCGTAACAAAATAATAAATTCTACAAAGTCGCATATAAACAAGGTTATCCTCTGAACACCACTATGAATATGTATGAAATATAATAAAATATTTATTACATGTAAGTTGATTATTGAATACCCGATACATATCGAATAGTTTGTACATAACAATTTCAGATGAGAATATTTTCTTGTTTCATACTTTTTAGAGCGTGGTTTTCCAGTAGTCGGGTTTTAGTTTATGAACATATTTTTATCATTTGCAGCAGCAGCGCTTGCGACCACTAGACCAACGAGGCAGTATTTCAAAGTCTCTAATAATCCCGAAGGAACATAGTCCTGGATAAAAAGTATCCTATGTGCTATTCCTGACTATAAATCTATCCCTGTGCCAAATATATTAACACATTTACATACTCACAAACTTTCACCTTAATATTAATACACTAATAATATACTGGCTTCTGCCATCGGCTTCGCCCGCGGGCAATTCGTAAATTATCCCAAGGGAACATATTCCCAGGATAAAATGTATATCATGTGCTATTCCAGACTAATCTATCACTTGCCAAAATTTCATCCAGATCCGTTCCGTTGTTTTTGCGTGAAAGAGTAACAAACATACAAACACACTCAAAAACTTTCGCTTTTATAATATTACTAGCTTTTGCCCGCGACTTCATCCGCGTGAATGTTGGTTATCGCGAATAAAGTGATATCTTTCGTAATTTTTTCCTATGTTACTTCTAATACCTCCAAGAATATGTGTACAAAGTTTCATGATGATCGGTTAAGTAGTTTTCGCGTGAACGCGTAACAAACAAACAAACTTACATTCACTTTTATAATATTAGTATGATAATTAATTCATTAATATTATTTTTTATAAGTAAGATAAGATTTAAATTTTGCAGTGCAGTTAGTTGAAACGGTGGAATGTGTACCTGTAACGATACAAGTAATGAAATCAAGGAAATGGAATCGCATTTAGTATCGCCTAAGACTCGTTTAAATTGCAAATTCCCGCTGCTATTCATTTAAGTCGCTATCTTTTTTATTCTCGATCGATACATTTAAATCTTAAGTTCAATGAAACAGAATCAGCTAAATAGATTTGGTTTTCCTTTGTGATTGCTTTGTATTGAGTTAAAGAATGTTAGAACCTATAAACTAAATGTTGTACCTGGCTGGTTTACCATAGACACATAGAATGAACTGCACTGACAGTTGTAAGAAAAAAAAAAAGTATGTAATGCTTCTGTTGTGATAAAATACTATTATAGATTTACGTTGTTCCTCAAATTAATGTGTTTTAATTTACTCTAATCTGGTAGCATAGCTACTGTAATGCTGTAATAATTAAGCACGTTAAAGTGAAAAGTTTCTTTGTCGTGAAATTGTGCGCACGTAAGTCATTTACCCAAAAATGACGACGTCCAATACCGGGACGGCTATTGTTCCCGCCATAGAAAAATTAAATGGCATGGGGAACTACAGTTCGTGGAAATTCATCATGAAAATGATCCTTATCCACGAGGATTTGTTGGAGTGCGTGGATACAAAAGACGGTTAGCCCGCCTGCGATGACAGGAAGAAACAACAGAAGGCTTTGGCTCGCATCTGTTTGAGCATCAATCCTGTAGCCATCACGCACGTGCGGAATGCGAATACTGCATGGGAGGCGTGGCATAATCTTCAGACTGCATATGAAGACAGGGGGTTATGCAGGAGACTTGGTCTTATGCGGCAGTTGTTTGGGATGAAACTCTAGGAGTATCCCGATATGGAATCATATTTAATGAAAATATGTGATGTCTCACAACAATTATCAGACATCGGAGCTGCTTTAGAAGACGAATATCTGGCTGTTATAATGCTGAGTGGGCTCACATCCGACTATGACCCACTGATCATGGCGTTAGAGAACTGCAACGTAAAGATGTCGAGCGAACTGGTCAAACAAAAACTTTTACAAGAAGAACAGCGCCGGACCAACGGAACCGACACGAGTAGTGGTTCCGTGATGGTGGCAAAACGACGAGACAATAAGCCTGTCAAATGTTTCCGTTGTAAAAGGCTGGGCCATATTTCCAGGAATTGCCCCGAGAAGGAGAAAGAGGTAAAGAAACCCCAAACTAAAAGCGCAGCAAATATGTTGAGCGCGTTGTCGGTGGATGTGCAGGAGAACGCTTGGTACATTGACTCCGGAGCGTCGTGTCATATGTGCAACAGGAGGGATATTCTCAAAGACTTCGTGGTAGATACAAGCCTGGAAGTCACTGTGGCTAACGGTGAAAAACTTTATAGTGCGGGTCGTGGCAGTACCGAGCTGCATGTTAAAGATGGTATAAAAACTCTAAGTAGTGTAGTTTTTATTCCTAAGTTGTCATGCAATTTGATTTCTGTTAATGTGTTGACGTCTAATGGTTTTCGAGTCGTATTTTGTTCTGATTTTTGTAAAATTTATTTTGATAATGTTTTAATAGCTATTGCTAAACGTGAGAATGGTTTATTTAAATTACAAACGTTCTCGACGCGCCGTAGTGTTCATAGTTCATCCGATTCCGCGTCCGCTGATCAAATTGTAGCGAATGTGGGGAGTGAACGTGTTACATCTTGTTATTGGCGTTAAAACTGCGGGTGGGCTGTGATACTCATATATTCAACAATACATGACTGCGTGGTAATCTCTTTAAAAGTACATATTAAAATCACTATATGTTTCACAGGCGAATACACTATATGATGTGTCGACGTGGTTGACACACCAGTCTTCAATTTAAAAACCTGACACATGCATTTGGTGCCATTTATCTCAGCACATAAATTTTGTAAAAAACTAATGTCGTCAAAAATATTTCCTGTATGATTATAACTGTAGAATTTTATGATTTTTAAATGATTGTCTTCTTTAATATTGTGTCTAAAAACTAAATCCAATGTATCAAAAATATCTTTTGTTGTTTGACAGTTTATAACATAATGTAGTAATTCTTCATCTATAGCATTTAATAGTAAAAATTTCGCTTTCGCTTCATTAATTTCTTTCCCTTCAAGGCCTTTTGCTTCAAGATACAATTTGGTAATTAATCGCCAATTTTTGTAATTCGATTTCTTTTTCAATTTTGTTAGAGAATCCATCTCTTTAAAGTAAAAATAGGTACTTACTTATCTTCCTTAATTTACAAACCTATTTTTCTTCCGTAGCTATGGTTATGACATAAATAATTGGTTGCTAAGCATCTGATTTGCAACTGAAAAAATATCAAAATTTAATATAATTTTCTAAACTGGGCCCATAACCTGTTATTGGCGTTAAAACTGCGGGTGGGCTGTGATACTCATATATTCAACAATACATGACTGCGTGGTAATCTCTTTAAAAGTACATATTAAAATCACTATATGTTTCACAGGCGAATACACTATATGATGTGTCGACGTGGTTGACACACCAGTCTTCAATTTAAAAACCTGACACATGCATTTGATTGTAAATAAGAATAAACTTAATACATTCTGTATAGCCAGAACTTAATGAGTTTTGCTAACTAAAACCTCATTCCAACACATCTCAAGATGTTTGGCATCAGCGATTGGGTCATCTAAACTCCAGGAGCATGAACCTACTGAGAACAGGTATGGCAAATGGCATAGAGTTTGACATCAGTAACTATAAACAGTGCATTTCTTGTATTGAGGGCAAGACAACAAAGTTACCTTTCCCGAAGAAATCGTACACGAGAGCTACTGAAATCTTAGGCCTTATCCACAGTGATGTTTGCGGACCTATGCCGCAACCTTCGTTCAGAGGTTCTCGTTACATGTTGATTTTTATAGATGATTTTTCACGTAAAACTTTTTGCTATTTTATTAAAGCCAAAAGTGAAGTATTTGAGTTTTTTAAACAATTCAAATCCCTTGTCGAGAATCAAACAAATAAAACAATTAAAATTCTGAGAACCGACAATGGAGGCGAGTATGTAAACAAAAATTTCGAGGTATTTTTGAAGCAGCATGGCATACGGCACCAGAAAACTGTCCCTCACTGTCCACAACAAAATGCCGTTGCGGAAAGGGCTAATCGCACGATAGTTGAGGCTGCAAGGTGTATGTTGCAGGGTGCTGGCTTGGATCAAAAGTGCAGTGGGCAGAAGCAATGTGTACTGCGGTTTATCTGAAGAATAGATCCCCAACCAAGGCTGTGTTAGGAGCTACTCCTGAGGAGAAATGGTCAGGATCTAAGGTAAACTTGAACCATTTACGAATTTTTGGTTGCGTTGCGTATTCTGTCGCAGAGGATCGAAAAAAGTTAGATCCGAAATGTAAGAAGTACATATTTATTGGTTATTGCGAAGATACAAAAGGATATCGGTTAGTAGATCCCGCGCATCCGAATAAAGTTATTACTTCGCGTAATGTCGTATTTGTAGAGGATAAATTCTACAAAGATATGTTTGGAAATGAGGATCAGCAACCAGCGGTCAACATGCCGAATCCGTTCATGATTATCAGCAATCCTGAAACAGAGGATGTAGGAGTACAGGCGGCAGAACCGGTTGAGCACGAGACTTACGACCCAGATGCCTCAAGCAGTGATGAATCTGACAGCACTTCGGATGTGGATTACGTTCCTAGATCGTCATCTTGGGATTCTGAAGAATCGAGAGGGCGGAGCGAATTCGAAGATGCGTTTGAAGCGGCATTCACCACTGGCGCGAGTTGCGATACGGACACACCAAGTACCGTGCGCGAGGCACTTGGCGGGCCTGAGTCTACGCAGTGGAAGGCAGCAATGGCAGTTGAGTACCAATCCTTTGTGGACAATAAATGTCTGGAACTTGTGGATATACCGAAGGGAAAGAAAACTGTTAAGTGCAAGTGGATATTTAAGAAAAAGAGAGTATTGAACGGAGAGCTGCTTCAGTACAAGGCTAGGTTGGTTGCGAAAGGATTCACGCAAAAGCGTGGCGTAGATTACTTTCAGACCTTCAGTCCAGTCGTGAGATATTCTACAATAAGACTGCTCTTGGCATTGGCAGCTGAATATGACATGGAAGTCGAACATATGGACGTAAAGACTGCTTTTCTGAACGGAGAACTGAAAGAAGTCGTTTATATGGAAATTCCCGAAGGCTTTCCAGTAGAAAACAGCAAAGGAAAAGCATATCGCTTGCTCAAAGCTGTATATGGATTAAAGCAAGCCAGTCGATCATGGAATGAGAAGATGATGTGCTTATTAAGAAACTGAAGTTCAAAAGGTTGGCGTCCGAGCCGTGTGTTTACGTAAGATCAAATGATAACGGACTTGTCATTCTTGGCCTATATGTTGACGACATTTTGCTGTTTAGCAACAGTCAAACTGAGAAAAGGGCGGTAAAAGAAGAGTTAATGAAACAGTTCGTTATGAAGGATCTTGGAGCTGTTAAAAATGTATTTGTAATACACGTACACCGCAAAGATGGCAAAATTCATCTAGACCAATCTAGTTACAAAGCGAAAGTTTTGGAAAGGTTTAAGATGACAGATTGTAAACCTGCTAAGACGCCTATGGAAGTTGGTATAAAACTAGAAAAGGCTGTAAAGAAAGGGCAGTATGAATACAGGAACTTGATCGGTTGCCTGATGTATATCGCGGTGTGTACGCGTCCTGACATCGCGCATGCTGTGAGTATGCTTAGTCAGTTTAATGATTGCTACTCGGAAGCTCACTGGAAGGCGGCGAAACGGGTGCTACGTTACCTCAAGGGTACAATGAACTACGGTATAACGTATGAAAAGAGTGGGTTGAATGTATGACATGGTATAATGACAGGTTCAGCGGACGTGGACTGGGCGGCCAGTGTAGTTGACAGACGGTCTTACACCGGCTGCATATTTAAGTTAGGCAATTCTATAGTTTCCTGGGAAAGCCGTAAACAGCGCACGGTGGCTCTTTCCATCACCGAAGCTGAATATATGGCTCTGTCAGATGCGTGTAAAGAGGCATTGTTCATCAAGGCATTCATATCAGAATATTTGAGGCTCGATGTGAAGATTGTCGTTTACAATGACAATCAGTCCACCATCAAGTTGTCTGAAAATCATGTTTCATGCCAGAACTAAGCATATAGACGTTAGGCATCACTTCATTCGCAAAATAGTTGAAAACGGTGTGATAGCCATTCAGTATAAATGTACAAGTGACATGTTGGCAGATATTTTGACAAAGCCTTTAGGTTCTGAAAAGTATGAACATTTTGTAAAAGATTTATATATGCTTAGTACCTCGTAGTGCAGTGAAAATATTGAAGTAGTATTAGTAGTAGGTACTTCACATAGAGTTTAAGGGGTAGTGTTAGAACCTATAAACTAAATGTTGTACCTGGCTGGTTTACCATAGACATACCAATGAACTGCACTGACAAAAAAAAAAAGTATGTAATCCTTCTGTTGTGATAAAATACTATTATAGATTTACGTTGTTCCTCAAATTAATGTGTTTTAATTTACTCTAACAAAGAATAGCTTTGGTTTTTATGTACTGTTACTTACCAGCGAAGCGCACTACGGAATGGATTGGTTAGGTTAGGTTAGATTGCAATATTGCAATCCCGCAAAACGGGATCACGCATTCCCGCGGGATCTCGCTGCTTTTATTAATCTGCTGGATCCCGCACCTTCAAAGTGCGGATACCGCAAATTAAAATTTTGGCGCTAAAACTTTCGCGTAAATTTTCGCTTAACTTTAGAAAAACAGCTTCAACAAGAAAAAATAATATTTAAGAAAAAGCTAGACAACAAGCAACAGGACTTAGAGATTTTTTTTAAGAAAAAAATGTCGTTCTTTGAGTCCGATGGTATCAGGGGAGAGTACCTGACGCTCGCCTATGAATATATCCTGACGGTTCAGCCTACTAGCGTAGAAGCCGAGAGAGCGTTGTTAGCATCAGGATATATTTGCAGTTCACTAAGATGCAGGCTCGGAGATGATACAATTAATGCCACTGGCTTCTTAAGAGCGTATTTTCGAAAGTTATCACCATAGGTTGATATAACAGTAATAACATCAAAGAGAAGTTGTGATTTGATTATTGGTCATTATATGAATAACACTGAATTAAAAATATTAAACTGTTGTTAGGAGTTAGGGTAAAATTAAACAAAACTATTAAACTATGACAAATATTAAATGTTTGGCATAGTTTAATAGTTTTGATGAATCTAAGAAAACAGATTACTAATTATTTATACATAGTTAATAGAAAATAAATAATTTCTGTTGCTTAATGTAAGAAATGTTTAATAAAAGTTGATTTTTACACAAAAATCTGTTGTTTCAATTTGATTTTATAACATAATTTCAAAGATACGGGATCCCGTGTGATTCCGCGCGGGATTGAGTAATGCCGCATATAAATCCCGCGGGATTTAATGAGCTGCGGGATTCCAATCCCTAGGCTTGGAGATAAGGCTGAGAGATAGAAGTACCGGATCAGTCGACGTGGTGACGTTTTGAGAGGCCTATGTCCAACAGTGGACGTCTTTCGACTGTAATGACGAAGATGATGACTAGCGAAAGATGTAGATATATAAGTTTTACATAAATATATTATGGCTTTAAGCTTATCACCGCTGAATCATTAATACTACTTCTACTTCTAAAATCTAGATGACTTTTACCTAGCAATTTCTAATCACTTTTTATCATTATGAACGCCTACAAAAAATAAACTACTACAATATACTATGCTATACTATACCTACAATTGACAAACCACGATAGATAAGTGTAGATCCATTATATTTCTTACTAGCTTTCCCGGTGGCGCTGCACACAGAGCTCGTTATCGGGCAAAAAAGAATAGCATATATAACTCTGGAATAATGTAGCTTTCCATATGAGAAATATTTTTTTAAATCGGTCTATTAGTTTTTGAGTTTATCCATTACAAACAAACTTACAAACAGTCAAATATTTCCTCATTTTAATATTAGTGTAGATGTAGATTTCTAGCTCTATTACACAGAACAGAAAAAAACGCGCGTTACATTTCGGGGAGTGCGCGACGGAACTGCACAATTTGATTCCGCCAAGCCCTTTCCATCATCGGACTACAAGACGTACGGCAATGTGCCATCGGTACATGGTGGATATCCCACCCATACGCACAAAGCGTTTTGAAAATACTTTCATTGTGCGTACAGCTAAGGAGTGGAACTCCCTGCCGGCGTCCTTGTTTCCTGATAGCTACAACCTAGGAGTCTTCAAGTCAAGAGTGAATAGGTTACTTCTAGGCAAGCGTGCTCCACCTTCGACCATATCATCGCTTAACATCAGGCGAGATAGTGGTCAAACGCGAGCCTATAAAGAATTAAAAAAAATACGCCTTCTGTGTCTATTACCTACATGTTATATTATGATACTAAGATTTTATCACGTAAAACAGCGTTCCATTCTGAATATTCCCAGCAGGAAAGAGCTATAATGGAATTTACAAGTTCCAAAAATCGTCCCACACACGAAAAGCGCCTGTAGAAAAAAATTGCAATAAGTTAAAAGCACGCGTGAAGATAATTGTCGTAGGAGTAGAAAAAATGTAGTTACTAAAAAATAAACTGTATTATGTAATACGCTCACAACTTTAATCGCCCAAGGCCTTAACTTTCAGTATTTATGAGTCGTAAAAAGTAAAATGTTACAGATTGTATTCAATCAATCTGCCTAGCCTTTTCTCAACTATGCTGGGGTCGGTTACCAGTCTGGGGATTTAGCTGAGTACCAGTGTTTTACATGGAGCGACTGCCTATCTGACCTCCACAACCCAGTAACTGGGTACCACAATACTTCTTGGCAAGACTGATGTCAGATTTCAGGCTTCTGACTACCCGTAATGACTGTCAAAGACCTTCAAATGAAAGCTAGCCAACGGCTAACGTGCTTTCCGAGGCACGGAGGAATCTCGGTATGCTGAAATGGTCACCTATCCACAGACCGACCTCGTCAAACGTTGCTTAACCTTAAAGAATCACGACATTGATAAGGAGCGATCACCAAGGAATACCTTGCTTGTTTCTATGACTTTTTTTGATGCAATAATGAGCTTGTATTTATCAGAAACGAATATACTTCCTGTAATGTTAAACAGGCGTTACCAAGAACATTATTTAGACGAGAATAGTACGAGCTACGACATAGCAGCGTAGCACCGTAGCACTACACTGCGGTGGCGCGGCGTTGCAACCAATGCTTCCTCTTCGTATAGATTTTTGTAGGTTCTTCTTTCACTTTAATTTCGCGTAGTTTTTATTTAATTCTATTTTTCTACTAGTTCTTAGTAGTAATTCTAAACATACCCATGTTTAGAATTAAACAGCAGTAGAATATTTATTCATCATTCGAATAAAATTCTATTGATACACGATCAAAATCACTTGTTCGATCTCCTGCTTGAATTCCCCTAAAGTTCAAGATACACCTGTGTCACACGCCACATTCACGGCTTGCTTGATCGACTGATCTCCATGAATTTTGCATACATATAGGCTTGTCGTGAAGATGACAAGTTTTTTTTTAAATTAATTTTTCCTTCTAGTGGGTATGTTTAGAATTAAACAGCAGTAGAATATTTATTCATCTTTCTTATAAAATTCTATTGATACACGATCAAAATCACTTGTTCGATCTCCTGCTTGAATTCCCCTAAAGTTCAAGATACACCTGTGTCACACGCCACTTTCACGGCTTGCTTGATCGACTGATCTCCATGAATTTTGCATATATATAGGCTTGTCGTGAACATGACAACATAGGATGATTTTGATCCCTTTAGATCATGTGTCAAGGATATGCAAATATTTCATACCTTTGAGGATTCCTCTAGAAGCTACTTTAATAAAAATGCGACACGCGTCTTGTGTCAAGACCAATACTGTTTCCCAAAGGGTTTGTAGAGTTGCACTGTTGAATTTACAATATATTTTTCTTGGAAGGTTAGTGTTGAGTCACATTTGTTATATCAATCAGTTACTTAGTGCATTTATGGTATACTAGCCATTTCCTGTATTTTTTTGCATATATTATTCAGAAGCATGACTTCTTTATCTATAATCCATCAACTCATTTTGTTCCCTATCAAGTCATTTTCACACTCTTTTACTAGACTGTTTCCACAGTTCAGCGAGTTTTACCTAAATAAAAATATCCTTGCCTCGGAAAAAAAATGAGGACTGGCCAGTTCCAGACTTTGATTGAGCAAATAAAAAATAAAACATTAATCAGATCAAGGTATTTTGAAATAGAACTGTGTTTGATGCCGATCGTTTCCTGTACTTCTGCTCAGAGCGTTAAGATAAATCGAGTCCATAAAATGTTTTATTTTTTCTTTTCCTTCTCCGGAGGAGGTCGTAACAGCTTGCATTTATTTTGTGAGAGACTTAAGAGGATGTGGTCTACACAGTCTACAGACAGCGACGCTAAATAATTATGTGTTACCAGTTCATATTTCTCGTGAAAATTGATTTATGGATTTTTGAAGAAATATGTTTGGTTTACTGAAGTTAAAGTCGTATGTTTTATGTATTTGCTAGGTTAGTCGCAAGCATTTATTTCGCAGCTATGAAAATGAATTTTTCATTTGAATCTTGATGTGTGTTTGAATTTTTGAATACCTTTAATTAAAGTACTTGGCGTTTTTAACATCCGACCGAAAAAGAGGGGTGTTACAAGTTTGATGTTTGTACCAGTGTGTTTGTGTATATATGTATTTGTATATCTTTCTGTGACATCATAGCTGCTAAACGGATGAGCTGATTTTTATTTAGATGGAAAGGTGTCTTTATAGAGAATTTTCTTAGATAATATGTTCGATGAAAATCAGTTCAGCCGTTCAAAAGTTATAGACCTTTAACTGTTTGAAACGGGGGTGTTTTCGCAAGATATCGTATCATAATTACGTGTTCAATAGATTTTCGATCAAAGCGTGTCTACTTCTAGATAAATTATGTAGCAAATGTTAAAAAAAGAAAAATGTGTCGGGCGTTTTTAAAATTTAACTTGTTGTTAAAGTAAAACAAATAAATAAATGAAATAACATTTTCGAGCATGGTAGGCAGTTTTTTTAACCAATATTTTTACATAATGTCGACCTTTCATAAAATATTTATATGCGTGCCATTCAGGTCACCGTGCGTGAGTAAAAATCTTTCTGGACACACCTGTTTATATTATTTTTGTAAGGGCCGTCCAAGAAACAATTTTGTTTACTTAGTAAAAATAGTGAGGAAACATTTCTTTTCCGACAATACGGCATTGTTCATGCGACTGCCGAAAAATCCGGGCGGATTTCCTTTTGTATAAAATGTTTTCACAACTGAAACAGGAGTAAACTCGCTTGGTTCCTAGAATTAACTCAGGTACAAAGAAAAATAGAAGTATGTACAATTCTCTGAACTTTAATTAACTTAGTTAGTGGAGGAGGACAGAACATACTTCTGGGAGTTTTATTGTATTATGTTTAGTACTCGTACGTTATTAAAACTTCATATTACAGCGTACTAACAACAGTGTTTCATACAAAATCAGGTCCCATTTACAAACAGAAATCCATGAATGCAAACTTTATTTAGATCTCGTATATTCGGGTCGCCCTTGGCAAAACCCTCGATTCTCGGCTTTACTGTAACTCACTTCATGTGGAGGTTGCAGTCGAATAACATTTTAATTACATTCAATCTGTGCCTATTGTTTATAAACGCGGCTGTTTACATATCAAATTGTTTATTCCCAGTGTTTCTGCTTAAATGGAGGTAATTACAAACCACGACACGCATTACAGTGCCGGGTGAGCGTGTCCCCAGTAATGGGATGGGCTTATAGAAAGGAGTTACTCCAGCCATCCATCAAAGGGATTAACATCGCAGGGTAGCTGTGTCGTCGCAACAACCTTATGGGATTAAGAGGTTGACTACGACCCTTGCAGCGTTGCGTTCAATTATTCCGTTAAAACCGAGTGCCCGCGCGAATCTGCGCGGGAATATATTTTCTATTTTTTTACTCACCGAGTGCTCTGATCGATTTGGAGCGGTTGGCGTTGAATAAACCTAGTGGATGTGATCTGATAAGATTTTAATGTCTTGCCGTTTTATCATGATACATATGTTATTTAAGTAGGTAGTACGCGTGTATCTTGTCAATAATTGTGTTGTTGATATTAACCTTCGTAAAACACAATATGGGCTCTTTCAATTTAGACGTTAGGTGCGGGTAATTGTATAGAAAAATCAACTGGTCGTACACACGACAGTACCTACGATATTCGCACCACTGCGGTGCCGCAGCAGTCCGACACCAAATGTCTAAATTTAAAGAGTCCTTAAGTTTACCTACAATTTGTGTTTAACTTTACCTATAAACTCAAATAAAATAAAAAGTCAAGCGAGAACGTTGAAAACATCAAGGTGACGCCGGTTAAACTACGCCTTGCCGTATACATATATACAAATGACATGCACACGTACAATGAAACTACGCCTTAGCTTGTCAGTCGAGCTTTTGATAAGTTAATTTACTTTTTTGTGAACTACAAGCCAGTACAGGCCAGATATTATTATTTCTGAATTATTAATACTTTGTGAAAGATCGACCACACAAGGCAAACTAAAAAAAAAAAAATTAACCTTACACACACTCATTTGAACTCTGATACACAGTAAATAACCAACAACCGTCTTGGCATTCAAAGCTTGCTATCTTGGTAAATACTTTTATTTTCTGACATGCGTGATTTTTTGTATGTGTGATATACACAATCCCGGAACACAATCAAACATACTTTAATCAAATACTTACTTCTCTTAATTGAAACAAAGCATAATTACACAAAAAAAACAAAGCCTTAATTACACAAAAGGCACATCTATGCCTATTATAGGTGAAATTGAATTCATAACAACATTTCGAGTGCAACCCATACATCGGTTAATTAGGCACATATTCGTTCCTGCAGCGGAAAATTAATGAAACAGTAGCAGCTGCTGAAACAATTCCGTGCCAGTACATCTCAACACATTTATTTATTATTGTTGTTAATTTTGTTTCAGATTTCGTTGCTAACATTGTTATTGCCGACTGTAGAGGAAACGTGGCGCAGGGTCCGCTTATATCACCGACGCCGCCGTAGGTACCCAAATTTAATTTGACTCCTATAGGAACCGTGACTAGACTAGAGAAATATATTAGAGGTCACTGCAGACAGGAGCGATACGTCAATGCGATTGGTTTACAGTTGTGATAATAAGAGCAGCAGTAGCCTGATTGTTATTATAATCATTCGTGGTCCATATTTTATATGCAAGTGACAATGTACAAAAAAACATAGCCAAAGCCGTAACTTTGCTTATTTTAAATCGGTGACGGGCATGTGTTAATATGATAATTGACACAGGCCAGTGCATACACAAAATACACACATCAACACGGTCTAGGGATATTTCATACTCAATTAAATAACTCGAAAAAGGAGCTTGTGGCTAAATAATAACAGCCGCACGGGTCGATCTTAAGGTTAAGCAACGCTTGACGAGGTCGGGCCGTGGATGGGTGACCATTTCTACATACCGAGTTTCCTCCGTGCCTCGGAAAGCACGTTAAGCCGTTGGTCCCGGCTGTCATTTGAAGATCTTTGACAGTCGTTACGAGTAGTCAGAAGCTTGAAATCTGACACCAGTCTAGCCAAGGGGTACCTACCGTATTACCCAGTTACTGGGTTGTGGAGGTCAGATAGGCAGTCGCTCCATGTAAAACACTGGTACTCAGCTGAATCCGGTTAGACTGGAAGCCGACCCCAACATAGTTGGGAAAAGGCTAGGCAGATGATGAATTAAATAACTCGAAAAGTACTGGCCGCATTGGAATCTTTTATACACCGATTTTTGTAATTTATCTCAGACTAATTCCAAATTCAAATTTTTGAAAATTCTTTTGTTTCGGTGGCATAAAAATGTCTTGAAATGTAGGAGAGGGAATTTTCATTTGTGCGAAATTTAGAAAACAATACGAATTACGTTTAGTTACAGTTTTTTTTCATTTTTAAACGAAAGATAAAGTTAAAATTGAGGTATTGTAGCCATGCAACGCCAACATTTGACGAGGGCGGAGATGTTACGAGCTGTGGGAACGCTGGAAGCTGGGTCTGTTCAGCGTAATGTTGCTGAGGTCATAGGGACCCACCAAAATGTAAATTCAAGATTGTGGACACGCTATCGTGCCACAGGTGAAGTAGCGGAGAGGCACCGGGGGCCAAATCGCATCACTACCCCCAGACAAGACCAATTTTTGCAAATTACTGCGCGAGCTCAACCAAATGCAACGGCGACTCAATTGGTCCAAAGGCTGCGAGTGGAACACCAAGTGCTTGTGAGTGACCAAACTGTAAGAAGGCGACTGCATGAAAGCAATCTACGCTCTCGTAGACCATTTCGGGTCCCACCTTTACGGAGAAGCAATCGTGGACGAAGATTAGAATGGGTTCGGAACCACGTGGACTGGGGCCGTGAGCAATGGTCCAATGTGCTGTTCACGGATGAATCCAGGTTCGGATTCCATCCAGATTCACGAAGGACGCGTGTTTGGCGAGTTCCTGGACGATGGAGCCGTCTTCAGAACTCTCAGGAAGTTCATCCATACCAAGGAGGAACAATTATGGTTTGGGCAGGAATTCGTCTTGGAGGACGGACGGATCTCGTTTGGGTGCGGGGCAATATGACGGCAGAACGATACGTCCAACAGGTGCTGGGGCCCGTAATCTTGCCCCACAGAACACAAATGGGGCAAGATTTCCTGCTCATGCACGACAATGCCCGGGCACACACGGCGAGAACGGTAGCAGCTTGGTTACATACACACAATGTTAGGGCCTTAGACTGGCCTGCTCAATCGCCAGATCTAAATCCCATTGAGCATGCGTGGGATATGCTGCAAAGAAGAGCTCTGAAGGAAGTTCCTGAAAATCTGGCTACAGAAGATCAACTTTTTGCGCACCTCAGAAGGACATGGGACAATATTCCGCAGCAAGACATTGACAACCTTGTTCTGAGCATGCCGAATCGTTGGCGATGTGTTATGAACATCATGGGCGTTTTCTCAGACTACTAACTTCAAGTTTATAAACACAAATTAAATGATTTTTCTATTTTTTTCAGTTTTTACTCATAAATTAAAAGTTAATTCATATACGGTTTCCGTCTATGCTTCATTTTTTTCCATAAAATCCTGAAATTTTAATCGAAGTACCTTAACCATTATTAAAAAATGGTAGAATATTAAGTAACGGAAGTAACGTATCTTTTAAATATGTACATGTCATATAAATAATTAACACATTGATAGTAATTCGCTTTTTTTAAAATATCCCTAGACCGTGTTGATGTGTTTATAAATACCTGGATGGGTGACCGAGCTCTGGTCGGGTGAAAATAGAGAAAACGACGTTTTCTAAAAATTAATCCTAGCTAGATCGATTTATCGCCCCCGAAATCCCCTGCATATAAAATTTCTTGAAAATCGTTGGAGCCGTTTGCGAGATTCAGATTATAATTACCTACACGTACTTACAATATTTTACCTGCACGTAAACTAGTTTTAGAATTTTGTAACCGGATTTTATTCCTAGAACTTAAAACCCTAGTTTGAAACGTGATAACCTAGGTTTATAGGAATTTTTAGATTGACCCCTTCCGTACCAGGCAGCTACACTTCAGAAAGGTCTCCGTTAAGCGGTCGGTCTATAGAAGCTACCTATTCAGTCTTGACTTAAAGACCCCCACTTATATTTTTATCGGTTACCATACATACCTATGTATAATAGTAAATATGTACCAACCTACCTACCGTTGAAAAATTTCACCAGCAATTTGATGAGACAGTGTGTTAACGAAGCTTCGACAGGGAGACAGATATTTGAAAAACCGGGTGAGCTTTTGAAATGTCAACTGGACGTGGTCGAAATCCCTGCGGGGCCTATAGGCTCTTTCCCGTGCTTGTGTTTGTTCATCCGATGCTGCATTCGTAGCCATTCGGGACCATTCAGGGCCACCGAACTGATGATTCCTCGAACTAAAAAACAAAATTTGAATAGGAATATGTGTAATATTTACTGGGATCTGATTGGTGCGTTTGTTTTTAAACACTGATGCATTAATATAAATTTTAGAACGCTGTTCTTTGCCTGCCCTGGCTTTTCTCGACTATGTTTGAAAATATGGAAACAAACATATTTGTGAATATTTATAGCAATTTCTAAATATACGACTGCCAATTGGTTTTGGTGTTGTATTTATTGCAAAAAAAGGCAAAAAAAACACTTTTGTTGTATGGGAGCCCCACTTAAATATTTATTTTTTCTGTTTTTAGTATTTGCTGTTATAGCGGTAAATACATCATCTGTGAAAATTTCAACTGTCTAGCTATCACAGTTCATGAGATACAGCCTGGTGACAGACGGACAGACAGACAGACGGATCGTGGAGTCTTTGTAATAGGGTCCCTTTTTTATCCTTAGGGAACGGAGCCCTAAAAAGGAACATCTTAAAGATAACGCTGAATATAAGGATACATGTTACAAGTGTTCTCATTTAAATGTAAAAACAGGTTTAAAATACTATGAATAATTCAAATGATTCAATGTTAAAGCATCATGAACACACCATTACCAACATTACAATTCTAACTTGACAAAGGGTAGATAGGTATCGAAAATTCGAGATCTTTTATTGAAGCCGTCAATTTAATTATACTGCTAACGACTTGAGAAGATTTTAATGACCTTTGCCTCTGAACATCTTGAGAATGTATGCAGTTAGGTAAAGGCAGAATTTCTTGAAAAGCGTGAAAATCTTAGCATGTCGGTGGTAAAAATTAAATATTATGTTTGACCCAGAATTCAGCTACGGTAACACTATTTGGTGACGCAGTCATAAAGTCTTCGCAAGTACAGGTTAAGGTACAAGCGCACTCTGAAAGGTGGTCTGCGGAGAGATGCCTCTCAAATACTAAAGATTATAGTAATGCTTTATCTTTCCTTCTCTTTTTATTTAAGAAATTGACTCGCACACTGTTCCGTTGTTGTTGAATTAGGTAATTTACCTATGTTTGCAGTATTTGTAAGTATGTGAGAAACATGTTCCTATTTATCAAATTAAGGAATTTACCTATTAGTGCTTGTAATACTTTATACCTATAGATAGTATAGTAGTGCTGGGTGCATCGTCCTCACGTATATAAATTTATGTATGTAAGTAAATGTTGTAAAACACTTTTTTAAAGAGTATGTGTAAAGTTTCTTGTCCCTTCTTCTCCATAACTAGCTACTTTTCAAAATGTACGGTAGAATCAATTATTATTAATTTTAAATTTATATTTTTGACATTCAAAACTGCCTAGTTGAAATAAAGAATTTTTGTTTTGTTGAAGTAAAGAATATGGCAACAGAACTGTGCTTAGGATTTGGATAGAGCATTTCCTATATCATCTTGACCTCGATATCCCCTGGTCGAAAGCAATACAGCCTAAGTTGGTGGTAATTAGGTGGATCGAGAGTACCCCAAAGTAGCCCAGTAGAAATCGACATTAAAATCGCAAAGCTTGATGTAGTTCTATATTATTCGTATGTTGTATTGGCCAGTTAGGGTAATTTGCAATTTCGTAAAATATGTGCTCGCTGCGCACAACGCGTAAAACTGTAACATTTTAGGACATTTTTCACTTGTTGTTCTAAAAGTCGTGAACTATGCGTTTTTCTTCAAATAAAGTACTTTCCGAACTTTCTTAAAGATTGCATTTATTTTTTGTTCATTGATTGAATTGCTTTTTCTTTTCTTAATTTGCGACAGTTAAAGCCCACCGCAGCTCTATAAACTTTATAGAGACCAAGCTATGGCCTTTCGAATGTCCAATGAAAGGTCCATTTTGCCCTAAAAATTGCCAATTTTCGGTTATGTCCCGTCCGGATCAATATATTGGCAAAATCACTTGTCCTATGAGAAAAGTTATAAGAAATAAAGTTGTAGTACATATAATTTCCTTTCAATAAAATAAAACATTAAGGATGCGAAACTAACAGTTCACTCACAATCTGGAAAAACCAAAAGGAGATAAAATATTTTTTGAAGAATTGACACAAAGCTCTCTGAATACCTATTTGTGTGCAAAGTTACAAAGAAAAAGGCATAAAATCATGTAAAAAGGCATTTCAGCCTAGCTCTCAGGCAAGTAAATGTCTTCTTACATTTGCAGGCAACGATTTTGAGAAGAATTAATATTTGTTTCGGGATATTTACCATGTATTTTTTGATTCTGGTTGAGAGCTCGATATTTCGGCACCGTTACAAGCGCCATGAACACGAGAACTAAAGTCTTTGCGGGTGGTTGTTGTTTATGAGCTGAAATATCTGTCTACCCTCTTCCTCACTCGTTTTTACGCACGATGCCGCTACCACCAGAACTCGTCTCAATGGTTACTCGACACTGTTCAGCACTCGTCTCACTAGTTACTCGATATTGTTCACGACAGACGATGCTCACTGTATCCACTTTTTACACTTGTTCAGTAGTTTTACGACCTTTATATAGTTGAACCACTGGATTCCAGGCTCTTGACGGATGCAATAAGAACTGAATTCTTCACGATCTTTCTAGGTTTTAAGATCTCTCAAAACATAATATTATTTTGTTACTCAGATACCTACCCGATTCACAATTCACAGCCTAGTTAACTATATGCCAACTGCAAGCGAACTGCACAATGGTCCACAGTTTTGATGTTGTTATATCAAATGCATAAAACCACATCCAGACAGCTATTTTTCAGTTGGCTTGTCCCACAAACGTAGAACTTCTATATAGGCCAGAACAACACGTGTTTTAACCCGTTAGTGTATGTATACTTTCTTCTTTGGTCAAAAATATCTCGGTGACAGGCTAAAGATTTACTAATTGACTATGGAACCCTATCTTGTCCCCGACACGCACTTGTAGAGCCTATTTCTTATTTACATTTACTTTTCTATCCACCAAGTGATTTTGCCAATATATTGATCCGGACGGGACATAACCGAAAATTGGCAATTTTTAGGGCAAAATGGACCTTTCATTGGACATTCGAAAGGCCATAGCTTGGTCTCTATAAAGTTTATAGAGCTGCGGTGGGCTTTAACTGTCGCAAATTAAGAAAAGAAAAAGCAATTCAATCAATGAACAAAAAATAAATGCAATCTTTAAGAAAGTTCGGAAAGTACTTTATTTGAAGAAAAACGCATAGTTCACGACTTTTAGAACAACAAGTGAAAAATGTCCTAAAATGTTACAGTTTTACGCGTTGTGCGCAGCGAGCACATATTTTACGAAATTGCAAATTACCCTAACTGGCCAATACAACATACGAATAATATAGAACTACATCAAGCTTTGCGATTTTAATGTCGATTTCTACTGGGCTACTTTGGGGTACTCTCGATCCACCTAATTACCACCAACTTAGGCTGTATTGCTTTCGACCAGGGGATATCGAGGTCAAGATGATATAGGAAATGCTCTATCCAAATCCTAAGCACAGTTCTGTTGCCATATTCTTTACTTCAACAAAACAAAAATTCTTTATTTCAACTAGGCAGTTTTGAATGTCAAAAATATAAATTTAAAATTAATAATAATTGATTCTACCGTACATTTTGAAAAGTAGCTAGTTATGGAGAAGAAGGGACAAGAAACTTTACACATACTCTTTAAAAAAGTGTTTTACAACATTTACTTACATACATAAATTTATATACGTGAGGACGATGCACCCAGCACTACTATACTATCTATAGGTATAAAGTATTACAAGCACTAATAGGTAAATTCCTTAATTTGATAAATAGGAACATGTTTCTCACATACTTACAAATACTGCAAACATAGGTAAATTACCTAATTCAACAACAACGGAACAGTGTGCGAGTCAATTTCTTAAATAAAAAGAGAAGGAAAGATAAAGCATTACTATAATCTTTAGTATTTGAGAGGCATCTCTCCGCAGACCACCTTTCAGAGTGCGCTTGTACCTTAACCTGTACTTGCGAAGACTTTATGACTGCGTCACCAAATAGTGTTACCGTAGCTGAATTCTGGGTCAAACATAATATTTAATTTTTACCACCGACATGCTAAGATTTTCACGCTTTTCAAGAAATTCTGCCTTTACCTAACTGCATACATTCTCAAGATGTTCAGAGGCAAAGGTCATTAAAATCTTCTCAAGTCGTTAGCAGTATAATTAAATTGACGGCTTCAATAAAAGATCTCGAATTTTCGATACCTATCTACCCTTTGTCAAGTTAGAATTGTAATGTTGGTAATGGTGTGTTCATGATGCTTTAACATTGAATCATTTGAATTATTCATAGTATTTTAAACCTGTTTTTACATTTAAATGAGAACACTTGTAACATGTATCCTTATATTCAGCGTTATCTTTAAGATGTTCCTTTTTAGGGCTCCGTTCCCTAATGATAAAAAAGGGACCCTATTACGAAGACTCCACGATCCGTCTGTCTGTCTGTCCGTCTGTCACCAGGCTGTATCTCATGAACTGTGATAGCTAGACAGTTGAAATTTTCACAGATGATGTATTTACCGCTATAACAGCAAATACTAAAAACAGAAAAAATAAATATTTAAGTGGGGCTCCCATACAACAAAAGTGTTTTTTTTGCCTTTTTTTGCAATAAATACAACACCAAAACCAATTGGCAGTCGTATATTTAGAAATTGCTATAAATATTCACAAATATGTTTGTTTCCATATTTTCAAACATAGTCGAGAAAAGCCAGGGCAGGCAAAGAACAGCGTTCTAAAATTTATATTAATGCATCAGTGTTTAAAAACAAACGCACCAATCAGATCCCAGTAAATATTACACATATTCCTATTCAAATTTTGTTTTTTAGTTCGAGGAATCATCAGTTCGGTGGCCCCGAATGGTCCCGAATGGCTACGAATGCAGCATCGGATGAACAAACACAAGCACGGGTAAAGAGCCTATAGGCCCCGCAGGGATTTCGACCACGTCCCATTGACATTTCAAAAGCTCACCCGGTTTTTCAAATATCTGTCTCCCTGTCGAAGCTTCGTTAACACACTGTCTCATCAAATTGCTGGTGAAATTTTGCAACGGTAGGTAGGTTGGTACATATTTACTATTATACATAGGTATGTATGGTAACCGATAAAAATATAAGTGGGGGTCTTTAAGTCAAGACTGAATAGGTAGCTTCTATAGACCGACCGCTCAACGGAGACCTTTCTGAAGTGTAGCTGCCTGGTACGGAAGGGGTCAATCTAAAAATTCCTATAAACCTAGGTTATCACGTTTCAAACTAGGGTTTTAAGTTCTAGGAATAAAATCCGGTTACAAAATTCTAAAACTAGTTTACGTGCAGGTAAAATATTGTAAGTACGTGTAGGTAATTATAATCTGAATCTCGCAAACGGCTCCAACGATTTTCAAGAAATTTTATATGCAGGGGATTTCGGGGGCGATAAATCGATCTAGCTAGGATTCATTTTTAGAAAACGTCGTTTTCTCTATTTTCACCCGACCAGAGCTCGGTCACCCATCCAGGTATTTATAAACACATCAACACGGTCTAGGGATATTTTAAAAAAAGCGAATTACTATCAATGTGTTAATTATTTATATGACATGTACATATTTAAAAGATACGTTACTTCCGTTACTTAATATTCTACCATTTTTTAATAATGGTTAAGGTACTTCGATTAAAATTTCAGGATTTTATGGAAAAAAATGAAGCATAGACGGAAACCGTATATGAATTAAATTTTAATTTATGAGTAAAAACTGAAAAAAATAGAAAAATCATTTAATTTGTGTTTATAAACTTGAAGTTAGTAGTCTGAGAAAACGCCCATGATGTTCATAACACATCGCCAACGATTCGGCATGCTCAGAACAAGGTTGTCAATGTCTTGCTGCGGAATATTGTCCCATGTCCTTCTGAGGTGCGCAAAAAGTTGATCTTCTGTAGCCAGATTTTTAGGAACTTCCTTCAGAGCTCTTCTTTGCAGCATATCCCACGCATGCTCAATGGGATTTAGATCTGGCGATTGAGCAGGCCAGTCTAAGGCCCTGACATTGTGTGTATGTAAACAAGCTGCTACCGTTCTCGCCGTGTGTGCCCGGGCATTGTCGTGCATGAGCAGGAAATCTTGCCCCATTTGTGTTCTGTGGGGCAAGATTACGGGCCCCAGCACCTGTTGGACGTATCGTTCTGCCGTCATATTGCCCCGCACCCAAACGAGATCCGTCCGTCCTCCAAGACGAATTCCTGCCCAAACCATAATTGTTCCTCCTTGGTATGGATGAACTTCCTGAGAGTTCTGAAGACGGCTCCATCGTCCAGGAACTCGCCAAACACGCGTCCTTCGTGAATCTGGATGGAATCCGAACCTGGATTCATCCGTGAACAGCACATTTCACCATTGCTCACTGCCCCAGTCCACGTGGTTCCGAACCCATTCTAATCGTCGTCCACGATTGCTTCTCCGTAAAGGTGGGACCCGAAATGGTCTACGAGAGCGTAGACTGCTTTCATGCAGTCGCCTTCTTACAGTTTGGTCACTCACAAGCACTTGGTGTTCCAATCGCAGCCTTTGGACCAATTGAGTCGCCGTTGCATTTGGTCGAGCTCGCGCAGTAATTTGCAAAAATCGGTCTTGTCTGGGGGTAGTGATGCGACTTTGCCCCCGGTGCCTCTCCGCTACTTCACCTGTGGCACGATAGCGTGTCCACAATCTTGAAATTACATTTTGGTGGGTCCCTATGACCTCAGCAACATTACGCTGAACAGACCCAGCTTCCAGCGTTCCCACAGCTCGTAACATCTCCGCCCTCGTCAAATGTTGGCGTTGCATGGCTACAATACCTCAATTTTAACTTTATCTTTCGTTTAAAAATGAAAAAAAAAGGCGAGCCTATTGCCATTAACTGGGCACAAATCCAGTCTTCGGCCTGCTACTGCAAAGCAGAGGATAACTGTGGTCTCATGCCACTGTGGTGGGAAATCATCCAATGACTTCTCCCGCACTGGGAGACGCGGCAGAGCGTGTCAGACTTTTACTGACTAAAACCCACCCGTGTTACTTCAGTTGCTTGAGCCATGGCCGTGGTAAATCTCTTTCAAATTTATCCGCAACCCAGGCAGGCATCGGCCCTAGCGGACCCCGTTAGTTTTTGCCGACATCTCTTTGAGACGGGCCTGGAACACTACGCACCGTCGACTCTAACGTGGTCCTTATAGGACGACGAGCTACCCATTACTCCGTACGGCAGCCGGGAATCGGATTGCGACTCCCGACACCCAGGCCGTCTCCTGCGGTGGCTTGGGGCGTGAGGGCGTCTCCGTTGCGTCTCCCTCACGCGTTAAATTACAGCATTACTACTTCGCAGAAGAAGGCGAGAGCATCCCATGCCCTCTCACCCCGTACCATGGCCTGAACCAGGGCCGGACGCGAGAGGTCGCCACCGCAGATCACCTCCACGTGGAAACGGCGGGAGTTGCCCCGCCCAAGCGGGGCAGACCTCCACCGTATGCTATATCGTCTCTTCTGGTGATCAACACAATGGTGAGACCCGTGTATATCTTCCCGCCTTATCCTGAACAGGAACCTATGTCTTCAGTGAGGACCTGAGTCAGGCGGAATGTGAGGACACCGTGAAGTCGTATGCCATCTATTGTAACAAAACAATACATTCTACAAATAAGCATACGACCACGGTCATCCTCTGAACACCACTATGAATATGTATGAAATACAATAAAGTATTTATTACATGTAAGTTGTTTATTTAATACCCGATACATATCGAATAGTTTGTACATAACAATTTCAGATGAGAATATTTTCTTGTTTCATACTTTTTAGAACGTGGTTTTCCAGTAGACGGGTTGTAGTTTATGAACTTAATTTTTATTTAAAGTATTTTGGGGATTTTACAGAGCATTTTTTTTTTCTGTTTACGGTTTGCTGTTTTACATGTATCTAGATAATGCATAATTTACGAGAGTGGACGTCGGGAAATGCACTATTCCTAGTTTTCATGACGTTGAAGGGATATATTTCGCTAACAGTACTCTTGACAAAAACATGGTGTACTGAACCGCCTTATTTAAAATCCCTGTTTAATGATACCACACATGATGACATGATGGGATGGGCGAAAAACATAATTTCGTTCTTGACGTCATGCCCACCAGTGGGCGAAATATAAAAACACAAAAACATTATGCCTGACCTGGAAATCGAACCCAGGACCTCATTTGCAGCAGCAGCGCTTGCGACCACTAGACCAACGAGGCAGTATTTCAAAGTTGAAGCTGAAAGTTGAAAATTATTCCGAAGGAATATGGCCCTGGATAAAAAGTATCCTATGTGCTATTCCTGACTATAAATCTATCCCTGTGCCAAATATATGAACATATTTACATACTCACAAACTTTCACCTTAATAGTAATACACTATTTCAGTTCTGTGCCTTCGGCTTGACCTTCGGAGATAACCTACCTTACCTAACTGTACTCACATGCGTCTACTTACGTCCTCTTATCTCTGAGCGTGTTCCAGGTGCGGGGGTGAGGCGCGGCGACGCGCCCCTCCCCCGCGCGGGGGGCGGCGGGTGGCGCGCTTTGGTAAAGCGCGCGTTCTCGTTAGTACGCTTACTTTTACCTAGTGTACGCACATGTATGTTTCATCTTCGTAGTAATTACGATCAAAACAATAGAAAAAGTTTAGTGTTTCAACGTTGATGTAACGTTTGTGAGTGATTTACCGCAAGATATTGGGGTATGTCATTATATTGTTTTCTTTTTGTCTCTGTGTTGCTTTGTTAAAAGGTGTGGGTTAATATAAAATTTGTTTTGACTGCGACATATTGCAATCTTAGCATGCTTTATGGCATTACCAGTGGCTTACTTTTTGTCGGACATTCCATCCACAAAATATGTATAGGTAGTTATTGTCGGACATACCATCCACGATATACTTACCTGTAGGCCTGATCGCGACGCAGCAATTGCGGTCGTGGGACATGTCGGATATTCTGCCACAGTCCGTCTGGTCAAAGCCATAGCCCGAGTACTGGGCTGCGCGGCTCGAATAATGGGCAGCGCGGCCCAAAAATTGAGCGGCGCGGCCCGGAAACGGGACGGCGCGGCTCATAATTTGGGTGGCGCGGCCCACAATTTGGGCAGCGCGACTCATAATATGGGCGGCGCAGCTCAGAAAATTGGGCCGCGCGCCTCAAAAGTTGAGCGGCGCGGCGCGAATATATATATATATTTATTTAATTTTTTGACTACGCATCTCAAATTTGCTTAATCCATGAGCCACGGGTCAAGGGTCAAATCATTTTGCTTTGACCCCTTGAGTACCTACTTGTTACTGCCTGCCTGCTACCTGCTTGGGTATTTCTTGACCGCTTCGCTTTGGCTTCAGATGACGCAACAAGTAAGTCTTGTGACGCTTGGTGAATTGCTGGAAGAGCATGCGGAAACGGAGCAGGATGAGGAGATTTTGGAGCGAGTGAGGATTTTAGCACAGGAGCATCTTCCAGACGGCTGGACTCGCTGGGAAGTGACGACGGCTACTAAAGAGGAAGTATTTGGTGAGAAGATAGAACCAAATGTATTAAACAAATTAGTATACGCCTTGCCTACCGTGGGACTAGCCCGAGCATTTGTACCAGAGGCGGATCACCTCTCGGAGAAGGGATATCGAGAGATACGATGGAAACTGCTCGATTGGGCATTTACGCGAGCTCTTATTCTCGGTCCACCAGCTGTTGCAAACCGCATACGAGGCTCTGCAGTGCGCACTGAGCTTTTTAAACAATCAGTCGAGGCACTACGACCATTGTTACACACTAGGACCGAAGCTGATAAAATTCTCTCCGGTTCTCTCTCAGAAACGGAAGAGACTAGTCGGAAGAGGAGGAGTACATCTGCTTCGACTTCACGTAGCCATGAACCTTTGGCACGTAGGCGCAAACTCGACTCAATCTTACCCTCGACATCGCAGGATGCTAGAATTGAGGCTCTAGAACAAAGAGTTGAAGGAATGTTTTCTGTTCTCTTGGAGAAGCTCGAGCAGCGACAACCGTGTGACTCCGAGTCTGACAAGGAAAATCACTATTCTGACTGTGAGGAAGACGCAGTTTCGGAGACTTCTGATTCTCCTTCATGGAGGGCACCAGCTTTGGACCCATATCGGGATTGGCAAGTCAAGGGAGACGAGCTCGAATTTCTACCCACAACTAGAGAAGCGGACCCCCTCATACCTGAGCCGTCAGCTCAGCTGAAGAGTGAGGGCATTGAGTGCCAAAGATTAGGCACCGAAGGCTGGAGCCGGATTCGTTATAAGGAGGTAGAAAAACACTTGCACGCGGCATCAGTCTTTAGTGCGCTTAAAGTCAACCCTGAGCTGGGGACTCTAGCCTCGCAACCGTCCCCCTGGGTAACAAAACAGGACGGTATATTAGGCACGATCACGCACGGATTGCTGCTACAACGCAAGGCCCTTGCTGAAAGTTTGAACGCTATAATTAAAAAGTGTCCGAGTGCCAGCGCGGAATTGAGGCAGTTAGTGGCAGAGGATTCCAAGTTCAAATCAGTATCAGACCAGCTCCTGCAGTTCGTGTGCGCTCATCGGTCCGAGACAATCGACCTTCGTCGTAAGACATTTACCATGAGGAACGAGATTCTTAATGGTGCGCTCCACAACATTCCTCCCTCACCTACACATTTGTTTGATGAAAAACAGCAGTGTTCTTTGGTTAAAGATAACGGGGGAGTGACAGCTGTTTTTAATACACCAAGAACTACGGCAAAGGCCGTGAATTCCTTTCGTAAACCGACTCCATCTGCTAGATCTAAAGGCACGAAACCAATTTGGCGCCCCCGATCATCTACTCATTACTCCGCTATCTACCACTCATCTCCCCAACACCCATCCTCTCACCACTCATCACCCCGCAATCCACCAGCCAAAAAGCCGTTTACCTACAATCAACGCAGGGGTAGAGGTGGAAGCGACAAGAAGTCCCGAAAGTCCCGTGGTACATATTGACGGTTTTCGAGGGGGACAGCTGTGCGCGTTCCGGTCACAATGGGAAAAAATCGGAGCCCCGAACGCGATTCTAAAAATAATTTCAGGTTACACAATACCATTCGTATCCATACCGCCTTGCATCCCCCTGCAAGAAAATTTAAGAAGATTCGCGACAAGACCATCGAACACGATGTCCAAAGAGCTCAGAGAGCTTCTAGCCCAAGCCGTAATCGAAAGATGTCATTCCGAAACTGGGTTCCTGTCGCGAATGTTTTTAATTCCAAAGACAAACGGCAAGCTCCGCCAAATTTTCGACCTTCGTCGCCTGAATTATTATCTAAGCCCTCGAAAGTTTCGCCAGATAAACCAGGCTCAGGTCCCCGATTTTCTCCAGCCCGGCGACTTCTTAGGGAAGCTAGATATAAGTCAAGCCTACTTTCACGTGCCAATAAAAATGAGCCACCGAAGATTTCTTGCGTTTGGCTATGCAAACGAGCTCTTCCAGATGACGTCCCTCCCCTTCGGCCTATCCAGCGCACCGTTAGCTTTCTCTCGCGTCAGCAAATGGGTAGCAGGGTTCATGAGAACAAAGGGACTACGAGTTCTAGTATACTTAGACGATTTTCTGTTGGCACATCAGGACCCTTATGTACTGAAGAGCCATATGGACTATGCACTGGGTCTTCTGCAGAGTCTCGGTTGGTGTGTAAATTTGGAAAAGTCTGTTCTGAAGGCTACAAGAAATATAGAATTTCTAGGGATTGTTTGGGATACAAACATGAACGAAAAAAGGCTTCCCGAAGAGAAAATAGTTCGATTGTTAACAGATTTAGAGAAGGTATTGAAGAAAGGTCGATGGACGTGGCGGTTAGGAACTTCACTAATAGGCCGACTAGGTTTTGCAGCTCTGGTGACTCCTCTAGGTCGTCTGTTCACCAGATATATTCAACGCGCCAGTCTAAAACTACCTCAAAACCAGCCCAACCTGCTGCGGGTCTTACCACCGCATGCTATCAACGATTGTCGTTGGTGGACTCTCAACGTAAGAGTGCCAGGGACAATCTTCGTTCCAGAGCCTACGATTTTTGTTACGACAGATGCTTCAGACGAGGGCTGGGGCGTTCAAATTGGCGATTTTCATCTGCTGGGGAAATGGACGAAAGACCAAGCTGCTTGGCACATAAACAGAAAGGAGTTGTTTACAGTATACATAGCTCTTCAGAAATGCCAGAACGACGTAGCAGGGCAGTCGATCATGATTCAATCCGACAACAAAACGGTGGTATCGTACCTGAGAAATCAGGGAGGAACACGTTCCATGGCGTTGTTAGGGGAGACCAAAAAGATCTTGTTACTAGCGGAAAGCTTAGGAGTAACTATCCATTCGTTTTACCTACCAGGCCGTTACAATTCCATAGCCGACTGTTTGTCGAGGGGAAAGAGTCTTCCAGACTGGCATGTCGTAGACGAGGTCACGACAAAAGTGTTTTTAAAGTGGGGCATTCCTCAGTTAGATCTGTTCGCAACCAATCGATCGAAAGTAGTCTCAACGTATGTTTCGATAGAAGCATGGGACACGCAGGCGGCGTTCATCAACGCATTCAGCCAGACCTGGCATTACAAACTGGCATGGATCTTCCCACCTCCACCTCTAATACCCAGAGTGCTACGACACCTGAACCAGTCCTCGGGAACCTATCTGCTGATGGTTCCGCGCTGGGAAACAGTTTTTTGGAGGGGCGATCTGAAACGAAGAGCTCTCTAAGCCCCCTTTCAGATACGCGACGTCGGCAGGAGTCTGGTCGACCTATCCACCGGTCGCCCTCTGCCGAACGCAGCAGACCTCTTTTTCGAGGTTTGGAGGATACGGGGTGGGGAGAACTCATAGCAGATATGGATCCCGGTGATATCGATCTAGTCCAGTCAGCTTGGCGCGATTCCACGTGGCGCACTTATGAGTCTGCGTGGAAACAGTGGGTCTCGTGGTGCAGACAAAATGGGAAAAGTCCTAGTAGTCCTCGACCTCAGGATGTCGCCACCTATTTAGGGTTCCTATCCCGTATTAGAAAGCTTGCAGCTTCGACCATTCTGGTCCACAAGTCAGTTGTCTTAACTTTGGCAGATCCCACGCAGGACAAAGGGTTAGCCGCTCACCCTTTAGTTTCAGCAATAGTAAAAGCTATAGGCCTTAAAAAGTGTACATCCTCATTATCCAAGTCACAGATTTGGGACGTTCAGGATCTATTGAGATGGTTGAGATCTCACTGTCCAACGGAAGATAGCATGTATCAAGTTTCTCGGCATGTAGCCTTGCTGTTATTGTTGGCCTCGGGTCGTCGTATCCACGACCTAACACTCTTATGCATTGACGATCAACATTGCGATAGATCAAGTTCTTCGATAACGTTTTGGCCTAAATTTGGCTCTAAAACCGATAATATCAAGAATCGGCAGTCTGGATGGCAGCTATCTTGTTCGGAAGACCCTGAATTAAGTTTGGTCAAATGGGTGAATCACTTGATAGACTTGTCTGCAAGTAGAAGAAGTGCACGATCTAATTTGCATAGTCTATTTATCACTACTCGCGGTGAAGTAAAGGCCGCCTCAAGAGCAATAATTGCTGGTTGGATTAAGGCTCCTTTTCGGGATTTAGGCATAAACTATAGTCCGGGCTCAATCAGATCGGCCGTTGCGTCAAATGACTTTCAAAATAATGTACCTTTAGACTCTATTTTAAAAAGAGGGAACTGGAGAGGTTCCGACAATTTTTTTAAGCATTATTGCAAATCACTAGAACGTCCTAGAAACCAAAACTTAAATGTTCTTAATAATTCATTCTCTGCAGTTTAACCAGCTGTTATTATGATAATTTTGCCTGTGATTTAATTTAGATTTGAAAGGCTGAAACAGATCTCACCATACAAATAATACACATAAGTAATTGTTATTTTTTATTTGTATGTTATAAAGTCTAGTGCTATACCTAATGTTTTATTTCTTAAGATATTGTTGTCAAGTTATATTATAGAGTAATATTAGACTCTATTCCGTTAATTGTACTTACTGTTTGTACGCTGTAAGTTAGAACTACGATTTTTGAATGAAAGACTTGTACTAGATTTAAGATTCCTAAAGGAAATAAAAGTGTCTTGATTTACATAGAGCTCGGTTTTTATTTCAAGGATATTTCACACCTACTTCTGTCACAGTACGCTATTGTTAGAGGGCGCCGGCAGAAAATAGACACGTCTCCGAAGGTCAAGCCGAAGGCACAGAACTGAAATAGGACCGTTTTCCACCCCGAAGGGAAGAAAACGATTATTTCAGGTCTTGCCGAGGCTTGACCGGAGCAAGCCCTTGCCGGCTCGTCGGAGTAAGATACTAACGAGAACGCGCGCTTTACCAAAGCGCGCCAGCCGCCGCCCCCCGCGCGGGGGAGGGGCGCGTCGCCGCGCCTCACCCCCGCACCTGGAACACGCTCAGAGATTTTTTATTTTATTTTATTTTATTTGGGAAAACAAACAATTGTACATTAAGTCTTACATCTAAGTATACAACAAAATAAGTAAACGTACAATCCACAACGTTTCCACATATTACTAATAGTATTATTATAATTGCGTACAGCATGATACAAGTTAAATTGGGGTAATATGAAGTACATACTAAATTATTAGGTTTTCAATATTTTAACTAATTCTTTCCTAAATACAGTTTGAGATAAAGCAAATATGTCTATTGTTACAAAATGTTTGTTGTATGTTTTGACTAATCTATGGAGAGGCGCCCGTTCTCCCGCATTTGTACGATTGGTGGTCGTAGCAAAGAGCGGGTAAGCGCGCGCCTCCCGGCGTATTACAGTTCTAGGTACAACCTAAAATATACTATTCACAAGTTCAGCGCAATCGAATTTGTTGTGTATAAGTCCACGGAGCATCATGGCCTGTAGTAACAGACGCCTTGAGTGTAGTGTAAGTAATTTAAACTTATGCAGTGATTCCTCATATGGCAGCCGTCCCAAATGACATTTAAACTGCAATGTTTTCAGAAACTTGCGCTGGATTCTTTCCAATGCTTGGTCATATTTCGCGTAGTAAGGGTCCCATATCATACACGCATATTCTATTTGTGGTCGTATTAAAGAATTGAAAAGATATAGGTATGTGACTGGGCGCTTGAAGTCGGATGATGACCTAATGACTAAGTTGTACATTTGGTAAGCTTTAGCTATTATCTTATCAATGTGTAGATTTAGGTGAAGTTTGCTATCCAATAGTATACCCAGGTCACAAATTTGAGTATCTTTAAGTAAGAGTTCATCACAGAGACAATAATTGTAATCAAATATCTTTTTGTTTTTAGTAAAATGTATGTATTTACATTTAGAAATGCTTAATTTTAGGTTATTTTTGGTACAGTAATTAGACAATCTATTTAAGTCGTCTTGAAGAAGGTAACAATCATTGATCGATATTATTTTCTTAAAAATTTTGAGGTCATCCGCATATAATAAAAAATTACTATTTTTAAAGCAACTACCAATATCATTGATGTAAATAATGAACAACAAAGGACCCAATATTGATCCCTGCGGAACTCCAGATGTTGCCAAAAATGCGTTAGAATGGTACCCGTTACTAACTACAGTTTGACTACGATTACTGACATAAGACTGAAACCAGCGCAGCAGATTGCCCCTGATGCCATTAAACGAAATTTTATCTAAAAGTAATTTATGATCAACTCGGTCGAAGGCTTTTTTAAAATCAGTGTAAATGGCATCAGTTTGGACCCTGTTGTCCATATTATTAAATAGGTGGTTAGTAAAAATCATCAAGTTGGTCACAGTAGATTTTTGTCTAACAAAGCCATGCTGCTGCGGTACTATATAACGTTGAACAAACGGATATAACTCGTGATGAACAATCTTTTCAAATACCTTAGCCAATGTACAAAGAAGGGAGATAGGTCTATAATTCTCTATGTTTTGCCTAGAACCACCCTTATATACCGGAACTATATTGGCCTTTTTCCAGACTGTAGGAAATATACCATTGCTAATACATTGGTTAAATATCTTAAATAATGGTTTGCTTAATGTGTTTGCTGACCATTTCAAAAAACAAGGAGGTATCCCATCAGGTCCTGGCCCTTTGTTTATATCTAGAATTTTTAATTGTTTACAAATTAATGAAAGGCTAAAGTGCAAGCTACAAAGAGATGAATCACTGTCACTGGATTGATCTGGAACTGGACACCAATCGGGTTTTAGGCTAGATGGTTCATAAACTGACTGAAAAAAGTTTGAAAATAAATTACATGTTTCAATGGGGTCATTAGCCGTGTCATCTTTATAGTGCATACGGGAAGGAATCCCAGATTTGCCTTTGCGGTTAGCAATGTATGCCCAGAAGTGTTTGACATTTTTGGGAATATCTTCCTCAACACTTTTAATATAAGTACGAAAGCATTTATTGCACTCTGATTGAAAGCGGGCTCTGTACAAGGAGAAAATTTCATAATCGGATAAGTTTTGATACCTTTTCCATTTATTCCAGGCTTTCTTTTTAGAGTTTAAAATATGTATGAGAGCTTTGGAAAACCATACAGGATAATTAGAACTTTTTGGTTTGGAAAGAGGTACTCGATTTTTGATAATCCCGTATAGATGGTCATAGAAAACTTCTACATTTTTTTCGGCTGACTCGCTATCTAATTCCATGTCCCAGTCAATTTCCTCAATATCTCTATTAACAAGGATATAGTCAGCTCTACGGAAATTATACTTGGGCGAGCAAAGAGGTTGCATGGGAATAAGCTTTAGGTTTAATGACAGAAGAGTATAAAAGGGAGGATGATGGTTATCAGCCTGAAGCAGGTCCAGCTTGGGTTTGTATACGTGGCCAATAGTATTCGAGAGTAAAAGATCCAGAGTTCGTCCATTTAAGTTAATTAAATGATTGTATTGCTGAACATTGTGAACAGTCATAAAGTTTCTTAAACGGTGACAGACTGAAGAATTGCCCATACAAATAAAAGAATTAAGACTAGGGCAAAGTTGCCAGTTGGCTGTCGGTATATTATAATCGCCAAGCAATAACAAATTTTCAATATTTACTGTGTTGATTAAGTTATCCATTAAATCAAAATGCAAATTATATACTGAAAGTGGCAAATTATTAGGCATATATACTGCACTGATGAGAGTTTGTGTCGTGGCGTTGTTACTCGGTATTGCAATAACAACTTGTTCAAAATGTTTCTCTAAGATATTTTGCGACTGAAGCGAGATATTAACAGCGTTGTATTTTCGCAACACAGCCACCAACACACCCCCCCCATCAGATTTATTAGTTGCGCTTCTATTACGATCACAACGAAAAACAACATATCGATTATCAATAAATTCGGTATCATTTATTGAGGGGATTAACCAAGTTTCTGTCAAAATAATAATATCATAACAATTAGACAGAATACTCATATAGACAGTATTTAGTTTTGTGCGTATACCTCTACTATTTTGGTAGTAAATACTAAAGTCATTTGTATTAGAGATAAGAGGACGTAAGTAGACGCATGTGAGTACAGTTAGGTAAGGTAGGTTATCTCCGAAGGTCAAGCCTCGGCAAGACCTGAAATAATCGTTTTCTTCCCTTCGGGGTGGAAAACGGTCCTAATAATATACGGGCTTCTGCAAGCGGCTTCGCCCGCGGGCAATTCGTTAATTATCCCAAGGGAACATAATTTCCGGGATAAAAAGTATATCATGTGCTATTCCAGACTATAATCTATCTCTTGTCAAATTTCATCCAGATCCGTTCCGTAGTTTTTGCGAGAAAGAGTAACAAACATACAAACACTCTCACAAACTTTAGCCTTTATAATATTACTAGCTTTTACCGGCGACTTCGTCCGCATGAATGTCGGTTATCGCGGATAAAGTGATATCTTTCGTAATTTTTTCCTATTTTACTTCTAATACCTCCAAAAATATGTGTACGAAGTTTCATGATGATCGGTTAAGTAGTTTTCGCGTGAAAGCGTAACAAACATTCATTCATTTTTCATTTTTTTCAACCGTTTGTCCTGGTATGGTCATGTGATGAGGAGGGATGAAACGCATGTTACTAAAAGAGTTATGAATATAAGTGTGAATGGATGGAGAGAAAGAGGAAGGCCAAAGAAAAGATGGATGGACTGTGTGAGGAGTGATATGAAGGAAAAGGTAGTCAGTGATAGCGTGACAGGGGACAGAACGGTATCGAAGAAGAAAACATGTTGCGCCGACCACAAGTAATATGGGATAAGGGCAGGAAGATGATGATGATAATTAATTCATTAATATTATTTTTTATAAGTAAGATAAGATAAGAAGTAAGATAAGATTTAAATTTTGCAATGCTGTGCAGTTAGTTGAAACGATGGAATGTAGGTACCCGTACCGATACAAGTAATGAAATCAAGGAAATGGAATCGCATTAAGTATCGCCTAAGACTCGTTTAAATTGCAAATTTCCGCTGCCATTCATTCAAGTCGCTATCTTTTTTATTCTCGATCGATACATTTAAATCTTAAGTTCAATGAAACAGAATCAGTTAAATAGATTTGGATTACCTTTGCGATTACTTTGTATTGAGTTAAAGAATTGCTTTGGTTTTTTGTACTGTTACTTACCAGCGCAGTGCACTACGGAATAGCTTGGTTATAAGGTTGAAAGAAGCATAGGATCGGTCGATGTGGCGACGTTTTGGGAGGCCTATGTCCAAAATTGGACGTCTTTCGACTGTAATGACGAAGATGATGACACTTGCGAATGATGTAGATATAAGTTTTAGATAAATACATGATGTCTTTAAGCTTATCACCGCTTAACTATTAATACTACATCTACTTCTAGAATCTTGATGACCTTAACCTAGCTATTCTAATCTCGTATTTTCATTAAGAACGCCTACACAAAATAAACTACTATAATATAATATGCTATACTATACCTACAATTGACAAACCACGATAGATAAATGTAGGTCCATTATATTTCTTGCAAGCTTTCTCCGCGGTGCTCCCCACAGCAGTAGTAGAAACAACAGTAGAATATTTATTCATCTTTCTAATAAATTTCTATTGATACACTATCAAAATCACTAGTTCGATCTCCTGCTTGAATTCCCCTAAAATTCAAGATTCACCTGTGTCACACGCCACATTCACGGCTCGCTTGATTGACTGATCTCCATGAATTTTGCATACATAGGTATAGGCTTGTCGTAAAGATGACAACATAGGATGATTTTGATCCCGGTAGATCATGTGGCAAGGTTATGCAAATATTTCATACCTTTGAGGATTCCTCTAGAAGCTACTTTAATAAAAATGCGTCACGCGTCTTGTGTCAAGACCAATACTGTTTCCCAAAGGGTTTGTAGAGTTGCACTGTTGAATTTACAATATATTTTTCTTGGAAGGTTAGTGTTGAGTCACATTTGTTATATCAATCAGTTACTTAGTGCATCTATGGTATGGTACATGCGGGCGAAGCCGCTGGCAGAAGCTAGTATGCTTCTGCCAGCGGCTTCGCCCGCGTGTAAAGTGTCTATCATCCCAAGGGAAAATTTTACCGGGATGTAAAGTAGCCTATGTACTATAATCTATCTGTGTGCCAAATTTCATCTAGATCCGTGCAGCCGTTCTGGCGTGATTGCGTAACAAACATACATCCATCCAAACTTTCACATTTATAATATTAGTAATAAGTAAAATAGTCATAAACGATTTCGAGTTATAATTCAAATCGTTCCAAAATCAGTCCCCGTACCATGACGTGTCAAAACTATAATGGTTCGACTGTGAAAAAGGGACAGACTTATACAAGTCATATACATTTGTCCCTTACGCACACTGGAAATAACCATGCTCTTAAAGATTATGGTCACCCTCTGGCTACCGAATGCAAGATTTACGTTTCAATACCTTATTAAGTTCAGACATTTCCTGTATTTTTTTGCATAATTATATCAATAATTTAGAAGCATGACTTCTTTATCTATAATCCATCAACTTATTTTGTTCCCTATCAAGTCATTTTCACACTATTTCACTAGGCCGTTTCCACAGTTCAGTGAGTTTTACGAAAATTAAAATATCCATGCCTCGGAAACAAAATGACGACTGGTCAGTTCCAGACTTTGATTGAGCAACTAAAAAATAAAACATTAATCAGATCAAGGCATTTTGAAATAGAACTGTGTTTGATGCCGATCGTTTCCTGTACTTGTGCTCAGAGCGTTCGAGAAGATAAATCGAGGCCATAAAATGTTTTATTTTTCTTTTCCTTCTCTGGAGGAGGACGTAACAGCTTGCATTTATTTTGTGAGAGATTTAAGAGGATGTGGTCTTTACAGTCTACAGACAGCGACGCTAAATAATTATGTGTTACCAGTTCATATTTCTCGTGAAAATTGAATTATGGATTTTTGAAGCAATATGTTTGCTTTACTGAAGTTAAAGTCGTATGTTTTAAGTATTTGCTAGGTTAGTCGCAAGCATTTATGTCGCAGCTATAAAAATGATTTTTTCATTTGAATCTTGATGTGTGTCTGAATTTTTTGAATACCTTTAAATTAAGTACTTGGCGTTTTTAACACCCGACCGAAAAAGAGGTTAAAAGTTTGATGTTTGTACCAGTGTGTTTGTGTATGTATGTATTTGTATATCTTTCTGTGGCATCATAGTTGCTAAACGGATGAGCTGATTTTGATTTAGATTGAAAGAGAATTTTCTTAGATAATATGTTCGATGAAAATCAGTTCAGCCGTTCAAAAGTTATAGACGTTTTACTGTTTGAAACGGGGGTGTTCTCGCAAGATATCGTATCATAATTACGTGTTCAATAGATTTTCGAGCGAAGCTTGTCTACTACTAGATAAATTGTGTAGCATGACATAAAAATGTGTCGGGCGTTTTTAAAATTTAACTTTTTGTTAAAGTAAAACAAATAAATAAATGAAATAACATTTTCGAGCATGGTAGGCAGTTTTTTTAACCAATATTTTACAAAATGTTGACTTTTCATAAAATATTTATATGCGTGCCATTCAGGTCACCGTGCGTGAGTAAAAATCTTACTGGACACACTTGTTTATATTATTTTTGTAAGGGCCGCCCAAGAAACAAATCTGTTTACTTAGTAAAAATAGTGAGGAAACATTTATTTTTCGACAATACGGCATTGTTCATGCGACTGCCGAAAAATCCGGGCGGATTTCCTTTTGTATAAATTTTTTTCACAACTGAAACAGGAGTAAACTCGCTAGGTTCCTAGAATTAACTCAGTTACAAAGAAAAATTGAAGTATGTAACTTTTTCTGGAAATTTCTCTGAACTTTAATTAACGTAGTTAATGTAAGAGGACAGAAAATACTTCTGGGAATTTTATTGTATTCTGTTTAGTACTCGTACGTTATTAAAACTTCATATTACAGCGTACTAACAACAGTTTTTCATACAAAATCAGGTCCCATTTACAAATAGAAATCCCTGAATGCAAACTTTATTCAGATCTCTGATATTCGGGTCGACTTTGAAGAAACCCTCGATGCCCGGTTTTACTGTAACTCACTTCATGTGGACGTTTCAGCCGAATAACATTTAATTACATTCAATCTGTGCCTTTCGTTTATAAACGTGGCTGTTAACATATCAAATTGTTTATTCGCAGTGTTTCTGTTTAAATGGAGGTAATTACAAACTACGGCACGCATTACAGTGCCGGGTGAGCGTGTCCCCAGTAATGGGATGGGCTCATAGAAAGGAGTTACTTCAGCCATCCATCAAAGGGATTAACATCGCAGGGTAGCTGTGTCGTCGCAACAACCTTATGGGATTAAGAGGCTGACTACGACCCTTGCAGCGTTGCGTTCAATTATTCCGTTAAAACCGAGTGCCCGCGCGAAACTGTGCGGGAATATATTTTCTATTTTTATACTCACCGAGTGCTCTGAACGATTTGAAGAGGTTGGCGTTGAATAAATTAATCTATTGGATGTAATAAGTTGTTAATGTCTTTCCGTTTTGTCATGATACATATGTTATTTGGGTAGGTCCACGTGTATCTTGACAATAATTGTGTTGTTGATACCTTCATGAAACACAATACGGGCTCTTTCAATTTTGACGTTTGGTGTCAGACTGCTGCGGTGCCGCAGCGGTGCGGGTGATTGTATGCATATTGTATGGAAAAACCAAGTGGTCGTTAACAGTACGACACCCGCACCGCTTCGGTGCCGCAGCGGTCCGACACCAAACGTCTAAATTTTAAAGTCTTTAGGTTTACCTACAATTTGTGTTCAGCTTTACCTATAGAGTTGTTTTCAGAAAACGCCAACATTTTTTTTGCTTGGATATTCATTGGCTCGCCTTCTATTACAAGGGACTTAAGGTGATCTACCCAACTCCTCTGGAAATGCAAGCATGACTTTATGTATGTTTATATGGATAAACGTGCGAGCTCTCTTGAGTATGACATACACAATCCTGGAACACAATCGAACATACTTTTATCAAACCGACGCCGCCGTAGGTACCCAAATTTAATTTGACACCTACAGGAAACGTGACTAGACTAGGGAAATATATTAGAGGTTTCTACAGACAGGCGCGATACGCCAATGCTGTTGGATACCAGTTGTAATAATAAGAGCAACAGTGGTCTGATTGTTATTATAATCATCGTGGTCCATATTTTATATGCAAGTGACATGCATAAACTCACGCCTTCTTCTCATGGGGAAAGGCAGAAACTACAGAACGCCACCTGCTACTATCCTTACATACTTCTTCTGCTTCACTCACATTCATACATCTAGTCATACACACACGCCGGTTATGAGTGCTGGGCCTTTCTGAAGAACATCACCAATAAGGTCTACGTGTCTTTCTAGGGCGTCCCCTTCCAGCTTTTCCATTCACGTCTGCCTTGTAATATATACATTTCGTTAGTCACCTTTCATTCATCCTCATAACATGGCCAAACCATCTTAACTTCATCATCATCATTTCAGTCGAAAGACGTCCACTGCTGGACATAGGCCTCCCCCAGGCGTCGCCACATTGACCGATCCCGTGCGTCTCGCATCCAGCGCCTTCCCGCAACCTTAACCAGGTCATCAGTCCACCTAGTGGGAGGCCTTCCAGCGTATTGTCTTCCGGTTCGCGGTCGCCATTCCAGAACTTTTCGGCCCCATCGGCCATTCGTTCTGCGAGCAATGTGCCCTGCCCACTGCCACTTAAGTTTGGCAATTCTTCGGGCTACGTCGGTAACTTTGGTTCTCCTGCGGATATCATCATTTCTGACGTGATCACGCAAGGGAATTCCGAGCATAGCCCTCTCCATTGCCCTATGGGTGACTTTGAGCTTTCTGATAAGGCCCATTGTGAGCGACCACGTCTCGGTTCCATAGGTGATCACTGGCAACACACACTGGTCATAGACTTTTGTCTTGAGACACTGCGGTAAATTGGACGAGAAGATACCACTCAACTTCCCGAACGCCGCCCAGCCGAGTCGGATTCGACGGTTGATCTCTTTCTCGAAATTGGACCTACCCAACTGGACCGTTTGTCCCAGGTAGACATAATGGTCTACAACTTCGAGTGTAGAGTCTCCGACCTTGATAGGAGTGGGTGTTACATGGGCATTCACCATGATCTTGGTTTTGTCCATGTTCATTTTAAGACCCACTCTTTCGGAAGCTCTACTGAGGTCATCGAACATTTTACTGAGGCTCTCCATGGTCTCAGCCATGACCACTATGTCGTCGGCAAACCGAAGGTGAGTAATGTACTCGCCATTAACGTTGTTGCCCAGCCCCCTCCAGTCCAGAACCTTGAAGACATCCTCCAGCGCAGCAGTGAACAGTTTCGGAGAAATTACGTCTCCCTGTCTCACTGTTTGTGTCTGTGTGTGTGTCTGATTGGTTTCGAGGTCTGATCCTGAAGACGGACTGACATGGTGGCGTTTTTGTACAAACACTTCAACACCTCAATGTACCGGTAGTCGATCTGGCACCGTTGGAGAGACTGCAGTACAGCCCAAGTCTCGATCGAATCGAAGGCTTTCTCGTAGTCCACAAACGCTAAACATAGAGGCAGGTTATACTCTTCGGTCTTCTGTATAACCTGCCGCAGCGTACGAGTATGTATGTGGTCTACGGTGCTAAAGCCTTTTTGGAATCCGGCTTGTTCGGGGGGCTGGAAATCGTCAAACCTGCGCGCGAGACGATACGTGATGACTCTTGAAAACAACTTGTAGACATGGCTAAGAAGTGAGATGGGCCTATAGTTCTTCAGCCGGGCATTGTCGCCCTTCTTGAAGAAGAGTACCACCACACCCCTGCACCATGCCTGTGGCGTTTTGCCCTCGAGTATGACGGAATCAAACAGCTTCTGAAGGGCCCTAAGGACCGGTTTGCCACCCGCCTTCAGGAGTTCGGCCGTAATTCCGTCATCACCCGGCGCCATGTTGTTTTTGAGCTGTTTCAGAGCCATCCTAATCTCGTACAGGCTGACGTCCGGGATATCGTCGGTATAGTGCCGGGTCAATCTAGCTCTTGGGTCGTTTGCTAGACTCGCAACGGGCTTGCTGATCGATGTGTACAACTGCCCATAGAATGTATCGATCTCCCTTAGAAGCTCCGGTTTGGCGGATACGATCCTGCCATCGTCGGTCTTCAGTTTCGTGAGTTGGCTCTGCCCAATAGCCAGATCCCTTGCAAACACCTTGGAGCCTTTATTTCGCTCGATCGCGTCTTTAATACGCTCGGTATTGAATCGGCGTTCTCTTTTCAAGGATTTAGAGATCTGTCTATTGAGCTGCCGGTATTTGCACGCCTCATCTGAAGACTGCAGGATCATCTCACGCCTCTCCTTCATAAGCTTAAGGGTATGATCAGAGAGCTTTTTGTTCCTATCTGTACGACGGGTCTTGAAAAACTTAGACCCGACCGTATGGACAGCTTCCACGAACCCGTTGCTGTATTCATCCACGGAGCTCCCTAGGCATTCGAAACGATTCTGGAGTTCGAGCTGAAAGCTCTCGGGGTTTTGGACCTGGATCTGCGCTGGCCGGAGCGTGGACTTCATCAGTCGAGACCTATCAAGCTTAATATTAATGTTCAATGTGCCTCTTACCATGCGGTGATCGCTCCCGGTTTTTACCGAATTGATCACAGAGACATCATTGAACATTTGCTTCTTGGTTGACATGATGAAGTCGATCTCATTTTTTGTTGCACCATCGGGGCTCTGCCAGGTCCACTTCCTGTGTTCACGCTTTTTGAAGAAGGAGTTCATCATATAGAGGCCCTCCTTGTCCATAAAACTGACTTTAACTTACTTTTTTCTAATTTTAGTCACTACATCTTCTTTTAAACCACAGCATTGTGACAATGTACAAAAAAACATAAAAAAGCCGTATCTTTGCTTATTTTAAATCGGTGACGGGCATGTGTTAATATGATTATTGACACAGGTCAGTGCATACATAAAATATAATATATGCTACCTCCAATAAGTATGACACCACTTTTATAGAAATTCATCTACCAAAACATACGTGGAATAATTTTGATGGTAACACATTGTCATCTGTGTCGCATTGTTACGTAGCGCCTGTCTGCAAAGTCTTAAAGCCAGAAATAAAAACCAACACGAGAAGTTCAATATGTATATTTTACACATAAATTCTTTGTCATTAAACACTTCCTCATAACGTCTTCACTAATTTGACATAGATTTTATTTATTACACCAAAACATCCACTAATTAATTGAATTCCAATTTCGTATTTAACCAAATATTTGGTTGAATATTTGGTCAGAATTATATTGTCTTGGGTCAATACTCCCCACGTAAACACTAGTGTATAGTAGTAAAAATGCAATTTTATAATGATCGCTTTCATGAACATTCAAACCTTAAATGTATCGGCTATATGTCAATCTAAGAGCTATTGTTACTACTCGGCAAAATAACTGTGCACTTGGCGCTATCACTTCACTCTGACGTTCGACTCTCGCTATTGGCGTACGAGGGGAACGCGGGGCACCGCGCGGGTAGGCGCGAGTGATGTCGATGACAGTCGACGTGCACAGTTATTTTAACCGTGATGTAGTTAATATTAAAACCTTACATAGTACACATAGGAAGGTAAAATGATATCAGATTATCAGTTGTTGAAGTAGCAATTAGATTTGGCTCAATATAGACATCACTTGAATATTTACTTATAAAGTTATTAATGTAAATATATCTATAAAGCGACAGACAATGTATCTATTAAACTGATTTCAACAGGACACTCGAGTATATTAATTAGTAAGAATTTTCTAATACAATGCTGCCTTACGGTTGTAAATATCTACTCCAAATATGGTTCATGTATACTCAGTAAAAAGTGACCCTTTTGTAAATGTAAGTACATAAACAGTATTTTGTAAATCACTTTTATATAATTTTTTAACGTTGTATTAAAGTTTAAAGCGCGGAAGCAGCATTTCCGTTTTATTTGGAACACCGTTAAAATTTGCCAATAGATCATGCATGTATGATGATAAAATTTCAGTCGTATTCAAGTAATAGCTACTAAATTATGTAACTATAATGAACTATGATAACTTATATAAATTATTTACATCTGCTTAGTAAACGTAAGAGAATCACAATGCACCATCATAATTATAAGCCCATTCACTCCTATATACATTTATTATAATATGATCGCTCTCAATTTAAGAATACTTCTATTAAATACTTTACTTCCCATTGCTTATAATAATGATAGAAAGACCTGCTGAGCTCCAACAGCAGCGTGCATGCTAAGCAGCCATTTCATAATATACGTATTTAAATTCAAACCATCGTAAATTGAAATCATCGTAAGGTGCAAATATTCAATGAACTTAAGTGTAATAATGATCGCAGCAGGCGCTTCTCGATACGCTTCCCGATAATATTTTTACTCCAGACATTTTAATTTATAGACCAATTAATTTGACACGAATGAATAACTCTACCTGCATAAATTAATGCTTTAGAATTTAATTTCTACAATTATATCTGTCAGTCGAAGATATTTTACAACTGAAAGTTAATTTGGGTATTTCAATGGTAACAACGATATATATTTAGACATTAATAGATCTTTAAGATACTTATAACATGGAATGTATAGGTTATATGCTTTAAAGTTAATATTATATACTTTTTGTAAATAATAATTTGGATAGGTATATTTTGAATTAATTTTAGTACTTTGGTTATAAAAAAGGCACAAGGGACCCAAAATTTAAAAGTGGAGTGCATGATTCATTCATTCATTACAACTAATCTAAAAAAACTTTAACAACAATTATTTTAGAAATAATACGACTGTAATGCCTTACTTATTTTTTTTTTTTTAAATACAATATATATTTCGGATTACAGAGCTTTCAATTTAAATTGATACAAAAACAGTTTCGAATTAAAATGCAAATACTGATATATATATATATATATTTTTTTTTATGTTCTTTATTTTACTTAAAATGTTCTAATATTGATGGCAGTGTTATCTCGAATCATTCGATTAATATCTTACAACGGACATTTATATTTTCAACGAATCAGTGCAAATCCCTCATATTACTCTTAAACTATATCAAACACTACGGTAACATAAAACGAAGATACCCGAAACTAATTCATTAATTTACCTTCAATGCAATGTAGGAGCAAACATTGTCCAAATAATTTTGCCATAAAATTAGAATTTTGAAACGGAAATTCGTAGCTCTTTGGCTAATAATACGAATGCTTTTAACTCAACAAAAACCGATGGACGTTTAATTTTCCAAAATTCTTACAAAACAGAACGACAGGAAAAGTATAAAGTACGTAGAGGCGACGCTCACTCTCTGAGCACCGCCTGTGGCGCGGATGTCACTCTCCAGCACGAAGGGCTCGTCAATGACGTGGATGATGCCGTTAGTGCACTCAACGTCAGGCCTGAATACGTGAATCCAGTGGCCGTTCCACTCGACGTAGTAGTCTGTGAAAATAACAGATTAGTTTAATCTCGAATCATCAACTCTAAAATCTCAACATTATAAAGGAAAACAGATAATAATGTAAATGAACCGCTAAAAGCTTACTCTTATCAGATTCTTTGACACGCAGCCGGAGTGGATCGCGTGAAGTTGGCAGGACGAAGGGATGTGTTTCGTTCGCGAGAAGTTTTAAATCAGATACTGTGTACGCGCGCCCGGCCCGGATAACATGCCTCTCTAAAATTTGTTTCGTCTGCAAAATGACAAAGGAGATAAAATAATGATGAATGAAACACACAGACATAACTTCTGAATTATTATGGCAATTTGAAACTTACGAAATAACCAAAGTCTTCCCGGAACAGAGACTTGAAGGCGGAAGGACGCTTGATTTGGAATTTGAGCCAAGCGTGATCGCGAGGCACAAAGTATGTGTAACGATGTTCCATATCATTGAGCTGCTGGTTGAACATCTGACGCTTGCCTAAGTTATACGTGATGCTAAAACAAAATACAAATTTCGTTATCATTATTTCCTAACAAAATGTTTTTGTTTCTTCTTCCAAGTAAATTTTCAAGTTCTTATTTCTAGTTAATTGTAAGTAAAACATAATACAAGCGAGTGATAGTGATTTTGCTTACTTCAGCATAGGATCCGTTTTCAATTTCTCAAAGACGGTTGTGTAAGGAACTCCCAGTACTCTATCGATGATGTGAACGAAGCCGTTGGTTGCCGCAATGTTAGGAAGTGTCACGGTTGCGCTTACTCCACCACCTTCCACAGTCAGGGTCTGATTCTGACCACGCGTCAGAACATTGAAATACAGATACTTGCGGAGAGAAGCCGTCGGTGCTTGGTAGATCTAAAATAATATCAAACATGTAGAAAATATGTATTATCAAATTTTATTCGATACATTTTACACCCATGCTATATAATATATATGATGCATATACAACAATTTAATTCTATAGGATAATTCAAAATACAGATAACACATTCCTGGAAAATCTATCGAGAGAGAACATACATTTAATAAAATAAATCACGTAATAGGAATTCATTTTACAACCATGCAACCACAGTAACGATGGAACAAAATGAAAGGAGAGACACATTAATTAAAAAATAATAAGTATGTTTAAACACAACACCGGGCTGTAATCGATTAAAACATTTATAAAATAAGTAGGATTTAAAAATGATTAAACATACAGTTCCGGCTAGCTGATTCCAAATAGCAGCAACCAAACCAGAGAATTAAAACCAATACGACATTAATTTAATCCGAATCGAATTTTATAATTCGTTGCAATTTCAGATCTCCTCTTAGAGTTTTGTGTTCGTTCATAAATTAAATATTCGAATGGAAACAACACAATGTAAATTAACATTTCAATGTTTACCTGATTCATGTTGTTGTGAATTATCGCGTCCAATGGCAGTCTCTCACGAACCAAGTGCAAGTTGAGTATATCCCTCAGCTTTTGATGGTTTCTACAAACAAATCACGATTAGATTTCGATTTAAAGCAAACATGCGAATAATGCCGCACTTTGGCATTCTAAAAAATACAGTATTTAACTTAGTAAAGCTCATCAGAGTGGAACATTATGGCAGCAATCACATCAACACAAAAAGCTCATAAAAAGTAAAGTGAAGTAAATAACCTAATGATATTTTGCACGCTGAAGTCGGCCCACGCTTCGTTCGAGGGCGCAAATAGAGTGCTTTCGCCAAAGTGAGTTCGTTGAAAAACTGGTTGTTTGCTCCCAGGTCCATGATTACTTCATAGAATTTACAAAGAGGTCCGTCTTCTTTTTCCTGTACAAACAATTCTTATTTGACTCTCAGAGGAAATAAATACTACACCAAAACAATCGTGGTAATGATTTATCTGGTCGTTGTAAAGGCTTCTGAAATCCTTTTTAGAACCAACGTTTATCAAGTGACCGGTGTAATTAATTTACGTACTGTTCTTTGTAATGAAATGCGTAATTAACTTCACTCTTTTAGCTGAAATTTACTGAATAATATTGTGTACTCAAATATTTACGTCTACGTTTCATTATGTTTAAATAAAGGCCGTACTTTACCTTTGTTACGGGTTATCCATTACAAAAGTAGTAAAATCTACAAAATATATTAGAAAGATAGAACAGAGAAAATATATAATAAATAAGGTGTACAAGTAAGGTATGTTAGGTAGGTAGGTCATGCGTATAAGGCGACAGTACTTACAATTCCCTAAAGTTGTCAAGATCATGCAGGAACGGCAGGATCCAACGGAGCAGGGATGCAAAAACAAAAAAGATAATAACAAATATTCATTATACCTACCTGTACTAGTGGGTTCTATCGGCATGTATGCTTAATTAAAGACATAATATAATATGATTTTACGTTTAAAGGTTTACACACAAAATACGCATTAACAATTAATACTTCTAAATCAAATTCTACAAATATTATTATCAACGATTTTACATTTTAATTTTCATTACTATACTAAAACTGCGGTTACTAGTGATTTGGGTCCTAAGCTGTTGTATCTAATGAACAAATTACTTACAAATGAACGTAAGGTCGGATTCTACCAAACAATATAACTATGGCATCAAAGGAAGCTTACCAGACTATCACAGTACTCAAACTTACGCTCGATTGCACACACAAAAACTTTTAAGAACGTGCTCAAATTGATTATACCGTAGATTCTATGAAACGGAAAGGTATGTAATAAAAATAAAAGACACACAAAGATGGATAATAAAATAAGAAATAAATTAAACGCTTCATTTTACCTTCATAGCCTGGGTCCCATTTAAATGGAGCGGAAAGTCAATTATGTGATTGAAATTGTGTTTCTATTAGCTTACAGTACTAGGAGTATTAGTTGATGAAATGTTAGGTGATGTGTAGAGTATAAGTCAAGTAGCAGTTCATCATTATGTGGACAACACAAGAAGTGAAGAGGTACACAGTAGAATAACTAGTGATAATTTTGTCAAGCAAATATTGCTGACCTTAGCTGTGAAATAGCATAATCCTACACGAAAATCCCTCCACCATACCCTCCTCCATCCTTCCAAAATCAAACAAAAATTCAAATTGAGATTATATAATTTTCTAAAAGTCCACTCACCCTGAGGAAATCGATGACCGTAGTATCGACGACCATAAGTGGTCTTTGAATGAGATGGACCTCTCCGTTCTTCACTGGTATATTGGCTCTCACAATATCTGCTAGAACCACGCCTCGGGCATGCTTTGCGTCTCCAGCAACGGTGTTAGATTTTACGTAGGCTATAGAAAAATAATATCATCTTAGAGAAATGTATTTATTTATTATTTATTTAACTTACACACACTATCTTACAGGTTGAACCCAATACAATAGGGTGGTTAAAAACTTAATCTAAAATAAGTTTTTACATAAATGTATAATAATTATATACACCTAAACTTTTAACACTATTAAAATATCAAAACTAAAATAAAACAAAATTTTACACATCTATATTTTAATTATAACTAGCAAAATTCAACAAAACTCTTGCGAATTCACTCAAATTGCACGAAAATATGTCTAGCCTCTCATGCAATTCGTTGAGCACATAGATTGTGCGGGTGAGAGGTGTTTTTGCCAATAGATTGGTTCTAGCAGCAGGCACGGCCAGCAGTGGCGGCCGCCGCCGCCTCCACACGTACCGATCTGACACGCACAGTTTCAGGTGACGCAGCACACCCGGGTTATGTGCTACTCCACGCAGGAGCTTCAGTGCATACGCCGCGAGTGTAAATTCCCGGCGCACTCTGAGTTCGTTGTATCCCAGAGTGCAAATAGTGTGGGATACATAAGCGGGTAAAATGGGTAAACTCCATAAAGTTTGAAATACAAGTGTCTGATAAATTTATTTTGTACTCGCTCAAGCATGACATTGTATTTCTCTTCATGAGGAGCCCAAATCACCGCACTGTGCTCCAAGTGACTCCTTACCAAAGCGTCATACAGCACCCTGAGCGTGGTAATATTTGTGAATCCTTGCGACTGTCTCAGCACGAAACCTAGGTTTATATACGCTTTCTTGCAAATCTTGACTATATGAGCCCGGAAAGTGAGATCTGGGGTAAGCAGTACTCCTAGATCTCGCACCTGAGACACTCGCTGCAAAGTAGATTCCTCTACTTTGTATTCGTAGTCTAAGGCAGTCTTCGCGCGCGTAAATGACATGACTGATCATTTCGCTGTATTGAAATTGAGTTTATTTTTATGGCTCCACTCAACCACTCTATTTATGTCTTCCTGCAATCGCTCACAGTCCGAAAAACTCTTGACCTCGAGCAACAATTTGAGGTCATCTGCAAACAATAAACATAAAATATGTTTGACTACCTCTGGTAAGTCATTTATCATTAAAATAAATTCGAGAGGACCCAAATTGCTGCCCTGGCTCATACCGGATCTGGTGTAGTATGGCTCTGATTCGAACCCGTTGTAGTCTACATACTGTTGTCGGTCTTTCAAGTAGCTGGCGAAGAACCGTTAGAGGTGCGATGTACAGCCAATTTTCGCCAGCTTCATTAGCAGTACATCATTGTCAACGGTATCAAACGCTTTCCTAAAATCAAAATAAGCTGCGTCTACCTGCACACCAGCATCGACAGCCGGCGCCACCCAAATTATATTACTTAGTTCTATGACAAGTGATTTGATCGGCTGTTGATTGCCCAATCCCAGTAGAGATTCATCATTATATTTTTATCAACCGATTGCCATTCGCTACTGGACATAGGCCTCACACATAACCGATCCTGTGACGTGTTTCTCGCAGCAGGTATTAATGAGGCTTAAATACTACTATCTGTCCAGCCTGTAATTTTACATTTGACAACTAATCATTTAGTGATGAATTAATGCGGTACCGATTCGATTTCTTATAGCAATCGACATGATCAAAAAAAAAAATTAAGCGATTTAACACATTGTTATTTTATTTTTGCTTGCAATTTTGTATTAATAAAATAAAATCAAATTTATTACATCCATATTACATCCACAGGTGGTAAATATTAATAATTACAGTAACAATGTATACGCCGATATTGTCTAATTGGGATCGTGATGTTACGTTTGACAATATGTGCACTCGAGTATATAAATAACTAGCGGACGCCTCGCGGTTTCCCGCGTAGTTAATAAAAAAATAGCCTATGTGATGTTTAAGAATTTTTGAAATCGGTCCAGTAGTTTCGGAGCCTATTCGGTACAAACAAACACACAAAGAAGCAAACAAAAAAATCTTTCCTCTTTATAATATTGGTATAGATGAAAGTTGCCGAGGATTCAAGTGATGATTCCAGTTTAGGTCAAAAATAATCCAACGATTCATCACTATAAAATCGTAAGTATTTTAGCTATTTTATTTCATGTTTTTCTATATTATTATCCAATATAACTTTTTTCAAAATGAAAAAAATTAAGAGTAAGAGAGAGTTAAGTTTAGTTATTTACATTTTGAAGAAAGTTCCTGCAACGTAAATTCGATTTAAATGTGAATTTGAATTTATCGGAATACCGGAGCGAATAAGTACGTCGCTTCACTATTGGAAGCGACCATGAAGTATTGCATTTTATTGTCTATGGGTATTGGTTGCCTGTAAATAATTGTGAAACTGTCAAATGTAAAATAACAGGCTGCACGGAGAATATAATTGATTTAATGAAATTCGTCACATTCATACAATTCAAGAACCAGTATTTCTTAAAGTGCTTGAAGTTCCAAAATCAAAATCACAAGCATAATGAAATAAAATTATAAAATCAAATTGTTACAGGTTATTCAAAACATTTCATGTTATACGAGATTCCAATGCGCAAGGCGGACGCTTGGCTGCCCCATTCAATAAGTCATGCCAATTGCCGTCATACGTCAAAATTAAAGACTACACGACATTACAATAGTGAAGTTCGAATTCCTGATTGACAAACGAACGTATTCCTTCAGCGTGCCCATAAACAAGCAATTACACCGTCAGAGCTGGAGTCATTGAATAATTGATCGGCAGCAGTGATCGCGATGCAAGCTTGTCAAAATACGAATATGTTGAAGGTGGATGAAGGAAATGGCTTCAATTGATTTCATAATATGGCTGAAGGCTAAATGATTAGCAAGATTAGTATTATTACGGTAAGTACTTCTAATAAACTTTATATTTTTATTAGTGGTTCCCAGAAGTCGTTTTAATTTCTCTTATCCAGTTCTATTGTCACAATGAAACATTTTATTTTATTAAAAGTTCAAAGCCACAATTCTTGGAAGCGAAGTTAAGTTCCCAAAAACAGAACAAGGCATAACAGTATTAGCTTTTTACCACAAAATCGGTTATAATAATAGAACACAGAAAGGGGTGTACCCCATTGTTGCAAAGTTTATTACTGCGATGCACGTTACTGCGAAAGTTTACCATTGCGAAGTACGTTGTCACGAAAGTTCTTTAATGCGATGTACGTTTCTGCGAAAGTTTATCATTGCGACGTTCTTTCCTGTGACGATTGGAGTTTCGATAACACGCTATTGCGATTTAGGTCATCTAGGAGGGTTGTAGATACAGGTGATAGTGGAAATATTATATTGTTGGACATGACTAAAAAATTTAAGCAAATTTAATTATATTTGAACCAAAAGTTAATAATATTAAAAAACTTAAACAAAATTCATGGACCTATATATCTAATTCGACTTATGAATATTCATAATCTTTATTGTTTACAAAACAAACATATACAAATACAGAAGTACAACTTCTGTACAAAGGCTTAACCAATAATTGGGTTATCTGAGAGCAAATAAAATGTGCAATGTACACATAAATTCTGCAAACGCTTGAGCTTATCAAGAAGTTCCTCAGTCGCATCAAGTATGCAGACATCAGCATAGTCAACTTTTTATATATTTGTAGCAGTATTTTGCATTTATGTGTGTTTGCTATCAATTTTGTAGTGTACTACGTAGGTACAGTAGCCATTAGAGAGAAAACTATACATTTTTATGTCATATTTATGTAGATACCTTTAAACGAGCAATTCATGTATATACATATATATATATATAATATGATCTCGGAAACGGCTCCAAAGATTTTCATGAAATTTAGTATGCAGGGCCTTTCGGGAGCTATAAATCGATCCAGCCAGGTTTAATTTTTAGAAAAAATCGTTTTCTCTATTTTCACCCGAGTAAAGCTCGGTCACCCAGGTACTGTTGATTAAGTATCTAGTGTGCAATATAATAAGACAGGCACCTACATGAATTTTGTTCATGTTTAATTTATTACTTATTATCTTTTGGTGCAATTATAATTAAATTAGCTTACAATTTTTGCTCATTTGTTAGTAATGTCCAACAATATAATATTTCCACTATCAACAGTATTAGCAATCCTCCTAGATGATCTAAATCGCAATAGCATGTTATCAAAACTGCAATCGTCAGAGTAAAGAACTTTCGCGACAACGTACGTCGCAATGTTAAACTTTCGCACTAACGTACATCGCAGTAAAGAACTTTCGCAACAATGCAACAATGGGGTAAACCCTACAGAAAGCTATATAAAAACTGGCAAGTGCATGTCGAACTTCGCACATTCATGGTTCCGTACCAGACCGCAACATTAATTTGGTTATAATAGAAAAATGAGGGAATTTCAAAGAAAAATCAGATTTATCAATATATTGGTTTTTGTTAGTAAAATATATGTATTAATATATATTAACACAAAATTTTAAGTTCTTAGGTCAATGGGAAGTTAGAAAATTCTTCGAAACAAAATATTGTGAAAAAAGCTGACTTTGGTGCCATCTCATTCCTTATTTCTTCAATATTTTTTAAAACAAAAACACATTATTACACTCGATGGGTTAGGCTAAAAATGTTTTTTCGCGGCCCCTTTACTTGTATGGCTAATATTTTTATTTTTTTGTCTAATATTTTTTGACAATTTGTATGGCTTTGGGTCAACAATATTCTTATACTGTGAAAATTTTAAGACTGTAACTCCAACCGTTTGGTTGTAAAAACCGTGTGACAGACGGCGGACAGACGGACAGACAGACAGACACGTGAGTGACAACAATAGGGCTCCGTTTGGACCCCTCGGGTACGGAACCCTAAAAATAAACTTTATATCAGCTTTTAAGTCTGGCGAGGTAGGCAAAGTAATCTATCTATCAACTTGATCAAAATGCCAGTAGATGTTATCGTGAGGAACGCTTGAAAGCTTGCCCTTTGCCTGCATTTGTGTCTACCTAGCTGTAGTTGGGTTCAGCTAAAAGTTCAGAGATTTTCGATCTATTATTAAAGACTGATTTTCTCATTGCCTGTGGTTCGTGATCGAGGTACAAAATATGCAACGTAATATTTTTTAGCTGGTTATTTTTGTGCCAGGCAACTTTTGGACATTTCCAAAGAGATGAAACCAATTAGCTTAATTCATGCGCAAAGTGCTGCGCAAGACCTAACAATTAACTGTGATCAAAGTATGATGTACGGATCTAAAGTAAGGAGTGTTAGGACCGTCCTTTAATATTTTAATCCACTTCTTTTCGAAGTGATAGAAAAAAAAAATAGTTGTGCCCAGTAGATGACCAAACTTAATCAGGTGTACTACGCTAACTTAGCAAAGCGCAGGTGAACGCATCGAACATGGTTTCAACAGAGGCACCGCATTTCGCTAGATTACCTTGAATGCTTGCAGCAACGGCCTTCTTGTGTTCGCAGTCGATTGATTGCTTTCTATACGCTTACAATCGATTGATTGGTTTAGACTTAGACCACTGCAGGTCACATCAGTTGGCAGATGCTCTTATAGCTGAATTCATATACTTACTTATCTCATCCTTTCCATTCATAACGGTACTGAACGATATGATGACCTTGACATTGTCTCCGAAGGCCAGAGTCTCAAACTCCTTAGTATCAGGCGTGGCATGGGTGAATAAGACATGGTGAGGAATCACATGCCCGTCTATGACTTTCTCGTCTATCAAATCCGATCTTGTTGTTGGCTGCAAAAGTAAATAAACTTTATTTCTGTGCTATTAAAAAGGATTTTCGCCGTCAACTTTCGGAAAGAAATATACCTTTACCTTGAATCCTTCATCGACTGGAATAAAGAACGTGTGTCTGCCGTCGGAGTCGAATACTTTGCTCTTTTTAAGCTGGTTCACTTTCTGTCTGAAGGATCTGTAGAAAAATGCACCTTAGTATAGAGTTTATACTTTCTTGTTTTATTTGAGTGGACGTACATATACCTAAGTGCAAAGCAGAAATTGCCGTTTTAGTCTCTATTGACTTGTGTCCATATGAAACGATCGCTACCTAAGGTCTCGAACCTAAGGTCCAAACAGGTAATGTCAAACTCCCATTTCTAGTAGGCACATCTACTGACAGATACATTACTGGGTTGGCCGTTAATCAGACAATTTCAAACTATGGCCAACTAACAGTGTAAGCATTGAGTAGTATATATAATCTCAACGAGTGTAAGTAATATTTCATGGAATGGCCACTTCAATTGCCAATTCAACGATCTGGCTACGACATAAACGTCACTTTAACTGACTTAAGGACTGGATTCACATGTTTTCAGACATAACATAAATGAAGAGTGCTGTAATACACTTTAGTCTAACCTTGACCCGCTAACAATAATTCACGAACTCTGAATACAAAATTCATTAAATTCACTACAGAATTCAATTCGAATTCCTAGCGTGTACTACAGCCTTAGTAGCAATTGCATTACAGATAGATAGGTAGTATCCAGTAATTGTGTTGTTTGTTTCGCGAACTCAACGTGAAAAAGTTCAATGCAACGATAATTTCGGTTCACCGCGAGTTTGGCCGTAATTGAAACACTAGCAGCGAAGTAATTAAGTTCAAACTTGTTTCATTTTCAGGCTTATTTTGCAGACTTTTTATTAGCACCTTTCACGTATAACGTGTACTTAACTTTTAAGGACAATTACGGTGCAAACCGGGCTTGTGTAATTGTTCATTAAATGGAAATTTTAAAGCCAATTTGCACATTATTTTCGACGAATAATTGCGTGATTGTAACTTACAAGACGTGGTTTTGTAATAATTATGCCTGAAAATGATCTAATTTTCTACAACCCTGTACTGTACCGTTGTGAGACAAACTTCGTGTGTTTTATTGTACGTTTAGGCTATTATTCAGAGTAATGTATTTGATATATTATTCTTCTATAACATAAGATCCTAAAGCAAATTAAAATAATAGTAAACCCGACATTTGGAATATTTCTAATTATTGGATTGCTTTACGGAAAATCGTGTATTTTCGTTTTCCTTAGATACAAGAATTCTTATTAAAGCAAATATAAAATCTCTTCATCCAGAAGGGCAGTTCTCCGAAGGATCCGCCCTTTTCTAAGAAGGATGAAAAACAATAGACCAATTAAAAAGTAAAAAAAGAATTTAATTACTTATTATTGTTTTGTTCAGGTGGTGTTTACAATTGTTGCACTGTGTAGAGTTTGTACTTTACGCATGTTTTAGTTTTGTTTGAAGATAAGTGTAAACAATTTTTGATAGACCTAATAAATAAAATATCATACATCACTACAAAAATATTCTGTAATGATTTACCTGAGTCGATGCTGTCCAATATTGAAGAGGTCTGAATGCTCCAGGAAGTGATAGGCATTAGGGTTATAGGCCGGGGAGCTGATAGAACTGGGTCCATGAGGCTGCAGTGGCAGTAACACTTGGTCTATCACGTGCAGGACCTAAAACAAAAGAATAGAATTAGGATCATGGCAATACCGATAATATTTGTTAAACGTAAGGTAGGGCGTCCTCAGGCTAAGAGGAGCGAAGATCTTCACAGGGTGGCTAAGTAGCTGCTGGATGAGAGTTGCTGAGAATTAACATTAATGGCGTGCTATTGGAGAGGCCTAGGCCTAGTCCAGCAGTGGACTTCTGTAGGCATATGATGATGTCAGCAATAACTTTCTTCTCCCTTGTTTGTCCTGGGAAGTCAACACTTCATCGTACGACTGTGGTCTACAGCCGATTTTAGAATTAAAATGCTTGCTCAGTTTTGGATTAGCTCGCATGGCTAAGGTAGTTTTTATACTTGTGTGCAGACCGTAAACAATTTAAAAGAAATCTCAGATATGTGTACTAAGTTAAACTAAATTAGCATAGCCCTTGATCTGCAACTAGGGTAAAGCACACAACTGGAACGTACTATCAGCTCCATCAATCAACGTCTGTAGGTAGCTACAAACGGAATTGTAAGCCTGGCAAGCCTTCATACACACTTATTTCCGGCAAACATGCTTAACTGCCATTATGTATCTCTCTAATCTGTTATGTACGTGTCTGCCTTTATCATGTCACAGATTCCTGTAGAAATTAATCATTACGGATATAATTAGTAAAGATTTACCAGCTCTGTTTAGATATTGGGTTCCCATACCCAATTATATACGAACAACAGTCCTAGTAATTCCCACTAATTAAAATTGTCTTGGCCTCAATTTTGGATAGATTAAATAATTTTATTAGAATATAATACTACGGTAAATAATCACAATAATCCATCTCCCAAGTTAGGTTCAGAATAAATAATTTTACATCAACCATCTTGGCAAAATAAATTTAATTTAGTTTCAAAAGAAACACAAGAAAATAACTTTGTTGCTCTTGTCAAAAGAAATCAAAGATAATAAAATAATAGAAACATAAAATTGCTCTGATAACTTTCTTCCTCGTTAGTTCAACCTTTTTGGTTCATTCGACGGTGAATAAAATTGTTAGAGAAAATATTCTAGTTTTTTTTCTGAAGAAAAAGTTTCCTTGTTCCTAAGTGGTGAAGATCCCATTATCAGTGTTAATAAATAGCGTGTCGGAAGCTCCTTGGGTTCCGTACCGGGTCCACTTTACCTTTGACCCTGACTGTTGTTCCCTCGTCAATCCTCCTGTAATTAGTCTAACTGGAATTTGGGTTGAGGTACTTGATAGTTATTGCTTCGACAATTTTGTTTATTTGTTGGCTCGCTTGGTATTTTTGTTTTCTTGGGCTGTGTCTTATTTTCTTTCTAGGAATTGATATATTCGGATATTGTTATTGGTAATCTGATTCATAACAATAAATATTATAATAAACGCAAAATACGTGCTTAGACGTGGAGTTGCGGACACCAGCCCGTCTTAAACTAAATCTAATCTAATCTAAATATTATGTATCGTTATCGATGTTTTGTTTATTTGTTAATAAAAGTAATGTAAAGCTGTAAATTATAGAGGGTTGAATGCAACACGGTGGCAAAGTGCGAAAACATACAGTCAAAGGAAAGAACACATCTACATAATAGGTTTCTATCATATAATATGTCCATGGTCCCTGCATGCCCGGCAGGTTTTAAAAAGGCTCTTTATGCGAATTTCTCTCGCATGGCACAGTCCAATAAAAATATTTTTTTAGCAGCAATCAGCCAAATGTTTTGGTTTCCCGAATCAGGCAAGTAATCACGTCGTTCAAGCTCACCTGGGTACAAAATGTACCTATATATTATTCGTATAAGAAAACGTGCCAAATCACGGTGGCTATATTGATCGTTGCGGACTTTTTGGCACAACACTTGTAACGGGTTAAACAGAAAATATAACCCGATTAGATGTTTCCGAATAACTCGAATTAGCCCCTTGTTTTCTTGATTTCTGTAAGGCTGTGTTATTATGGCAGTGATTAATTGAGCAAACAGCAATATAATAATTTTGGTAGGTGTAATAAATATCGATTTTTCTGGACCATTTTGGGAGCAACACTTTTTTTTAGTTTTAGTGTTCCGTACTAAAAATGGAGCGGAATTTTATGGGTAATGAAATAGAAAACTGAATTACTATGCAATGGCGTCGGTCGGTATATCAGATATATTATATTTTTAGATGGTTGATTAACGTAAGTCCCTTCCTTTTAGCTGGACAAAATCCCCCTTTCGACTTTTTCATTTTTGAAATACACATACAATCGCACCATTCCCAGAAGGTTTAAGTAGAGGTGTTTCTAGAGTACACTCACATTTCGACAGATAGGTATGTTAAATTCCCATGTAAGGGGGTGAACCTATAACCCTTAAAAAATCAATCAGCTGGTTGGCTTCCAGTCTTACGGGATTTAGCTGAGTACCAGTGTTTTACATGGAGCGACTGCCTATTTGACCTTCACAACCCAGTAAATGGGTAACACGATACCCCTTGGCAAGACTGGTGTCAGATCTCTCTCTACCCGTAACGACTGTCAAAGATCTTTAAATGAAAGCCGGGACCAACGGCTACAGGTCTATCCACACATATCGGGGCCGTGCCCGGGACTAAACAGGGCCGTGCCCGGGACTTAACAAAGCCGGGCCCAATCATTGAAGCTTCGTCATTGGCCCGTGTACGGACATGTGTGAACGAGTTCATATAAAATGTACACAACGATATTTTTTGAGCCCCTGACGAGGCACGGTCCGTCCACGTCCCGGGCACGGCCCTGATATGTGTGGATAGACCTTTAACGTGCTTTCCGAGGCATGGAGGAAACTCGGTATGTGGAAATGGTCACCCATCCATGGACCAACCTCGTCAAGCGTTACTGACCCTTGAAGATCGGACCGTGCGGCTGTTATTATTTAGCCACGAGCTCCTTTTACCCTTAACCGGGCACAAATTAAGTCTCCTAACTCCTATGCTACTGCGAAAATCCAGATGGAAGAATCTGAATTAATAATCATATATTTATTTCACCAAAAACAACACAACAGATTACAGCAATTTTACAGCCTAGTACTAAATGTTACTTTACAAAGGACCATCTATAGCCGAACTAGGACGGATCCTGTATCTCGGCATACAGCGCCATACCCTCGAGAATAGACAATAATGTGTAGACCAAAATATATGCAAAACGATACATCTAATCATTACATCAACCGATACGGGAACGCTCTAGAGCCAAGTGTCATTCGATGTCAGCGATGGCGATGTTCGAAACAATGACTTTGTACTTCCAAGTAATAGCTGGAAACAAATTATCGGACGCGGCTGACGGACGCAACTTACAGCCGCGACTGAAATTTGTGCACAGACAAAAACATCCAGCGGGTCACATGTCTATCGGACGTCCGAACGCCCAAGGTCACGTCCGCAACTTACGTCTGATAGTTTGCACAATGTAATGTATATTCATTACACAGATACTCTATAAGTCGCGGCTGTCAGTCACTTCCGTCAGCCGCGTTCGATAATTTGTTCCCAGCTTATGGTCTTTGGTTCGAAATGATAAAATGTAAAGGATTGATCACGTATAGCAAAAAGACAAAATACAACAATTCTTTATTTCAACTAGGCACTTTTGAACGTCAAAAATATAAATTTAAAATTGATAATAATTGATTCTAACGTTCATTCGAAAAAGTTGCTTGTTATGGAGAAGAACGGACAAGAAACTCTTAAAAACTTACCCTCTAAAAAAAGTGTTTTACAATATTTACAAACATACATAATTATACGTGAGGACATATCCACCCAGCACAGTAGTGCTTGAAATAATAGCGTTTGGCATTCCCATACTTTTTGACATATTTCCAATCGCTATCGCCACGCTTTCGTTATAGAATGTCACTTGTCTAGAGCCTCTGAACCTCAACAATAGCACTTTTAAACAGACCATTGATGTTCGCGGGCTTGTGGACGGCGAGTAATGGGTAGCTCGTCATCCGATAAGGACTCGACGGCGCGTAGTATTCCACGCGCGCCTCAAGGAGATATTAGCAAAAATGTACGGGGTCCACTAGGGCCGAAGCCTGTCTGGGTCACGGATAAATTTTGAAAGACAGTTACCGTGGCCCTGGCACAAGCAACTAATGGAACAGTCGTGGGTTTTAGTCAGTAAAAGTCTGACACGCCCTCCCGCTCCACCCAGAGCGGGATAAGTCATTTGATGATTAGTTGATTACACACCACAAAAAAAAACAATGTTGTTTACACTAAACTAACCCCTATTTGATTAAATTTTAACTCTAACCGATTCGATTATATCTACCATAACCCTAATCTGCCCAGATTGAACTAAGCTACTTCATTCAATTAAGTTGGAGGAGTTATCGAAGTATTTCCTCGAAGCAATAATCGTATTATGTCTTTACCGAAGACACCTGACGACAACTATGAATCTCGTGGGAGTGTTATTGGCGTCCTTAATACGGTGAGGTAAATCCGGGCTTAGTTTGTGAAAAAACTCTTGAAATTCTTATTATCTTGGTATGTTACTTTTTCGTTACTGGTTCGTTTTATTGAGATAATAATAATAAATAATAATAATAAAGCTTTATTTATTCCTTACACATAGTTTACATTAATTCTAAACATTATTTGTAGTGTTAGTATTATACTTATTCTAGTTTGTTAGTATATGTTATTAAACTGAGTTAATGCGTTTTGTTGTAAGGACCGCTCTAGCGGTGAAAGCCTCCTCCATTTCCTTCCATTTCGCTCTGTCTCTTGCCAGTCTGTTCCAGGTATTTCCCACCGTGGCAACTATGTCATCACTCCATCTTTTGAATGGTCTTCCTTTCCGTCTTTTCTTGTGAATATTTTATTGAGTTTTATTGAGATACGTAATAATAAATGTTAAGGTTGTCTCATTTCATTAAAGACTTTTTAACAAAAAATCAATCCGACTTCCAAAACAAAACACTTCAAAGCTATAAATAACTTTCTTTTCCGAAGTCGGTGTCTTTTGTACCCATTGTTTGCCGTTATTCGACACCGACTTCGGCAAAGAAAGTTATTTTTCGCTTTGAAGTGTTTTGTTTTGGAAGTCGGATTGATTTTTTGGTAAAAAAAAAATTATTTTCCTCTTTTTAGTTTTTGTAGGTACCTCCAATTAACATGAAAATCATTTATAGCTAAAGTACATCTTATGACGATTTTAATAAGCCCAAACACGACTAGGATACATTGTTTAATTTTGGATTTCCAGTGGCCATTGTGGTCTTCTTCATCAGTTCCACTTCAACAAATGATACTTTCTGAGTGCGAATGATTGCATTATTGATGAAAATAGCAAAATCGCTTTATGTATGCCTATAATATTTGAGTATTTCCCTCGATTTCTCTAAGATCCCATCATCAGATCCTAGTTTTATTATCATGTTACCACCCTTGGGATATCTCCTTTCCAACAAAAAAAGAATCATCAAAATCGGTTCATAAACGACGAAGTTATCCGCGAACACACATAAAAAAAAAAAATACAATCGAATTGAGAAACCTCCTCCTTTTTGGGAAGTCGGTTAAAAAGCGTCTTAAAGGGCCCCTGCGAGTATGCTACGGCTGCCCGTACATCTTCCAAATTACCAGGACTCCAGGACCAGGTCCCGAGAAATGTTAAAGACGCAAATATTTTGAAGATCTCTTACTAACTCTCTCTATGGCGTAAGTAGATTGATTGAAAATAGTTGCATTATTTACTCGACACAACGGCTTCTGTTTCGTTTTGGTTCAGATTCTCATATATTCTGAACGATACCTTTATTTGAAATTAACAATAACATCTAACTAAGCAATTAGTTAGGTACATTCCATTGAACATGAGCTCTAAAATGCCGATATTCCGCAGTCGAATCACTTAATAGGTCGAAACCAAACGTGTAACAATCCTGCAAATAAAAATCTCTTATTTCATCATCACATCACCTTGCTGTTATCGCAAAGTAACTAGCTGTTGCTCGCGACTTCGTCTGCATAGCATTAGTATTTAGATTAGCCATTTTTTATATCATGCCATAATATTATAGGTGTGCGGGCCGCCTTTCTTGAGAAATTATTAGTTCACCATACTAACTCCCCTGTCCATCCCCTAAAGTATGATTTCCGGCATAAAAACTATCCTATGTCCTTTCCAGGGTCTCAATCTATCTCCATACCAAATTTCATCAGATTCAGTTACAGATATGTTTTTTTTGTATCGAAATCCGTTCAGCGGTTTAAGCGTGAAAAGGTAATGGACAGACAGAGTTACTTTCGCATTTATAATATATAGTATGGATAATTGATAGGTTCTTATTTGACCACTATCTCACATGATAGAAAGCGATGATGTGGCCGTAGACAAAGCACGCTTGCCTAGATGTCACCAGAAAATTATTAACAAGAGACTTATTGATTATTTGGAGAAAAACAAGCTTCTATCTAATGCTCAATTCGGTTTCAGATCCAACAAACCTACCAGTGATGCAGTTCATGAAGTCATTGATTATGTAGTAGATAATATTGATAACAAAAATAAAGTTCTGGCTATATTTCTCGATCTAGCCAAGGCATTTGACACAGTCTCTGTCCCTAGACTGTTGGATAAAATGGAGAGCATGGGGATCAGAGATCTACCACTTAAATTATTCACGGATTACCTCAGTAATCGTTATCGGTGTGTTAAGGTGGCCGACTGGGGAAGTGACAAGCTTCCCGTAACTTACGGAGTGCCGAAAGGTAGTGTCCTTGGACCTACCTTATTTCTGATCTATATTAATGACTTCTATGAACTTGAACTCCAAAATGGGAAAATCATAACTTTCGCGGATGACACCGCCCTTGTTTTCAGGGACACGTAATGGTTCAAAACTTTTCAAAATGCTCAATGTGGTTTCGATGTTGTTAATGACTGGCTTAGATGTAATCTTTTAACGTTAAATGTCGAAAAAAACAAGTTTGTAAAATTCTCACTCCGTAATGAATCACATATCTCTCAAAATTCGCATAAAATTATTGCACATTCTCGGATATGTCATAAAATTATAAGTTGCTATTGTCCTTCGCTTGAACAATCTAAATTAATAAAGTACCTTGGAGTCGTAATCGACGAAAGACTTAGTTTTGCTCCTCACGTAGACCTTGTTTCTTCTAGGGTTCGTAAATTAATATATATATTTAAAAATCTCAGACATACTGCTAGCCCGAAGGTATTAAAGATGATTTATTCTGCTCTATGCCAGTCACTGTTGGTGTATTGTATAGCTAGTTGGGGAGGTGCGTGTAAGACAGTCTTAATCAAAGTAGAGCGTGCTCAAAGAACACTCCTTAAAGTAAGTCTGTTTTTACCATTCTTCCATCCCACAATTAGCCTTTATCAAACCTGTAAGGTAATGACGGTGAGACAGCTTTTCATACTACAAACAGCCCTTATAATGCATAGTTCCTTAAAGTATAAGCCCTTAGCATTTATACAGAAGCGCAGAAAATATACAATTGGTGTGTCTAGAGCGTGCCACACAAAATTTGCTCAAAGATTCTTTCCTTTTCTTGGTGCCCATCTTGACAACAAAATTAATCGTATCCTCAACACATATCTCCTTACCAAACACAAATGTAAAACAACCGTTACAAACTGGCTCATTGACCTTGACTATGCTCATACCGAAGAGCTACTACTTGTCCAGAGATAACTAAATAGTTACGTATTCAATATATACTACACTACTCTACACTACACTTCACAACACTCCTACATCTTACACAACACAACACTTATGATATCTCTCAAAAACGTCTAGCTGTAAAATAATGCAATAATTAGTTATCGTATTTCTATTTTCTCTTTTTCTTCACATGACTGCATTGTGGTCTAACTTTTTCAGTACTGATATTGTCTTAGTTGCTCCTTATCTAAGTAAAGTCCTTATTATGTTCATTGGAAGAACACTGATTTTCAAGATACAGGATTTTACCTAGTTTGGTAATCAGGAGCTCATTTCGGTTAAAGCCTCTTAAATGTTATGTTTTTATTATTGAAAACATAACATATAAGATATTATAGTTCACTCTTGATTTAACTTGACATGACAAATAATGAGAGAAAAAACTCTTACCTGTAACTTATTATTTCTGTTAACAGCCTGGTAAGACCTGGTGACGTAGACCTTAGCGTTGTTCACATAGATATCGTCATGCATAGCTCCGCGCCGAGTCGTCACCCACAGTGGCGGATTGCCGTCCAGATCCGTCGATATCGCATAGTCCATGTTTGATAGGGTCGTCGCTAGATTTGCTGGAAGAAATTGATTTGGTTAATTCCTCGAATGAGAAAAGTATTTTCGCAACAGATAATCAATTTAAGGTTTCTAAGAAAAAAAATATTGTTCGTGCCAGGCCCTGCTTTCCAAACGCCTAACTGAATGTTTACATAATATAATCGGCCGTCAAGAACACCATCCATAAATACTTAGTAGTTGACCTTTAAATGCTTCATAAGCGCATATGGTGTGTTTGTAAATATCTTATGTTAGTTTGTTCCCGTCCTAAAATAATCTTGAATTAAAAAACTTTACCTAATAGTCAGTTTTGGGTGGCTTTCTTAAACTGTTGTTTTAAACAAAATCCATGGGAATAATTCTATATTACGAGAATCCCTGTTTTCCCATGGATTTTGTTAGAATGACACAGCTAATAACATACTCTAATTTGTATGTAATAACAATGGAAGGAGCTTTAGATTATAATTACAATCAAACAGATCAAAGCTGCCTACTGAGCCTGCTGGTAATTGTATTTACTCGTACCCAGACTTTGGTCTATAGGTAGCCAATATTCAATTCAACAGACGACATTTATCGATTGTTTGATTACTGGACCATAACACGTTAGATGGATTATGAATAAACATGATACATTACACCATTAATATAATACACATCGAGCAAAATAAAAATCTAATGTCACGATCAGGAACATTATTCGTCACAAAATTTTGCTCCAGAATATTATGGCGTATCTCAGGTCGCAAAATCTATTTATCTTCCTGATAAATGGCACAGCGCCTCTATTATTAATATTTTATTCAAATAATGCGCTGGTGAAACCACGTTTGACAGTTAGCTCGTTCCATGACTATTATAATCGGATTATGTCAGCCAGTATTGAATTGGAGAGGCTCCTTTATGAATCCACGAAAGGGATAGGCTTTGAATTATAAGAAGCTGTGATGAAATCTAATTTTAGCGTTGCGTTTGCTGGTACTCGTACGTGCCTAACGACTACCTCTTTTGTACCCACGCCAGCGCCTGTTCCTTCGATTCATGTAATCTAAACGCAAACTACATATCTTCACCTTTCAATTCATTTGAAGTTAAATTCCCATCTCGGCTAACCTATCCCGTTGGTGACAAAGAACAAAGTTAATATTCTAAACAATAAGCAGCGCGGTGACTTGCAGACATGTGGAGTTAAAATTAATAAATGCCTAGCTTCCACGTAGACACAAGGTGAAAATCTAGCAGAATTGCTTTAATTTAGGGAGTTGCTGTACCTGAACTCGCTTAGTTAAGACCAAACTACAAGGAGGGTTGACTAATGGGACAAGTTCCACAAGTTTAGTCTTTGAGCTTGGGTAAAACAACACGCGGCTTTGACGTATATTTACCGAAATACCTCATATAATGTTTTATGCAGATGCATTATTACATTAAATAACTGTCGAGTCGCTGTGTCTTGAAGGGTAGGGTAAAGGTTGTCTGATGTACAAACTTACATACGTATGAATGTATACTTATGTATTGTTAAGCATTGTTTTAAGTCTAAGGAGGTAAACGGTTTCATTAGGTAGTTGTGCGATTTATATTTACAAATTATTTTGTTTTGTTGGGAACGAATATCTACTTAAGAATTTTGCGCTGTTGTTGAACATTTCGAAACAAATTGAGGTTAGCATTAAAGTTCGGCTTTTGTCACTTTCGTCAAATAAAGTAGATTTCTGAGAAGTTTGTCAAGAAACCGCTAGAGCATACTCTAGCCGGAATAATTTGAGAGAAATATGAAATTATGTTCTTTTGTATCTATCACATATACATAATATTGCTGTTCACTTATCTTAGCCCATTCACTAACACCCCAATAAATACAAAACATAAATGTGCTATGTCTCACACGACTTCAATGGAGAGGCCTTACAGAAACACACACACATACCCAACATACCTACACTTACAACATACACCCTCGACATATACGGGACAAATAGCTCTCATACCTATGTGATAAAGTACGAGTGAGTCGTCCAACTCTCCGTTGAACCTCTGGAATGCCTCGTTGGTTGGCGCGAACAGAGTCATTTGTCGGTAGTGCAGAGTAGTATTGGCGACCACATTGCGTTCCAGCAGGGATAGAAACTGTGAACAAGAGATAATTTGATTTTAAATACAGTACATGTATGTGATATGAATTTGAAGTTCAGTCGATATATTTGCAGTCTTGATATCTTACAAAGTCGAAATCGCAGACATATCTAACTAGATAACGCGACTGTATGTACTTCGTGTGCCAAAAAACGGAGTAAAGTTGCAATAAATGATCGTAATCTGAGCTTTTCATTAAGCATTATCGCCACCGGAAATCCACCGAAATCTAGAAAAATGCCTTTTTATGCCATATTGAGCTGTAAAGAATGTATAGAAATAGTTGGCCGAGGCATTGGAAATGTTTTCTTCCATTAGTAAGTGTATTTTTCTTAAATTGTTTGTGAAAAAGTGGCACGCTTGGTTTTCATATAGATGGAGGGACTTGCGTTATCTAGTTAGATGTATGTCTGTGGTCGAAATCGTGCAGATTGATTTCGAAATACCATCTAACATTAATATTGTTTGGTAGGTTATTTGGAGTGTGCGTAAGTCACAGATGTATTTAAGTCATATACATCTGTCACTTACACACACTTAAAATAACCTTACTCTAAGAGCTTATGGTCATCCCCCTGTGGTATTTATTCTTAAAGGCCGCGTTCACACCGAACTTACATGAAGTAATGTAAAAATAGAACAATGTTCATAACCGAACGCAAACTTTTAGTAAAAAAAAACAACGACTGGCGGGATTTCACATTCAATTGCGAAAATTGTGTTCACAAATCATAATATCTATCAGTAATTGCCCTAATATGAATGTAACCTTCAATATTATTTTAACAAATTTGTTGTTAAACTTTCTTTCATTTTTGAGAAAAGCATTATACAAGCCTCAACCAGTAAGAAAGCCATCCTGGCCTCGCATATAACCGGACCTCACCTGCGGTTCGGTCCGGTTAACTCATTCTTGGCCAGGAAGCCTTACTTACTGGATTCTGCAGTAATGTACTATTTCTCAAACATGCATGGAAATATTGTCATTATTTTATAAAAAAGAACACGCGATGCACTGAATTTACGGACAACGAAAATCAAATCCATTGCTGGAGCGTTTTTTTAATTTGGAACATTACAACGCTCTAGCAATGTTGATCAAATCCATCGCAAGAGCGTTTTTTGAATTTGGAACATTACAACGCTCCAGGAATGTTGTTGTTACTTTTAATAATTATTAAATTACATGTATGATATAAAAGGTATGTTTTATTTCCCTGCATTCTTTTGAGAAAACCACTATATATGCCTCGGCGGAAATGGCACTTGCCTGTCTCGTATTAGTGAAGTCCTCGCCTACAGCTCGGTCCTCAAACTTATACTCGACCTGCAATTGCCTATTTCCTGGCCTTTGAAATAATGTACTATTAAATGAGTGAATCTGTGTAAACGTAAGAGAATGTACCTACTACAAGGATAAAATAACGTCCTAGTCCAGGCCACGGTTTACCGGTGTGCCAAGTTTCATGCCAATTCGTTTAACCGTTGAGACGTAATTGATTAACAAACATCCAAATACAAAGACTTTCATATAAATGTTCGCTCTATTCGGATCAGCTGGGCTAGGTAAACTTTCAATTGTACTAAAGTGAGCTGTATAAAATGGAAGTAGTTGAACGGTGGGTAATAACGGCAGCTATTGTCTGCGAGCTTCACAATAAACAATTCCTTTCACTTGACTCTTGATAGTACCTACAAGTACCTACCTACCTGCTGAATGAATACTGCACATGTCAATGTTTCTATCTATGTTTTATGCTTTCATTACAGTATCGGAAACTTTTTCAAGTGTTTCACTTTTCTTTTTGGGACATATTTAATAAACTCGTGTTGAGTCACAACTATAATATAAGTATCGGTAGGTTCTACAAAATTTGCCGTTTTGTATCTAGGTTGCTAGGTTTTTATGGTTTAATAGAAACGCAGGTAGTATATATTTTCTTTGTATTCGTTTTTCTAGTGCCTAGGAAAGCAACTTACTTTTCATAAAATTGTGTCGCATATTATAGGCATTTTATAGCTAGCAACTTATTTAGACGTTTTGCTCGGGCGTTTTGGTATCTTTTCGCTTTTAACATTAAACAACTAAACCATTTCAAATGTAGTGTCATTTACTGAATAACTGAAGTATTATTATTTTCCTATCTTGCGATTTTATATCTGTTTTTTTAAATTCTTGGTGAAGTCTGTTAAATGACCTACGCCAATTATGAAAATATTTATTAACACGAACGGAACGGCTCCATTCGGTACGGCTACTTTGTAAGAGTCACGCGTAAAGGTAAATAAAGTATTAATTAATATTAACCCATTCAGGTCTTGTATTTTCCTCACAAAACCAAAGGAAAAGAAATATAAATATTTTATTATGTATCTTTCCTGCTGCTTACATATTTCCTGAATTAAAATTACTTTCTTTTATGCCCTAAGCAGTACAAGTAACTTGTTTTGACTAATGAGTTCAACCCATTTCTACTTGCAGTTAACGAGCGTATGTACGTATACTTAGATTTCTATAGATATTTATATATTTAAAAAGTCTGTGTTGTGTTTTCTATTGTATATCATCGATTTCTGAAAATTCATCCCAACTTTTCTACCTCTATTCGTTGTCAAAAATAAAACGTTGCTACTTTAATTCCTTTTTAATTTTTGCTCTATGCAGCAAATACCGAAGTTGTTAAGTAAAATATTTTCTTTCTTAGACAAGAAAATACCGTTCGACTAGAAATGCGTTTAAATTATATAGCGATTTTTTCTAAGAAGAAGATTCTAGAATATTGACATAATCAGGTCACAATATCCTGACCTTACGGATGGCAAATAATAACTTGCTTCGGGATATTTGTTTTTTGCTTAAGCACCAAAGTTCTCTGAATGCTTTGATTAGAGTAACATTCAGCATGTATCAAAGATAACTTTCGTCAACCACCGCAAGATGTATTCGCTATTTTGGATTTCTCAAGAATTTCTTAAAAATTGGGTTTGGACGGAGCGTTTCGCGATCCGTGTTTTGATGGACTTGGTTAGTATTACGATCACAGAGTACAGAGACGCTTTCAAGTCCACTGCTAGAGACAGAATTGTCAAAATTTTACAAAGAAACCAAGCGTGTCAATGACTGTCATCTCTTCGTCGGAGCTAATCAGCTTGGAAGTGAGCCTTTACTTATAGAAACTGAAGGCTCCAGACAATATTGACTATCACTTCCCGACACTTGCACGAGCACGAATCCATCAATAGCGACTCTAATTCCTGCAGGAACTGCGGCATGACGTTTCCGTACTGATATAAATTGTTAAATGGAACCCAAATCTAAGGTGCCGCAACTAAGTAGACCAGTCTTATTATCCCACAAACTTGTAAAAACGATAATGTAACGAAGAACTAAAACCTTTTATGTAGGAAAGGACTAAAAACAAAGTTATACAAAATACAAAAAAAAATATCCCCTTTTTAGGTCACCGTATCGAATATCATGTTATGACCTAAAGTATATTCCAAACCAAACAAGAAGCGCCTACACAGTTATTCAACCAGATCACGCATATTGTGAAGAAAGTGAAACACTTCAAACAATATAATTCATACAAAGAAAACTCGGAAACGGTAATAGAAATCACGTCGGCGTCGTGCGTAATTCCAAAAACAATGGTTCCCTCGAGTGCGCACTGTTCCAACGTACGTACTGGCCTTAATGTTCACGTATGAAGGTAAAACTATGAAGCCATTGTTATTTTACCTATTACGAATATAGACTGTCTAAGTGGATCAGAATATCGACAGGGATAATCTCTATTCGGCCCTCAAAATGTACTCGATATTACGACACTTTAGTTATGGCCACAGAATTACAGATTACTCATAAAAAGCTCTATCGAAAAGTATTTTTTTAAATAAAATCTGCTTACGGCAAAATGATTGGCCTGGGAATCGTTATCAATGCCCAGTTTTTTATTCCACCATCTTAAAATAAATAATTTGTTTAAAAGCTGTTGGCATGACACGTTGGATATCCGATAAATTGTAAAATGGATTTTGTTCTATAACGGCTCGAAATTTTAATAGATACTATTTGGCAGTTTTAAATGAAAATCGTCGGCTAAATGTTGAAACGTGTGACAAAAATTAATACCTTGTGTGCAGAGTGCACTCAACTGATGTCTGGCACAAGCACCTTTGCATTTTTATAAAACAATGTTTTATGGGCACTCGTGTACGTAATAAAAGGCAAAACATGCGATTGTGGGTTGGATAACATCATTACTTTTTTCGAGTCTTTTTAGAAGCAATAGCGATGGATAATCGAATTGTTCAACGTGCACTGACACCATTTCTAGCTAAGCAAAAGATGTCAAAACCAATGCAGTTTTGGGAGACTCCACGAAGCCATTTGATACCATGACGCAGACACACGAACGAACGCCGAGAAATGACAAAGCCAAAAACGCGATGCGGTATTGATGCAGTTATACATAGCTTTTGGCGAAGTTTTAACCTCGTGTGCTCTGGGCGTAGGTGCTAAAGGCTTTTGTAACTTAGTGCTCAAAGGTACCTTCTCCAGTATTTGTAGTGCAATAAATATTTATTCGAAGACAACAGCTCGTATTCGAGCTCGCAACCTGTCATTACGAATTCAGAGATGCAATCTTTAAACCAATGTGTTGTTACTCTTCGGCGTACTACGAGCCTGTTATTATCACACAATATTGTGTTGTAAATTCTTGGCTGTTCGTTCTTCTAGGAGATACATAGACCAGTATACCTTCAAAATAAGTACTTCATGCCATGGCAAAGATGGATACTATTCCGCAATATATGTAGGTACATACGCTAGTGCTTTCTTAGTTTTAGAAACATGCTTCTAGCATTGAATAGTTGTATTTACATAGGTATTAATTTATTGTTTACAATTAACTACTTTATTAGACGTTACTGCCCGCCATCATCAATGTCGTTGCATTTTTATAGCTTGTGTCCTACACCCTAGTCAAAAATCTGCTCTTCTTAATACACTACCTACGCTCTAACGAAGAAATACAATTCATATAAAAGGGGCAGGTGGAGTTTTAAACAGGACATCCCACCCATACGTACAAAGAGTTTTGCGAATACTTTCATTGTGCGCACCATAGAGCGACACGGACCACCGGCGGTCTATGTGTTGCTCTATGGTGCGCACAGCTAAGGAGTGGTATTCTCTGCCGCAGTCTCTGTTTCCTGATAGCTACAAACTTGGGGTCTTTAAGTCAAGAGTGAATAGGTTACTTCTAGGCAAGCGAGCTTCATCGTCGACCACATCATCACTTACCATCAGGCGAGATAGTACTCAAAAGAGAGCATATCGCAAAAAAAAAGAAATTTATATTAATTTGTTATCCTTAAAAAAGTTTGTTGTATTCACCACAGCCACAACGACAACGTGGTAGTTATGCCACCAATCACCGAGCATTCACTGATCAGTGTCCATTCTTCGTTCATATGCTAAGTTAGGCCCGGAACAGGATACCGGTATTTTCCTGTCTGGGAGCGTGGAGCGTCTCAAAACACAGACGGCATTATTATATAATATGAAGCTGGACTGTCTTAAGGTCGAGTCAGAGGTCTATATTTGGACACCAAGTAGGACGAGTGTCGCAATGTACCGGACAAGCGACGCGCCGCGCTTCGTTGACCGTTAGTTCCTTGTAGCACTTTTCTTTTGTAAAATAAGAGAACCGATTAAATAGTAAAAAAAAACCGAGGAATGATTGTTGATTCTCAAGAGAACTTTACTGGTAAAATTTGTGAGACTGTTGCAATTAAAACAGATAATAACAGATTAAAAAAACGTAAAAGTTTTTTTTTTTCAAAACCAATTAAAGGATATTTTTGTTTTTATATATTGTTGTTACTAGCTTCTGCCAACTTTATACCGGGATAAAAAGTACCTAGTTAATATGGTATTCCAGACTATAATCTAATTCTGTGCCAAATTTCGTGCAGATCCGTTCAGCTGTTCTGCCGTGATTGAGTAAGAAAAAAACAACAACATTTAGCCAAACTTTCACATTTACATATATACGTAAATATTATATATATACAGGAAAGGAAAGGATAGTACGATGGAAATATAACAGTTGAATTTAATTTAAAGGTACAGTTTTCTCGCTTTCATTTACTAAGCTACAAGGGAAGAAAATAAAATGATTGTTATCACAAGATATAATAAAAATAGAAGATAATCAAACACAAGCACGATGTTTTAACATAGAAGAGAACAGAGAAGTCCCTTACGTTTGGACTTTCTTTATAACTTGCCGAATCTCGTTAAAACTTTTAGCCTTTTTATTTTAGCTAAAAAGTTTTTATTGGAGGAGACACAATAGACTATAATTATCTTCTGCAAATTCGGATGTTCTGTGTAAGCGAGCCCTAAGATATAAAATTGTAACACAATCAATACTAAACTATAATGAGACCGGCTTCCAGTATAACCGGTTTCAGCTAGATACCAATATTTTACATAGAGTGACTGCCTATCTGACCACCACAACCCAGTCACTAGGTAACACGATACCCTTTGGCAGGACTGTAGTAAGATTTCAAGCTTCTGACTACCCGTAACGACTGTCAAAGATCTTCAAATGACAGCCGGGACCAGCGAATTAACGTGCTTTCCAAGGCATGGAAGAAACTCGCCATGGAAGGATGGTCACCCATCCAGGGACTGACATCGGCAAGCGTTGCTAAACCTCGAAGATTGACCCGTGTATCTGTTATTATTTAACCACGAGCTCCTCTTAAATAAATTGTTACACAAAAATGGTGAATAAGCAAAGCTCGGTATTATTTGTTTGAGAAATGTAAATGGATTCTGTCTCTTTTTCCTGAAAGTGCGTAGGCGGTTTAATAACTCGATAAATTGTTTTCTTGTAATTATTCTGAGTCAGTAAAAGAAATCTTTAAATAGGTTTCGTAAAGGTTTTTCTATATTTATAAAATAGGTTGTTGATTTGTCTAACATTCCGCTTTTTACGCTTAGGTACATTTAATTTATAGAAATATTGTGGTTAAATTTTTAACTTTATGTTTATTCAAAAATGTGGTGACTGGCGACGCTTGGGGGATGCCTATGTCCAGCAGTGGACATCTTTCGGCTAATATGATGACACAAGAATCCTAAAATCTCATTGTGGAAAAGGCAACGTTCGTCATTAATATACCTAATATCAATGCTGTTGGTAAATCTTAATATTTTTTAACCGACTTTCCAAACAGGAGGAAGTTCTATGTTCGGTTGTGTGGATGCTTTTTTTTTGTATGTTCAACGATTACTCCGTTAATTATGGATCGATTAGAAAAATCTTTTTTTTAAAGGGCATACTCTCGAGATGCTCCCATTGCCACCAAGACAGGATCTGATGTCGATCGAGTTGATTCGAGGGAACTCCTCAAATTTTATAGGCATACATATAACGATTTTGGTGTTTTCTTCAACATGGTAAGCATTCAAAAAGTATAATTTGGTGAAGTGGAACTGATAAAGAAGACCACAGATGGCCACTGGAATTTCTCAATATTAGGTATGTTTTGGGTATCAGATATACCGACTGCCAAAAAGAAAGTTATTTTTTGTTTTGTAATGTATTGTTTTTGCTGTTGGTTTAATTTTATTGTAAAAAGATTTTTAAAGGCAGTTGTAGTAACTGCAATATTAAAACACCCCGGTGATCTATTGATCGCAATTGCAACTGAGCGTAAGGTCTTTCGCTCCAGCCCCTAGCTCAAGCAAAAATACTATGAACCAAATATATATGTGCGATGTTGATGGCTTGTGTATGACCGATGACGTAGACACTATTCAACAAAACTCAGTAATGTCCACACAAGCTGGCAGGTAATGGTCCAGTCCCATACACACAATATGCTCGCTCTGACACTTATTCCACCAGGAAATAACCATAATTTCACTGCGCACAGTCCGCTACATTTCTTTATTCCGCCATATTTTATTCAGGAAAAACATGTTACCATGAAACGCGAAAATATTTTCAGCTGAAACTAAATTATTTGATGCTAAACGAACGGACAGATTGACGGGATGTCGCTTTTTTTGTTTGTTTTATTGAGTTTTGTAAAAATGTTTAACTAACAAACTAACCATGTTTTGCGGATTTTAAACAAATAGAATAAACGCACCATCAATTTCAAATCTACTCAGAGAGGACATGGTAAAAAACAGAGTCTCAACATACTTTTCTTCTTTCTTTCTTTCTTTATCTACAATAAGTACAGCTAAAGGCCTTGTGTTGTGAGTGTTGTGACACAACAGAAACCTGAAATCATATCAAACTCTAATAATTCACACCCATTTGCAAAACAATTTTACAGTAATGCGGAACAACAGGTGAACACTTACAAAACATTCAATTTATTGGAATATGATTCACCCCATTGGCAGTTCAAATAAGCCTATGAATACTAACCAATTCCGAGTTCATTTCCCAAACAATGCTAAACAAACTAACGCACAGGTGTTCCCATCTACGAGAGCATTACCGTTGTGCGGCCTCTAAACCCATGCCACGGGGACTATAATTTAAAATTCATGCACTCCACCCCATAGTGAACCAATTAAAACTCTCATTAATAATGGTCAGGATTAGCTGTTCCGCGTTGTACTCATGATTGCATTCACGAATTAACCCAGCTGGATTTATTTCGTTCGCATTGTGCGGATAATAAGCGTTGAGAAGAATGAGAAATGAGAAACAATCTCTGGCGATACCATCGGATTTTTCATCCGTTATTTCAGTTCTGTCTTTCTTTTTTTCCTCTTTTTTCTTGCAGACAAAGGACGACCGTGTCAATTGGCTATTTCTCTTGGAAGTCGTAACAGTCGGGCGCTTAGCGCACTTCTGTAGTTTTTAAGTGTCGAAAGTTGAAAGTTTAGAAGTAAATTCGCAAGACGTATACTTAGCCGTTAGCGGCAAACATTTGGTTGCATCCGTTGTGCGGAATTGTTTCTAAAAGGGCCAAAATGATTTTTGTGCTATTGTTTTTACGTTTGGTGGTAGTTGCACGTTTCGTAGTTCGTAAACTTATTGTCTTCTTACGATTTAAAACAGTTTCACTACATAAGAATTGATTATTGATCTAATTGTGAGATTATTTAAAGCAATATAGAAAATGATAAGTAGAGTTACTTTTTTGTGAACTACAAGCCAGTACTCGCCAGATATTATTATTCATGAATTATTAATACTTTGTGAAAGATCGACTACACAAGACTAAATAAAAATAATTAAAAAACCATACTCACATACATAGAAACTCTGATAAAAAGTAAATAATTAACAACCGTCTTGACATTCAAAGCTTGCTATCTTGATAGATATCAATACTTTTATTTAGAGTTCCATTCATGATTCTACCACATGCGTCATTTTATATATGTTTAAATGGATTAAAGTGCGAGCTCTCTTGAGTATGACATACACAATACCGGAATATAATCGAACATATGCTTTTATTAAATTCTTACTTCTATTAATTGAAACAAAGATCAATTACACAAAAAAAAACAAAGCCTAAGTCACGCAAAAGGGAAATTTATACCTATTATAGGCGAAATTGGATTTATAACAACATTTCGAGTGTAACCCATACATTGGTAAATTAGGTACTGTAAATTCGTTCCTGCAGCGGAAAATTAATGAAATAGTAGCAAGTGCGAGTACATCTCAAAACATTTAATTATTATTGTTGTTAATTTGGTTTAGATTTCAATGCTAACATTGTTATTGCCGACTGTAGAGGAAACGTGGCGCCGGGTCCGCTTATATCACCGACGCCGCCGTAGGTACCCAAATTTAATTTGACTCCTATAGGAACCGTGACTAGACTAGGGGAATATATTAGAGGTTACTACAGACAGGCGCGATACGTCAATGCGATTGGATTACAGTTGTAATAATAAGAGCAGTAGTAGTCTGATTGTTATTATAATCATTCGTGGTCCATATTTTATATGCAGGTGACAATGTACAAAAAATATAAAATAAGCCGTAGTATGCATATTTTAAATCGGTGACGGGCATGTGTTAATATGATTATTGACACAGGCCAGTGCATACACAAAATATAAGTACCTGGGTGGGCGACCGAGCTCTGCTTGGGTGAAAATAGAGAAAAGGACGTTTTCTAAAAATGAAACCTAGCTAGATCGATTTATCGCCCCCGAAAACCCCTGCATACAAAATTGCATGAAAATCGTTGGAGCCGTTTCCGAGATTCAGATTATAATTACCTACACGTACTTACAATATTTTACCTACACGTAAAACTAGTTTTAGAATTTTGTAACCGAATTTTATTCCTAGAACTTGAAGCCCTAGTTTGAAACGTGATTACCTAGGTTTATAGGATTTTTTTGATTGACCCCTTCCGTACCAGGCAGCTTCACTTCAGAAAGGTCTCCGTTAAGCGGTCGGTCTATAGAAGCTACCTATTCAGTCTTGACTTAAATACCCCCACTTATATTTCTATCGGTTACCATACATACCTATGTATAATAGTAAATATGTACCAACCTACCTACCGTTGCAAAATTTCACCAGCAATTTGATGGGACAGTGTGTTAACTAAACTTCGACAGGGAGTTAGATATTTATAAAACCGGGTGAGCTTTTGAAATGTCAACGGGACCGTGGTCAAATTCTCTGCGTAGCCTATAGGCTCGATACCCGTGCTTGTGTTTGTTCATCCGATGCTGCATTCTTAGCCATACGGGACCATTCGGGGCCACCGAACCGATGATTCCTCGAACTAAAAAATCCCATTTAAATAGGAATATGTGTAATATTTACTGGGATCTGATTGGTGCGTTTGATTATAAACATTTGTGCGTTAATTTAAATTTTAGATTGCTGTTCTTTGCCTCCACAGGCTTTTCTCGACTATGTTTGAAAATATATTTGTGAATATTTTTCGGGCTATGAAGAATTGCCAAACTTAAGTGGCAGTAGGCAGAGCACGAACGGATGGCCGAGTGGGCAGAAAAGTTCTGGAGTGGCGACCACGAACCGTAAGACGTTGCGTTGGAAGGACTCCCACCAGGGACCGATGACCCGGTAAAGATTGCGGGGACCGGTCAATGTGGCGATGCTTGGGAGAGGCCTATATCCAGCAGTGGACGTCTTTCGGCTGATATGATGATGATGATATAAATATTTAAAGTAATTTTTATGGAGCAACTGTCCGTTGATTTTGGTGATGGATTTATTTTAAAAAAGAAAACAATGTTATCCTAAACATAACTTTGCATATCAAGATTAATGTTACAAATGTTCTCATTTAAATGTACACAACAGGTTTAAGATACTATGAATAATTCAATTGATTAAATTCAATCATCATTAACACACCATTACGTCCATTACGTACATTACAATTCTAACTTGACAAAGGGTAGATATCGAAAATTCGAGATCTTTCATTGAAGCCGTCAATTTAATTAAACTGCTAACGACTTGATAAGATTCTTGCGGAACACTGACTTTTATGACCTTTGCCTCTGAACATCTTTGGAATAACTTCTTGAGAATGTATGCAATTAGGTAAAGGTTGAATACTTCCCAAAACACGAAACGGGCAGAATGTCTTGAAGAGCGCGAAAACATTAGCATGTCGGTGGTAAACATTAAATATTATGTTTGACCCAGAATTCAGCTACGGTGACACTATTCGGTGACGCAGTCATAAGGTCTAAGCAAGTACCAACAGGTACTGAAAGGTGGTCTGCGGAGAGGTGCCACACAATTACTAAAGATTAGAGACATAATTGCGAAGATGTAGCACAGGATCGCAGAATATGAAGACGGAACTGTGCTTAGGATTAGGATAGAGCATTTGCTGGATCATCTTGAACTCGGTAACCCTTAGTCGAAAGCAATATATTATAACCAAAGGTGGTAATGGTCAGGTGGATCGAGAGCATCGCAAAGCTTGATGTAGTTCTGGATTCCTAGTATGTAAACGCGCTGCGCTGCGCACCACGCGAAAAACTGCGACATTTTGGGACTTTTTTCACTTTTTGCTCTACAAGTCATAAACTATGCATTTTTCTTCAAATAAAATCTACTTTCATAAAGATTGCATTCGTTTTTTTTAGGGTTCCGTACCCAAAGAGAAAAAATGGGACCGTCTTACTAAGACGCCGCGATCCGTCTGTCTGTCTGTCCATTTGTCAACAGGCTGTATGTCATGAACCGTGATAGCTAGACAGTTGAAATTTTCACACATGATGTATTTCTGTTGGCGATAAAACAACAAAAACAGAACAAAATGAATATTTAAGTGGGGTTTCCATACAATGAACGTGATTTTTTTGCAGTTTTTTGGATATTCTTAATTTGTGACAATTTAAGCCCAACCGCAACTCTATAAACTCTATAGGGACCAAGCTATGGCCTTTCGAATATGGTCCATTTTGCCCGAAAATTTACAATTTTCAGTTATACTTCCGTCCGGATTAATATATTGGCAAAATCGCTTGTCCTATGAGAAAAGTTATAAGTAATAATGTTGTAGTACATTTAATTTCCTTTCATTAAAAGAAAAAAATAAGTGTGCTAAACTAACAGTTCACTCACAATCTCGAAAAAACTAAAAGAAGGTAAAACGATTTTTTGAAGAATTGTGACAAAGCTCTCTGAATTTGTGTGCACAGTATAAAAAGAATAGGATAAGAATAGAATAATCATTTAAAAAGGCATTTCTGCCCAGCTCTCGGGCAAGTACATGTCGTTTTAATAAAATACAGTATCTAAGACTGCATATTTAAGCCTATTTTACCTTCCTGTACAAGACAACCTAGATTTCAATTACGTCTAGATTTTAGTACGGCATATATATTTACCCATTAGTTTAACACTGAAACTTTAATGAGCAGTTTAGTAATAAGTATCTCAACAGATGTTAATACGGTTCGTGTTTACCAAAACTAGGAACTACATAAATCAGAAAAGGTAGATATCGAAAGGCTCTTCCACGAAATTCTCTACCGAAACAAGCAACGACTGAAAAATTCAGGAAGCACTTTAAAATTAGTCCACTTTGAATAAATCACTTTGAATTCAGTTCTTATAGAATCCGGTATAATGTATAAAACATTATACCGGATTCTATAAAAACTGAATTCTTTACGACCCTTCTAGGTTTTAAGATCTCTCAAAATATATTTAGTTATCCAGATATATACCCGATTCGCAATTCACAGCCTAGTTAACTGTATGCCAACTGCATGCGAACTGCACAACGGTCCACAGTTTTGATGTTGTTATATCAAATGCATAAAACCACATCCTGACTGTTATTTTCTAGTTGGATTGTCCCACAAACGTAGAACTTCTATATAGGCCAGAACAACACGTGTTCTAACCCGTGAATGTATGTATAATTTCTTCTTTGGCCACAAATATCTAGGTGACAGGCTAATGATTTATTAATTGACTACGGAACCCTATTTAGTCGCCAACACGCACTTGGAGAGATAGCCTATTTCTTATTTACATTTACTTTTCTATCCACCAAAGTGGTTGTCTTTAAAAGAAAAGATTGGTACATTTCCTAACAGACAAAGATAAATGGACTGAAAGATTAGACGGATTTCTTTTTCCTTTGTAATCTCGAAATTAAGTAAATTGAATCTTGTTATGGGACTATTTGTTACCACTACGTACAAGCTTTTATTCGTTAACATCACGCCTGTAATTCCTGAAGGGTTTGGCAGAGGGGTACACCCACATTTCGCCCGTTATGTTTAGTTCTCATGTAATAAGGGCGAGCCTATTGCCATTAACCGGGCACAAATCCAGACTTGGGCCTGCTACTGAGAAGCAGAGGATAACTGTGGTCTCATGCCACTGTGGTGGGAAATTATCCAATGACTTCTCCGGCTCTGGATGGGGCGGTAGTGTATGTCAGACTTTTACTGACTAAAACCCACCCATGTTCCTTCAGTTGCTTGAGCCATGGCCGTGGTAAATCTCTTTCAAATTTATCCGCAACCCAGGCAGGCATCGGCCCTAGTAGAACCCGTAAGTTTTTACTGACATCTCTTTGAGGCGTGATGGAACACTATGCGCCGTCGATTCGAGCCTGGTCCTTATAGAACGGAAAGCTACCAATCACTCCGTACGGCAGCCGGGAATCGGAATGCGACTCCCGACGCCCAAGACGTCTCCTGCGGTGGCTTGGGGCATGAGGGCGTCTCCGTTGCGTCTCCCTCACGCGTTGCATTACAGCATTATTTCTTGGCAGAAGGAGGCGAGAGCATCCCATGCCCTCTCACCCCTTACCATGGCCTGAACCAGGGACAGATGCGAGAGGTCGCCAATCGCCTCCACGTGGAAACGGCGGGCGATGCTCCGCCAAAGCGGGGTAGACCTCCACCGTATGCTCTATCGTCTCCTCTGGCGATCTACACAATGGTGACAACCGGGTATTTCCTCCCGCCTTATCCTGAACAGGAACCTCCCGAAACAGCCGCGTCCAGTGAGGACATGCATCAGGCGGAAGGTGAGGACACTGTGACGTCGTATGCCATCTACCGTAACAAAATAATACATTCTACAAAGTTATCCTCTGAACACCATAATGAATATGTTTGAAATATAATAAAATATTTATTACATGTAAGTTGATTATTTAATACCCGATACATATCGAATAGTTTGTACATAACAATTTCAGATGAGAATATTTTCTTGTTTCATACTTTTTAGAGCGTGGTTTTCCAGTAGTCGGGTTTTAGTTTATGAACATATTTTTTTATCATTTGCAGCAGCAGCGCTTGCGACCACTAGACCAACGAGGCAGTATTTCAAAGTCTCTAATTATCCCGAAGGAACATATTCCTGGATAAAAAGTATCCAATGTGCTATTAATGACTATAAATCTATCCCTGTGCCAAATATATGAACACATTTACATACTCACAAACTTTCACCTTAATATTAATACACTAATAATATACTGGCTTCTGCCAGCGGCTTCGCCCGCGGGCAATTCGTAAATTATCCCAAGGGAACATATTCCCGGTATTAAATGTATATCATGTGCTATTCCAGACTAATCTATCACTTGCCAAATTTCATCCATCCGTTTCCGTTGTTTTTGCGTGAAAGAGTAACAAACATACAAACACACTCAAAAACTTTCGCTTTTATAATATTACTAGCTTTTGCCCGCGACTTCATCCGCGTGAATGTCGGTTATCGCGGATAAAGTGATATCTTTCGTAATTTTTTTCTATGTTATTTCTAATACATCCAAGAATATGTGTACAAAGTTTCATGATGATTGGTTTAGTAGTTTTCGCGTGAACGCGTAACAAACAAACAAACTCACATTCACATTTATAATATTGGTATGATAATTAATTCATTAAAATATTTTTTTAAAGTAAGATAAGATTTAAATTTTGCAGTGCAGTTAGTTGAAACGATGGAATGTATATTCTCAAACGATACATTTAAATCTTAAGTTCAATGAAACAGAATCAGCTAAATAGATTTGGATTACCTTTGTGATTGCTTTGTATTGAGTTAAAGAATAGCTTTGGTTTTTATGTACTGTTACTTACCAGCGAAGCGCACTACGGAATGGCTTGTAAGGGATTGCAATCTCGCAAAACGGGATCACGCATTCCCGCGGGATCTCGCTGCTTTTATTAATCTGCTGGATCCCGCACCCTTCATAGCGCGAATCCGCGGATACCGCAAATTAAAATTTTGGTGCTAAAACTTCCGCGTAAATTTTCGCTTAACTTTAGAAAAACAGCTTCAACAAGAAAAAAATATATTAAGAAAAAGCTAGACAACAAGCTACAGGACTTAGAGATTTTTTTAAAAAAGGAATGTCGTTTTTTGAGTCCGATGGTATCAGGGGAGAGTACCTGACGCTCGCCTATGAATATATCCTGACGGTTCAGCCTACTAGCGTAGAAGCCGAGAGAGCGTTGTCAGCATCAGGATATATTTGCAGTTCACTAAGATGCAGGCTCGGAGATGATACAATTAATGCCACTGGCTTCTTAAGAGCGTATTTTCAAAAGTTATCACCATAGGTTGATATCACAGCAATAACATCTAAGAGAAGTTGTAATTTGATTATTAGTCATTATAAGTTTTTTATATTTTTTTTCCTTTTCTAGGGTTCATCAATAGGATGGACCCTAATCTTATTACAATCTAGCCTTATAAATAGACTAATAACTAATTTAATTATAACCTAAACTATTACATTGTCTTTACTAAGAATGTGTCCAATAGCACTTTTCTTATTGTCTCTATTAAGGCGAATACACTTCGTTCTTGTGTTTATTTGGTAGCACTTTCGTACGTTACACTATTTACTAACACTAAACACTAACTCGAACGGTTTTGTTATTTTTAGTCTTCTCACTATGTTTGTGTGGTCGAGAAGCTGGATTGCCTCGACGTTCACATGCTGATGAAGTCTCTTTTCGTGAGCTTCTGCAAATTTCTGAATCACTTTATCGATGAACTCAACTTTTAGGTCCCGATGGAGGTCATCATTTTGTATGTACCAAGGTGCATTTACAATTGCTCCTAGCACTTTGTTCTGGAATCGTTGTATAATTAATATATTGCTCTGTTTGGTGCGGCCCCATAGCTAAATACCATAAGTCCAAACTGGCATCAGGACTTATTTGTATAGCAATAATTTGTTTTGCACAGACAGCATGGAGTTTCTTCCAAGCAGCCAATACATTATTTTATTTCGGAAGTCGAGTTCTTCTTTTTTCTTCTTGACGTGGGCTTTCCAGCGTAACTTTGCGTCAAGGGTCATACCGAGATATTTGGCTGTATTCTCGTATGGGACTTGTTTATTATTAATATAAACTGGAGAATACTGGTGTTTTTTGTTGGTAAAATCTATGTGAACAAATTTGGATTCATTTAGTTTAATCCTCCATTTTTTGGTCCAGTCATAAACTTGATTAACAGCCATTTGAACCTTTTCTACTGCTTCTACGTGACTGTTTCCTACATCCATTATGGCTGTATCATCAGCAAAGGTTCCAATCGTGTTTTGCTCTAATTCAGGAATATCACAAGTGTATAGTAGGTACAGGACCGGGCCTAACACACTTCCTTGCGGTACGCCAGCTTCTATTTGTTTCAGTTCTGAATAGGCATCTTCTTGTCTTATTCTAAAGACTCTGTTTAGAACGTAGGACTCTTACATATCAGCAAATTGCTTCGGTAACAAGCTCTTCAGTTTATGTATAAGGCCTTTTAGAACATACTTTCTTGTCTTCAAGGGCGTTTTCTATGACATTTGTGATCCTATGCACTTGATCAATAGTAGAGTGTTTTTTGGCAACCAAATTTTTGCTCTGGTATTATGTTCTTGCTATCTATTATAGGTTTTAGTCGTCTGAGTAACAGCTTTTCAAATAGCTTGGACATTATTGGTAGCAAGGAAATAGGCCTATATGATGATGTTTCGTGAGCCGGTTTACCTGGCTTAGCTATCATTATTACTTCAGCCACCTTCCATAAGTCTGGTACATATTTAAGTCTTAGTGCGGCATTAATAAGGGTCGTTAATTTAACCAAACCCTTTCTTGGTAGGTTATGAAGAACTTCTCCTGTTATTAAATCGTACCCTGGTGATTTTCGTGTGCTTATATTGAATTTTATTTCCCGTGCGACTTCTCTCGGTGTATATGAATAACACTGGATTAAAAATATTAAACTGTTATTAGAAGTTAGGGTAAAATTAAACAAAACTATTAAACTATGACAAGCATTAAATGTTTGGCATAGTTTAATAGTTTTGATCAATCTCAGAAAACAGATGACTAATTACTTATACATAATAAATAGAAAATAAATAATTTCTGTTGCTTAATGTAAGAAATGTTTAATAAAAGATTTTTTTTGTTTAAAAATGTTTAATACGATTTTTACACAAAAATCTGTTGTTTCAATTTGATTTTATAACATAACTTCAAAGATACGGGATCCCGTATGATCCCGCGCGGGTTTGAGTAATGCCACATATCAATACCGCGGGATTTAATGAGCTGCGGGATTGCAATCCCTAGGCTTGGTGATAAGGCTGAAAGATAGAAGTACCGGATCAGTCGACGTGGTGACGTTTTGAGAGGCCTATGTCCAACAGTGGACATCTTTCCACTGTAATGACGAAGATGATGACTAGCGAAAGATGTAGGTTTGGCGATGGGACGCAGGTTATTGGAAATAATAATGACTCCAGATTGTAGAAAATAATAAGGCTTTATTTTTGGTTGCACACACTTAAATACTATTTCACACTTATACTCTAACCAATGAAAATACAGAAACAGATTTACAAATATAAAAATAAAATCTTAACCAATAGAGTATCATAATTCTTGTGACCAATAGGGTTGAAGCATAGTTCGGTGTTTGTTCCGTTCGTTTAGGCGCGTATCCTACGAGGCATTCTGCGCACTAAAGTTATAAATATAGGTGGCGCGTTGATTCGGCCTTCTTGTCCGTTCTTCTCCACGTAGGCTTTTCCGAACGGATGGTAGAATCACCTTATTAGATCCGGCCTTAGCCTGCCCCCAGCGACGCCCTGAGCCGAGGTCCGACCCCAACTGGACCGGAGGCTAAGAGATTAGTCTCCACAGGGAAGACCGGTTAAGCATATGTCGGTCACTTTGACTGCTTGTGAGACGCCACTTATAAAAAAAAAAAAAAAAAAGATTCGGCCTTTTCCTCGAGCGGCCGTTGCACAAGACAGACGTGTCTGGCGCGACGGTTGTTTGTGTCCTATTTCTTTACAAATGAGTTCCTTCGGGATCTCAGATGAGTTCTTTTTAGAACTGGTGATTGTCAAAACGTATAATAAAAAGGTTCTTTTGAGAACTGCTTCCTTCAATATTTATGGTAGACAGTGTCAAAACGTACTGTGATCAAAAGTTCTTTTCAGAGCTAATTGTTTCAATGTTTCTAATAAACAGAGTGTCAAAAACGTGGGTTGATGAGTTGTGGCTACATAGGTATAAGTTTTACATAAATACATTATGGCTTTAAGCTTATCACCGCTGAACCATTAATACTACTTCTACTTCTAAAATCTAGATGACTTTTACCTAGCAATTTCTAATCTCGTTTTATCATTATGAACGCCTACACAAAATAAACTACTACAATATACTATGCTGTACTATACCTACAATTGACAAACCACGATAGATAAGTGTAGATCCATTATATTTCTTACTAGCTTTCCCGGCGGCAATCCCCACAGGATCCGTTATCGGGAAAAAAAGAATAGCATATATAACTCTGGAATAATGTGGCTTTCCATATGAGAAATAATTTTTAAAATCGGTCTAGTAGTTTTTGAGTTTATCCATTACAAAAAAACTTACAAATAGTCAAATATTTCCTCATTTTAATATTAGTGTAGATGTAGATTTCTAGCTCAGAACAGAAAAAACGCCTTCTGTGTCTATTACCTACATGTTATATTATGATACTAAGATTTTATCACGTAAAACAGCGTTCCATTCTGAATATTCCCAGCAGGAAAGAGCTATAATGGAATTTACAAGTTCCAAAAATCGTCCCACACATGAAAAGCGCCTGTAGAAAAAAATAGCAATAAGGTAAAAGCACGCGTGAAGAGAATTGTCGTAGGAGTAGAAAAAATGTAGTTACTAAAAAATAAACTGTATTATGTAATACGCTCACAACTTTAATCGCCGAAGGCCTTAACTTTCAGTATTTATGAGTCGTAATAAGTGATAGTTTGTACAAAATGTTACAGATTGTATTCAATCAATCTGCCTAGCCTTTTCTCTACTATGCTGGGGTCGGTTTCCAGTCTGGGGATTTATACCATTATAGATTTATATCTGAGTACCAGTGTTTTACATGGAGCGACTGCCTATCTGACCTCCACAACCCAGTAACTGGGTAACACAATACTTCTTGGCAAGACTGATGTCAGATTTCAGGCTTCTGACTACCCGTAACGACTGTCAAAGACCTTCAAATGTAAGCTAGCCAACGGCTAACGTGCTTTCCGAGGCACGGAGGAATCTCGGTATGCTGAAATGGTCACCTATCCACAGACCAATCTCGTCAAGCGTTGATTAACCTAAAAGAGTCATGGCATTGATAAGGAGCGATCACCAAAGAATACCTTGCTTGTTTCTATGACTTTTTTTGATGAAATAATGAGCTTGTATTTATGAGAAACGACGTTGCAACCAATGCTTCATCTTCGTGTAGATTTTTGTAGGTTCTTCTTTCACTTTAATTTCGCGTAGTTTTTTTTTAAATTAAATTTTTCTACTAGTGGGTATGTTTAGAATTAAACAGCAGTAGAATATTTATTCATCTTTCTAATAAAATTCTATTGATACACGATCTAAATCACTTGTTCGATCTCCTGCTTGAATTCTCTTAAAGTTCAAGATACACCTGTGTCACACGCCACTTTCACGGCTCGCTTGATCGACTGATCTCCATGAATTTTGCATACATATAGGCTTGTCGTGAAGATGACAACATAGGATGATTTTGATCCCGGTAGATCATGTGTCAAGGATATGCAAATATTTCATACCTTTGAGGATTCCTCTAGAAGCTACTTTAATAAAAATGCGACACGCGTCTTGTGTCAAGAGCAATACTGTTTCCCAAAGGGTTTGGAGAGTTGCACTGTTGAATTTACAATATATTTTTCTTGGAAGGTTAGTGTTGAGTCACATTTGTTATATCAATCAGTTACTTTTTTTATTTATTTATTTATTGGTTCACCAACAATTATTTACACTAGTTTTATGCTAATGGTGGCATGCAAAATTATATGCAACAGTGCAACGATCACTTAAAGGTAAACTTCGCATGCATAAAGGAGTTGTACAAAAAATAATAAAATTAATCTAGTTCTAAAATAATTACATAACTAAAAATCTGAATAATTAAAACTTATAGCAATATAACATAAAATAATACAATAATAATTTTAGGTACTTATTATCTATAAAATCACATGTTCTGGTCTTTATTTTAGTTACTTAGTGCATTTATGGTATACTAGCCATTTCCTGTATTTTTTTTGCATATATCAATAATTTAGAAGCATGACTTCTTTATCTATAATCCATCAACTCATTTTGTTCCCTAACAAGTCATTTTCACACTCTTTCACTAGAAAATATCCCTGCCTCGGAAACAAAATGAGGACTGGTCAGTTCCAGACTTTGATTGAGCAAATAAAAAATAAAACATTAATCAGATCAAGACATTTTGAAATAAAACTGTGTTTGATGCCGATCGTTTCCTGTACTTCTGCTCAGAGCGTTAAGATAAATCGAGTCCATAAAATGTTTTATTTTTTCTTTTTCTTCTCCGGAGGAGGTCGTAACAGCTTGCTTTTATTTTGTGAGAGATTTAAGAGGATGTGGTCTATACAGTCTACAGACAGCGACGCTAAATAATTATGTGTTACCAGTTCATATTTCTCGTGAAAATTGATTTAGGGATTTTTGAAGCAATATGTTTGGTTTACTGAAGTTAAAGTCCTATGTTTTATGTATTTGCTAGGTTACTCGCAAGCATTTATTTCGCAGCTATGTAAATTAACTTTTCATTTGAATCTTGATGTGTTTTTGAATTTTTGAATACCTTTAATTAAGGTACTTGGCGTTTTTATCACCCGACCGAAAAAGAGGGGTGTTACAAGTTTGATGTTTGTACCTGTGTGTTTGTGTATATATGTAATTGTATATCTTTCTGTGGCATCATAGCTGCTAAACGGATGAGCTGATTTTGAGAAAGGTGTCTTTATAGAGAATTTGGATAATATGTTTGATTAAAATCAGTTCAGCCGTTCAAAAGTTATAGAAGTTTTACTGTTTGAAACGGGGGTGTTTTCTCAAGATATCGAATCATAATTACGTGTTCATTAGATTTTCGATCGAAGCGTGTCTACTACTAGATAAATTATGTAGCAAATGTTAAAAAGAGAAAAATGTGTCGGGTGGTTTTAAAATTTAACTTGTTGTTAAAGTAAAACAAATAAATAAATGAAATAACATTTTCGAGCATGGTAGGCAGTTTTTTTAACCAATATTTTTACAAAATGTCGACCTTTCATAAAATATTTATATGCGTGCCATTCAGGTCACCGTGCGTGAGTAAAATCTTTCTGGACAAACCTGTTTATATATTTTTTGTAAGGGCCGTCCAAGAAACAAATCTGTTTACTTAGTAAAAATAGTAAGGAAACATTTATTTTTCGACAATACGGCATTGTTCATGCGACTGCCGAAAACTCCGGGCGGATTTCTTTTTGTATAAAAAATTTTCACAACTGAAACAGGAGTAAACTCGCTAGGTTCCTAGAATTAACTCAGGTACAAAGAAAAATTGAAGTATGTAACTTTTTCTGGAAATTTCTCTGAACTTTAATTAACGTAGTTAATGTAAGAGGACAAAAAATACTTCTGGGAATTTTATTGTATTCTGTTTAGTACTCGTACGTTATTAAAACTTCATATTACAGCGTACTAACAACAGTTTTTCATACAAAATCAGGTCCCATTTACAAATAGAAATCCCTGAATGCAAACTTTATTCAGATCTCTGATATTCGGGTCGACTTTGACAAAACCCTCGATGCCCGGTTTTACTGTAACTCACTTCATGTGGACGTTTCAGCCGAATAACATTTTAATTACATTCAATCTGTGCCTTTTGTTTATAAACGTGGCTGTTGACTTATGAAATTGTTTATTCGCAGTGTTTCTGTTTAAATGGAGGTAATTACAAACCACGGCACGCATTACAGTGCCGGGTGAGCGTCTCCCCAGTAATGGGATGGGCTCATAGAAAGGAGTTACTTCTGCCATCCTTCAAAGGGATTGACATCGCATGGTAGCTGTGTCGTCGCAACAACCTTATGGGATTAAGAGGCTGACTACGACCCTTGCAGCGTTGCGTTCAATTATTCCGTTAAAACCGAGTGCCCGCGCGAAACTGTGCGGGAATATATTTTCTATTTTTTTACTCACCGAGTGCTCTGAACGATTTGAAGGGGTTGGCGTTGAATAAGTAAATCCATTGGATGTAATAATGTCTTTCCGTTTTGTCATGATACATATGTTATTTGGGTAGGTACACGTGTATCTTGACAATAATTGTGTTTTTGATACCTTCATGAAACACAATACGGGCTCTTTCAATTTTGACGTTTGGTGTCAGACTGCTGCGGTGCCGCAGCGGTGCGGATAATTGTATGCATATTGTATGGAAAAATCAAGTGGTCGTTAACAGTACGACACCCGCACCGCTTCGGTGCCGCAGCAGTCCGACACCAAACGTCTAAATTTAAAAGTATTTAGGTTTACCTACAATTTGTGTTCAGCTTTACCTATAGAGTTGTTTTCAGAAAAGGTCAACATTTTGTTTGCTTGGATATTCATTGGCTCGCTTTCTATTACAAGGGACTTAAGGTGATCTACCCAACTCCTCTGGAAATGCAAGCATGACTTTATGTATGTTTATATGGATAAACGTGCGAGCTCTCTTGAGTGTGACATACACAATCCTGGAACACAATCGAACATACTTTTATCAAATTCTTACCTTTTTCCTTTTTATCTTAATTGAGAAAAGGTTAATTTCACAAAAAAAACAAAGCCTTAATCACACAAAAGGCAAATTTATACCTATTATAGGTGAAATTGGATACATAACAACATTTCGAGTGCAACCCATACATCGGTTAATTAGGCACATATTCGTTCCTGCAGCGGAAAATTAATGAAACAGTAGCAGCTGCTGAAACAATTCCGTGCGAGTACATCTCAACACATTTAATTGTTATTGTTGTTAATTTTGTTTTAGATATCGTTGCTAACATTGTTATTGCCGACTGTAGATGAAACGTGGCGCAGGGTCCGCTTATATAGCCGACGCCGCCGTAGGTACCCAAATTTAATTTGACACCTACAGGAAACGTGACTAGACTAGGGAAATATATTAGAGGTTTCTACAGACAGGCGCGATACGTCAATGCTGTTGGATACCAGTTGTAATAATAAGAGCAGCAGTGGTCTGAATGTTATTATAATCATCGTGGTCCATATTTTATATGCAAGTGACATGCATAAACTCACGCCTTCTTCCCATGGGGAAAGGCAGAAAATACAGAACGCCACCTGCTACGATCCTTACATACTTCTTCTGCTTCACTCACATTCATACGTCTAGTCATACACACACGCCGGTTATGAGTGTTGGGCTTTTCTAAGGAACATCACCAATAAGGTCTACGTGTCTTTCTAGGGCGTCCCCTCCCAGCTTTTCCATTCATGTCTGCCTTGTAATATATACCTGTCGTTAGTCACCTTTCATTCATCCTCATAACATGGCCAAACCATTTACTTTTTTCTAATTTTAGTCACTACATCTTCTTTTAAACCACAACATTGTGACAATGTACAAAAAAACATAAAAAAGCCGTATCTTTGCTTATTTTAAATCGGTGACGGGCATGTGTTAATATGATTATTGACACAGGTCAGTGCATACATAAAATATAATATATGCTACCTCCAATAAGTACGACACCAATTTTATAGAGATTCATCTACCAAAACATACGTGGAATAATTTTGATGGTAACACGTTGTCATCTTTGTCGCATTGTTACGTAGCGCCTGTCTGCAAAGTCTTAAAGCCAGAAATAAAAACCAACACGAGAAGTTCAATATGTATATTTTACACATAAATTCTTTGTCATTAAACACTTCCTCATAACGTCTTCACTAATTTGACATAGATTTTATTTATTACACCAAAACATCCACTAATTAATTGAATTCCAATTTCGTACTTAACCAAATATTTGGTTGAATATTTGGTCAGAATTATATTGTCTTGGGTCAATACTCCCCACGTAAACACTAGTGTATAGTAGTAAAAATGCAATTTTATAATGATCGCTTTCATGAACATTCAAACCTTAAATGTATCGGCTATATGTCAATCTAAGAGCTATTGTTACTACTCGGCAAAATAACTGTGCACTTGGCGCTATCACTTCACTCTGACGTTCGACTCTCGCTCAATAGCGCTCAATGCGTACGAGGGGAACGCGGGGCACCGCGCGGGTAGGCGCGTGTGGGGTCGATGACAGTCGACGTGCACAGTTATTTTAACCGTGATGTAGTTAATATTAAAACCTTACACAGTACACAGCGCCCCCTGCGGAAGCCAATTTGGCGGAGAGCCAGTTTGGCTTCCGCAGGGGGCGCTCTACGGTGGACGCCATCATGCGCGTACGAGCCCTCACGACGGGGGATGCAGTGGCCCGGGGTGGGGTCGTCTTGGCGGTGTCTCTAGACATCGCCAACGCCTTTAACACCCTGCCCTGGAGTTGCATCAGGGAAGCACTCCGGTATCACCGGATGCCGCCCTACCTCTGTCGCGTGGTCGAGGCCTATTTGACGGACAGGGCCGTCATCTACCCCGGTCACCAGGGAGAGTGGAACCGGCGAGAGATGTCGTGCGGTGTCCCACAGGGATCGGTCTTGGGGCCGCATCTGTGGGACATCGGGTACGACTGGGTGCTGCGCGCCGACCTCCCTAACGGCGTCAGCGTAATTTGCTACGCTGACGACACGCTAGTCCTGGCGCAGGGGAGGTCGCACCAGGCGGCGGCAAATTTAGCGACACGCGGGGTTGCGACAGTCGTTGAGAGGATCCGGCAATTGGGACTCGAGGTGGCCCTGCACAAGTCTGAGGCCATGTGTTTTCATGGTCCTCGGAACGCGCCACCGCCGGGTTCCCAAATAACGGTAGGAGGGGTTCACATCGGCGTCGGGTCGACGATGAAGTACCTGGGACTCGTCCTCGACAGCCGGTGGAATTTCGTGGAGCATTTCCGACGTTTGGCTCCCAGACTGGAGCGGGCCGGGGCTGCCCTCAAGCGACTCCTGCCCAATCTAGGGGGTCCAAACGCCTCCTGCCGGAGGCTCTACGCGGGGGTCGTGCGGTCTATGGCTCTTTACGGCGCACCGGTGTGGGCGCGTTCCCTTATGCGGCGACCAGCCCGCTCGTTGAACGCGTCCCAAAGGGTCATGGCCATCCGGCTGGTCCGGGGATACCGCACGGTCTCCGGTGAGGCGGCGAGCCTCCTTGCCGGATTGCCGCCATGGGATCTGGAGGCAAAAGTACTCGCGCACATTTGGGAGTGGCGCGAGGAGGCGAAACGCCGGGGTGAAACTCCGCTGCCACGACAAATCGCGGCTCGGCGGACAGAGCTCCGGCAGGATCTCATGGCGACATGGAGAGAGCGACTGTCGCAACCCAGTGCTGGGCACGCCACAATTGCGGCGATAAGGCCCCTCTTTGAGGAGTGGCTTGAGAGGCGCCACGGCGTCCTCACCTTCCGCCTGACGCAGGTCCTTACCGGACATGGCTGTTTCGGGAGGTTCCTGTTCAGGATAAGGCGGGAGGAAACGCCCGGGTGTCACCATTGTATGGATCGCCCGGAGGACACGGTGGAGCATACGGTGGAGGTCTGCCCCGCTTGGGCGGAGCACCGCCGTGTCCTCGTGGCCGTGATCAGCGGTGGCGACCTCTCGCGTCCGGCCCTGCTTCAGGCCATGGTACGGAGCGAGAGGGCATGGGAAGCTGTCACCTCCTTCTGCGAAGCAGTAATGCTCGCAAAGGAGGAGGCGGAACGCGTGAGGGAGACGCATCGGAGACGCCCTCACGCCCCTAGCCACCGCAGAAGACGCCCTGGGCGTCGGGAGTCGCAAGCCGATTCCCGGCCACCGTAGGCGCGGGCTTGCGGACGGTGAGTAATGGGTAGCTCGCTGTCTGATAAGGACCAGGCCCGAGTCGACGGCGCGTTGTGTTCCACGCGCGCCTCAAAGAGATGTCAGCAAAAACTGACGGGGCCCGCTAGGGCCGATGCCTGTCTGGGTCGCGGATAAATTTGAAAGAGAGTTACCGCGGCCCTGGCACAAGCAACTGAAGGAACACGGGTGGGTTTTAGTCAGTTAAAGTCTGACACGCCCTTCCGCTTCACCCAGAGCGGGAGAAGTCATTTGATGATTTCCCACCCAAAAAAAAAAAAAAATAAAAAAACACAGTACACATAGGAAGGTAATATGATATCAGATTATCAGTTGTTGAAGTAGCAATTAGCTTTGGCTCAATATAGACATCACTTGAATATTTACTTATAAAGTTATTAATGTAAATATATCTATAAAGCGACAGACAATGTATCTATTAAACTGATTTCAACAGGATACTCGAGTATATTAATTAGTAAGAATTTTCTAATACAATGCTGCCTTACGGTTGTAAATATCTTCTCCAAATATGTATACTCAGTAAAAAGTGACCCTTTTGTAAATGTAAGTACATAAACAGTATTTTGTAAATCACTTTTATATATTTTTTTAACGTTGTATTAAAGTTTAAAGCGCGGAAGCAGCATTTCTCTTTTATTTGGAACACCGTTAAAATTTGCCAATAGTTCATGTATGATGATAAAATTTCAGTCGTATTCAAGTAATAGCTACTAAATTATATAACTATAATGAACTATGATAACTTATATAAATTATTTACATCTGCTTAGTAAACGTAAGAGAATCACAATGCACCATCATAATTATAAGCCCATTCACTCCTATATACATTTATTATAATATGATCGCTCTCAATTTAAGAATACTTCTATTAAATACTTTACTTTCCATTGCTTATAATAATGATAGAAAGACCTGCTGAGCTCCAACAGCAGCGTGCATGCTAAGCAGCCATTTCATATTATACGTATTTAAATTCAAATCATCGTAAGTTCAAATCATCGTAAGTTGGAAATATTCAATGAACTTAAGTGTAATAATGATCGCAGCAGGCGCTTCTCGATACGCTTCCCGATAATATTTTTACTCCAGACATTTTAATTTATAGACCAATTAATTTGACACGAATGAATAACTCTACCTGCATAAATTAATGCTTTAGAATTTAATTTCTACAATTATATCTGTCAGTCGAAGATATTTTACAACTGAAAGTTAATTTGGGTATTTCAATGGTAACAACGATATATATTTAGACATTAATAGATCTTTAAGATACTTATAACATGGAATGTATAGGTTATATGCTTTAAAGTAAATATTATGTACTTTTTGTAAATAATAATTTGGATAGATATATTTTGAATTAATTTTAGTACTTTGGTTTTAAAAAAGGCACAAGGGACCCAAAATTTAAAACTGGAGTGCATGATTCATTCATTCATTACAATTAATCTAAAAAAACTTTAACAACAATTATTTTAGAAATAAATACCTATACGACTGTTATGCCTTACTTAAATATTTATTTTAAAATACAATATATATTTCAGATGACAGAGATTTCAATTTAGATTGATACAAAAACAGTTTCGAATTAAAATGCAAATACTGATATATATATACATTGTAATGTTCTTTATTTTACTTAAAATGTTCTAATATTGATGGCAGTGTTATCTCGAGTCATTCAATGAATATCTTACAACGGACTTCTATATTTTCAACGAATCAGTGCAAATCCCTCTTATTACTCTTAAACTATATCAAACACTACGGTAACATAAAACGAAGATACCCGAAACTAATTCATTAATTTACATTCAATGCAATGTAGGAGCAAACATTGTCCAAATAAAATGAGAATTTTGAAACAGAAATTCGTAGCTCTTTGGCTAATAATACAAATGTTTTTAACTCAACAAAAACCGATGGACGTTTAATTTTCCAAAATTCTTACAAAACAGAAGGAAAGGAAAAGTACAAAGTACGTAGAGCCGACGCTCACTCTCTGAGCACCGCCTGTGGCGCGGATGTCACTCTCCAGCACGAAGGGCTCGTCAATGACGTGGATGATGCCGTTAGTGCACTCAACGTCAGGCCTAAACACGTGGATCCAGTGGCCGTTCCACTCAACGTAGTAGTCTGTGAAAATAACAAATTAGTTTAATCTCTAATCATGACTCTAAAATCTCAACATTATGAAGGAAAACAGATAATAATGTAAATGAACCGCTAAAAGCTTACTCTTATCAGATTCTTTGACACGCAGCCGGAGTGGATCGCGTGAAGTTGGCAGAACGAAGGGATGTGTTTCGTTCGCGAGAAGTTTTAAATCAGATACCGTGTACGCGCGCCCGGCCCGGATAACATGCCTCTCTAAAATTTGTTTCGTCTGCAAAATGACAAGGAAGATAAAATAATGATGAAACACACAGACATAACTTCTGAATTATTATGGCAATTTGAAACTTACGAAATAACCAAAGTCTTCCCGGAACAGAGACTTGAAGGCGGAAGGATGCTTGATTTGGAATTTGAGCCAAGCGTGATCGCGAGGCACAAAGTATGTGTAACGATGTTCCATATCATTGAGCTGCTGGTTGAACATCTGACGCTTGCCTAGGTTATACGTGATGCTAAAACAAAATACAAATTTCGTTATCATTATTTCCTAACAAAATGTTTTTGATTCTTCTTCCAAGTATATTTTCAAGTTCTTATTTCTAGTTAATTGTAAGTAAAACATAATACAAGCGAGTGATAGTGATTTTGCTTACTTCAGCATAGGATCCGTTTTCAATTTCTCAAAGACGGTTGTGTAAGGAACTCCCAGTACTCTATCGATGATGTGAACGAAGCCGTTGGTTGCCGCAATGTTAGGAAGTGTCACGGTTGCGTTTACTCCACCACCTTCCACAGTCAGGGTCTGATTCTGACCACGCGTCAGAACATTGAAATACAGATACTTGCGGAGAGAAGCCGTCGGTGCTTGGTAGATCTAAAATAATATAAAAAATGTAGAAAATATGTATGATCAAAAATTTGTCGATGCATTCGGCACCCATGCTATATAATATATATGATGCATATACAACAATTTAATTCAACAGGATCATTCAAAATACAGATAACACATTCCTGGAAAATCTATCGAGAGAGAACATACATTTAATAAAATAAATCACGTAATAGGAATTCACTTTACAACCATGCAACCACAGTAACGATGGAACAAAATGAATAGGGAGACACATTAATTAAAAATAATAAGTACGTTTAAACACAACACCGGGCTGTAAATGATTAAAACATTTATAAAATAAATTGTATTTAAAAATGATTAAACATACAGTTCCGGGTAGCTGATTCCAAATAGCAGCAACCAAACCAGAGAATTAAAACCAATACGACATTAATTTTAATCCGAATCGAATTTTATAATTCGTTGCAATTTCAGATCTCCTTTTACAGTTTTGTGTTCGTTCATAAATTAAATATTCGAATGGAAACAGCACAATGTAAATTAAAATTTCAATGTTTACCTGATTCATGTTGTTGTGAATTATCGCGTCCAATGGCAGTCTCTCACGAACCAAGTGCAAGTTGAGTATATCCCTCAGCTTTTGATGGTTTCTACAAACAAATCACGATTAAATTTCGATTTAAAGCAAACATGCGAATAATTCTGCACTTTGGCATTCTAAAAAAAAAAATACAGTATTTAACTTAGTAAAGCTCATCAGAGTGGAACATTATGGAAGCAATCACATCAACACAAAAAGCAAAGTGAAGTAAATAACCTAATGATATTTTGCACGCTGAAGTCGGCCCACGCTTCGTTCGAGGGCGCAAATAGAGTGATATCTTTCGCCAAAGTGAGTTCGTTGAAAAACTGGTTGTTTGCTCCCAGGTCCATGATTACTTCATAGAATTTACAAAGAGGTCCGTCTTCTTTTTCCTGTACAAACAATTCTTATTAGACTCTCAGAGGAAAAAAATACTACACCAAAACAATCTTGGTAATCTTTTATCTGGTCGTTGTAGAGGCTTCTGAGATCCTTTTTAGAGCCAACGTTTATCAAGTGACCGGTGTAATTAATTTACGTACTGTTCTTTGTAATGAAATGCGTAATTAACTTCACTCTTTCAGCTGAAATTTACTGAATAATATAGTGTATTCAAATATTTACGTCTACGTTTAATTATGTTTAAATAATGGCCGTACCTTACCTTTGTTACGGATTATCCATTACAAAAGAAGTAAAATCTACAAAATATATTAGAAAGATAGAACAGAGAAAATATATGATAAAGAAGGTGTACAAGTAAGGTATAGTATATAGGTAGGTAGGTAGGTCATGCGTATAAGGCGATAGTACTTACAATTCCCTAAAGTTGTCAAGATCATGCAGGAACGGCAGGATCCAACGGAGCAGGGATGCAAAAACAAAAAAAGATAATAACAAATATTCTTTATACCTACCTGTACTAGTGGGTTCTATCGGTATATATGCTTAAGTAAAGACATAATATAATATGATTTTGCGTTTAAAGGTTTACACACAAAATACGCATTAACAATTAATACTTCTAAATCAAATTCTACAAATGTTATTATCAAAGTTTTTACATTTTAATCTTCATTACTTTACTAAAACTGCGGTTACTAGTGACTTGGGTCCTAAGTTGTTGTATCTAATGAACAAATTACTTACAAATCAACGTTAGGTTGGAGTCTACCAAACAATATAACTATGGCATCAAAGGAAGCTTACCAGACTATCACAGTACTCAAACTTACGCTCGATTGCACACACAAAAACTTTTAAGAACGTGCTCAAATTGATTATACCGTAGATTCTATGAAACGGAAAGGTATGTAATAAAAATAAAGGACACACAAAGATGGATAATAAAATAAGAAATAAATTAAACGCTTCATTTTACCTTCATAGCCTGGGTCCCATTTAAATGGAGCGGAAAGTCAATTATGTGATTGAAATTGTGTTTCTATTAGCTTACAGTACTAGTAGTATTAGTTGAAGAAATGTTAGGTGATGTGTAGAGTATAAGTCAAGTAGTAGTACATCATTATGTGGACAACACAACAAGTAAAGAGGTACACAGTAATTAAACTAGTGATAATGTTGTCAAGCAAATATTGCTGGCTCTCTCCTTAGCTGTGAAATAGCAGAATCTTACACAAAAATCCCTCCACCATACTAAGATCTTTCCAAAACCAAACAAAAATTCAAAGTGAGATTGTATAGTTTTCTAAAAGTCCACTCACCCTGAGGAAATCGATGACCGTAGTATCGACGACCATAAGTGGTCTTTGAATGAGATGGACCACTCCGTTCTTCACTGGTATATTGGCTCTCACAATGTCTGCTAGAACCACGCCTCGGGCATGCTTTGCGTCTCCAGCAACGGTGTTAGATTTTACGTAGGCTATAGAAAAATAATATCATCTTAGAGAAATGGAGAAAGGATTCGAACGTCGCCGTTTATAGAAAGCTTCTTCCAAAAGCTGTAATTATATTGCTTAGTTCTATGACAAGTGATTTGATCAGCCGTTGATTGCCCAATCCCAGTAGAGATTCATCATTATATTTTTATCAACCGATTGCCATTCGCTACAGGACATAGGCCTCACAAATAACCGATCCTGTGACGTGTTTCTCGCAGCAGGTATTAATGAGGCTTAAATACTACTGTCTATCCAGCCTGTAATTTTACATTTGACAGCTCAACAACTAATCATTTAATGATGAATTAATGCGGTACCGATTTGATTTCTTATATCAATCGACTTTATCAATGTAAATATTTTAAGCGATTTAACACATTGTAATTTTATTTTTGCTTGCAATTTAAAAATAAAATAAAATCAAATTTATTATATCCATAATGCACATACAGGTGGTAAATACAGTAACAATGTATACGCCGATATTGTCTAATTGGGATCGTGATGTTACGTTTGACAATATGTGCACGCGAGTATATAAATAACTAGCGGACGCCTCGCGGTTTCCCGCGTAGTTAATAAAAAATAGCCTATGTCACCCGGGGATAGTTTAGCTACCCAACGGTATAAGAATTTTTGAAATCGGTCCAGTAGTTTCGGACCCTATTCGGTACAAACAAACACACAAAGACACAAACAAAAAAATCTTTCCTCTTTATAATATTGGTATAGATGGTATAGATGAAAGTTGCCTGGATTCAAGTGATGATTCCAGTTTAGGTGAAAAATAATCCAACGATTCATCACTATAAAATCGTAAGTATTTTAGCTATTTTATTTGATGTTTTTCTATATGATTATCCAATAGAACTTTATTTATAAAGGAGTGAAGGTTACATTTTGAAAACAGTTGCTGCAACGTAAATTAGATTTAAATGTGAATTTGAATTTATCGGAATACCGGAGCGAATAAGTACGTCGCTTCACTATTGGAAGCGTCCATGAAGTATTGCATTTTATTATCTATTGGTATTGGTTGCCTGTTAATAATTATGAAACTGACAAATGTAAAATACCAGGCTGCACGGAGAATAGAATTGATTTAATGAAATTCGTCACATTCATACAATTCAAGAACCAGTATTTCTTAAAGTGCTTGAAGTTCTAAAATCAAAATCACAAGCATAATGAAATAAAATTCTAAAATCAAATTGCTACAGGTTATTCAAAACATTTCATGTTATATGAGATTCCAACGCGCAAGGCGGACGCTTGGCTGCCCCGTTATGTAAGTCATGCCAATTACCGTCATACGTCAAAATTAAAGACTACACGACATCACAATAGTGAAGTTAGAATTCCTGACTGACGTACGAACGTATTCCTTCAGCGTGCCCATAAACAAGCAATTACACTGTCAGAGCTGGAGTAATTGAATAATTGATCGGCTGCAGTGATCGCGATGCAAGCTTGTCAAAATACGAATATGTTGAAGGTGGATGAAGGAAAAGGCTACAATTGATTTCATAATATGGCTTTGAAGGCTAAATGATTAGTATTACTACGGTAAGTTATTATAATAAACTTTTTATTTTTATTCGTGGTGCCTTTCCTAGAAGTCGTTTTAATTTCTCTTACCCATTTCTATTATCACAACGAAAAATTTTATTTTATTAAAAGTTCAAAGCCACAATTCTTGGAAGCGAAGTTAAGTTCCCAAAAACAGAACAAGGCATATCAGTATTACTTTTTTTCCACTAAATCGGTTATAATAATAGAACACAGAAAGGGGTGTACCCAATTGTTGCGAAGTTTATTACTGCGACGCACGTTACTGTGAAAGTTTACCATGGCGACGTACGCTGTCGCGAAAGTTCTTTACTGCGATGTACGTTACTGCGAATGTTTACCATTGCGAAGTACGTTGTCACGAAAGTTCTTTAATGCGATGTACGTTACTGCGAAAGTTTACCATTGCGACGTTCTTTACTGTGACGATTGGAGTTTCGATAACACGCTATTGCGATTTAGGTCATCTAGGAGGGTTGCAGATACAGGTGATAGTGGAAATATTATATTGTTGGACATGACTAACAAATGAGCAAATATTTTAAGCAAATTTAATTATAATTGAACCAAAAGTTAATAATATTAAAAAACATAAACGAAATTCATGGACCTATATATCTAAGTCGACTTATGAATATTCATAATCTTTATTGTTTACAAAACAAACATATACAAATACAGAAGGACAACTTATGTACAAAGGCTTAACCAATAATTGGGTTATTTGAGAGAAAATAAAATGTGCAATGTAGCGACACATAAATTCTGCAAACGCTTCAGCTTATCAAGAAGTTCCTCAGTTCGCATCAAGGATGCAGACATTAGCATAGTCAACTTTTCATATATTTGTAGCAGTATTTTGCATTTATGTGTGTTTGCTATCAATTTTGTAGTGTACGACGTAGATACAGTAGCCTTTAGAGAGATAACCATACATTTTATGTTTTATTTATGTAGATACTTTTAAACGAGCAATTCATGCATATACATATATATAATCTGATCTCGGAAACGGCTCCAAAGATTTTCATGAAATTTAGTATGCAGGGCCTTTCGGGGGCTATAAATCGATCTAGCCAGGTTTCATTTTTAGAAAAAATCGTTTTCTCTATTTTCACCCGAGTAGAGCTCGGTCACCCAGGTACTGTTGATTAAGTATCTAATGTGCAATATACTTAGACAGGCACCTACATGAATTTTGTTTATGTTTAATTTATTACTTATTATCTTTTGGTGCAATTATAATTAAATTTGCTTAAAATTTTTGCTCATTTGTTAGTAATGACCAACAATATAATATTTCCACTATCAACAGTATTAGCAATCCTCCTAGATGACCTAAATCGCAATAGCATGTTATCGAAACTGCAATCGTCAGAGTAAAGAACTTTCGCGACAACGTACGTCGCAATGGTAAACTTTCGCACTAACGTACATCGCAGTAAAGAACTTTTGCAACAACGAACGTCGCGATAGTAAACTTTCGCAGTAAAGTACACCGCGGTAATGAACTTTGCAACAATGGGGTACACCCTACAGAAAGCTATATAAAAACTGGCAAGTGCATGTCGGACTGCGCAAAATTAATTTGGTTATAATAGAAAAAATGAGGGAATTTCAAAGAAAAAGAAAAATCTGATTTATCAATATATTGGTATTTTTTTTGTAAAATATATGTATTTATATATATTAACACAAAATTTTAAGTTCTTAGGTCAATGGGAAGTTAGAAAATTCTTCGAAACAAAATATTGTAAAAAAAGCTGACTTTGGTGCCATCTCATTCCTTATTTCTTCAATATTTTTTAAAACAAACACACATTATTACACTCGATGGGTTAGGCTTAAAATGTTTTTTCGCGGCCCCCTTACTTGTATGGCTACTATTTTTATTTTTTTTGTCTAATATTTTTTGAGAATTTGTATGGCTTTGGGTCAACAATATTCTTATACTGTGAAAATTTTAAGACTGTAACTCCAACCGTTTGGTTGTAAAAACCGTGTGACAGACGGCGGTCAGACGGACAGACAGACAGACACGTGAGTGACTACGTTTGGACCCCTCGGGTACGGAACCCTAAAAATAAACTTTATATCAGCTTTTAAGTCTGGCGAGGTAGGCAAAGTAATCTATCTATCAGCTTGATCAAAATGCCAGTAGTTCTTATCGTGAGGAACGCTTGAAAGCTTGCCCTTTGCCTGCATTTGTTTCTACCTAGCTGTAGTTGGGTTCAGCTAAAAGGTCAGAGATTTTCGATCTATTATTAAAGACTGAATACAAAATATGCAAGGTAATATTTTTTTGCTGGTTATTTTTGTGCCAGGCAACTTTTGGACATTTCCAAAGAGATGAAACCAATTGGCTTTCTTCTTGCGCAAAATGCTGCGCAATACCTAACAATTAACTGTGATCAAATAATGATGTACGGAATTAGGACCTTCCTTTAATATTTCAATCCACTTCTTTTCGAGGTGATAGGGAAAAAAATTGTTGTGCCTAGTAGATGACCAAACTTAATCAGGTGTACTACGCTAACTTAGCAAAGCGCAGGTGAACGCATCGGACATGGTTTCAACAGAGGCACCGCATTTTGCTAGATTACCTTGTATGCTTGCAGCAATGGCCTACTTGTATTTGCAGTCGATTGATTGCTTTCCATACGCTCACAATCGATTGATTGGTTGGACTTAGACCACTACAGGTCACATCAGTTGGCAGATGCTCTTATAGCTAGATTCATGTACTTACTTATCTCATCCTTCCCATTCATAACGGTACTGAACGATATGATGACCTTGACATTGTCTCCGAAGGCCAGAGTCTCAAACTCCTTAGTATCAGGCGTGGCATGGGTGAACAAGACATGGTGAGGAATCACATGCCCGTCTATGACTTTCTCTTCTATCAAATCCGATCTTGTTGTTGGCTGCAAAAGAAAGTAAACTTTATTTCTGTGCTTTTAAGAAGGGTTTTCGCCGTCTACTTTCGGAAAGAAATATACCTTTACCTTGAATCCTTCATCGACTGGAATAAAGAACGTGTCTGCCGTCGGTCGAATACTTTGTTCTTTTTAAGCTGGTTCACTTTCTGTCTGAAGGATCTGTGGAAAAATGCATCTTTAGAGTTTATACTTTCTTGTTTTATTTGAGTGGACGTACATATACCTAGGTGCAAAGCAGAAATTGCCGTTTTAGTCTCTATTGACTTGTGTCCATATGAAACGATCGCTACCTAAGGTCTCGAACCTAAGGTCCAAACAGGTAATGTCAAACTCCTATTTCTAGTAGGCACATCTACTGACAGATACATTACTGGGTTGGCCTTTAATCAGACAATTTCAAACTATGGCCAACTAACAGTGTAAGCATTGAGTAGTACATATAATCTCAATGACTGTAAGTAATATTTCATGGAATGGCCACTTCAATTGCCAATTCAACGATCTGGCTACGACATAAACGTCACTTTAACTGACTTAAGGACTTGATTCACATGTTTTCAGACATAACATAAATGAAGAGTGCTGTAATACACTTTAGTCTAACCTTGACCCGCTAGCAATAATTCACGAACTCTGAATACAAAATTCATTAAATTCACTACAGAATTCAATTCGAATTCCTAGCGTGTACTACAGCCTTAGTAGCAATTGCATTTCAGATAGATAGGTAGTATCCAGTAATTGTATTGTTTGTTTTGCGAACTCAACATGAAAAAGTTCAATGCAACGATAATTTCGGTTCACCGCGAGTTTGGTCGTAATTGAAACACTAGCAGCGAAGTAATTAAGTTCAAACTTGTTTCATTTTCAGGCTTATTTTGCAGACTTTTTATTAGTACCTTTCATGTATAACGTGTACTTAACTATTAAGGACAATTACGATGCAAACCAGGCTTGTGTAATTGTTCATTAAATGGAAATTTTAATACCAATTTGCACATTACTTTCGACGAATAATTGCGTGATTACAACTTACAAAACGTGGTTTTGTAATTATTTTGGCTGAAAATTATGTAATTTAATTTAACCTGTACTGTACCGTTGTGAGACAAACTTCTTGTGTTTTATTGTACGTTTAGGCTTTTATTCAAAGTAATGTATTTGATATTTATTCTTCTATATCATAAGATCCTAAAGCAAATTAAAATAATAGTAAACCCGACATTTGGAATACTTCTAATTATTGGATTGCTTTACGGAAAATCGCGTATTTTCCTTAGATACAAGAATTCTTATTAAAGCTAATATAAAATCTCTTCATCCAGAAGGGCAGTTCTCCGAAGGATCCGCCCTTTTATAAGAAGGATGAAAAACAATGGACCAATTAAAAAGTAAAAAAAGAATTTAATTACTTATTATTGTTTTGTTCCGGTGGTGTTTACCTTTAAGTAATTGTTGCACTGTGTAGAGCTTATACTTTACGCATGTTTTAGTTTTGTTTGTAGATAAGTGTAAACAATTTTTGCAAACCTAATAAATCAAACATACATCTCTACAAAAATATTCTGTAATGATTTACCTGAGTCGATGCTGTCCAATATTGAAGAGGTCTGAATGCTCCAGGAAGTGATAGGCATTAGGGTTATAGACCGGGGAGCTGATAGAACTGGGTCCATGAGGCTGCAGCGGCAGTAACACTTGGTCTATCACGTGCAGGACCTAAAACAAAATAATAGAATTAGGATCATGGCAATACCAATAACATTTGTTAAACGTAAGGTAGGACGTCCTCAGGCTAAGAGGAGCGAAGATCTTCGCAGGGTGGCTAGTAACAGCTGGATGAGAGTTGCTGAGAATTAACATTAATGGTGTGCGATTGGAGAGGCCTATGTCCAGCAGTGGACTGCTGTATGCATATGATGATGACAGCAATACCTTTCTACATCCTTGTTTGTCCTAGGAAGTCAACACTTCAGCGTACGACTGGGACTAAAGCCGATTTTAGATTTATAATGCTTGCTTAGTTTTGGGTTTGCTTGCATAGCTAAGGTATTTTTCATACTTGTGTGCAGACCATAAACAATTTAAAAGAAATATCAGATATGTGTACTAAGTTAAATTATATTAGAATTGTTGTAGAGATGAATTCTAATTGTCTTCGATTTTAGTCTATGTTTAAAAGCAAGTTAATTTTCAAACGTAGAGTTTTTTGTGGTTGACTTATGTCGTGAAGAAAATTTTGTCACTCGTTTTTGAGAATCGTTCAGATCAAGCTGTAATTTTGAGTCGTTATATTTGTAGTGAAGATGTCTTTTTATCAAGGTTATTGTACAACACTGAATAAAATGTATGTGTGAAATGGACTGAAGGCGTTGTCGTTTGTTTTCTACTGGATCCCAATGTTTGACTTCTCCTGGAGGGCAGATATCCGTAAGAGGTCATCGTCCCAGCATGCTTTCACTGGGCCCATAACCTGTTTTTCAATTAAAATACCAGGGTGGGGTATGGGTTATATGTATATTCATCAAAAACATAAGACTCATGACTTCAAACAATAATATTGTTATAAAATCAGGTATAAGCTATTATGCTGAACACTCGAAACGATATCTACTTCATATGATTGACATAATCAGTTACAATTTAAATATGACATGTGCATTTGATTGAAAATAAAGACGAATATTCTGTTCAGCCAGGACTTAAAGAGTTTGATAACCAAACCGCATTCCAACAAGCATAGCCCTTGATCTGCAACTAGGGTAAAGCACACAACTGGAACGTACTATCAACTCCATCAATCAACGTCTGTAGGTAGCTACAAACAGAATTGTAAGCCTGGCAAGCCTTCATACACACTAATTTCCGGCAAACATGCTTAACTGCCATTATGTATCTCTCTAATCTGTTATGTACGTGTCTGCCTTTATCATGTCACAGATTCCAGAAGAAATTAATCATTACGGATATAATTAATAAAGATTTACCAGCTCTGTTTAGATATTGGATTCCCATACCCAATTATATACGTATACGAACAACAGTCCTAGTAATTCCCACTAATTAAATTTGTCTTGGCCTCAATATTGGATAGATTAGATAATTTTGTTAGAATATAATACTACGGTAAATAATCACAATAGTCCATCTCCCAAGTTAGGTTCAGAATAAATAATTTTACATCAACCATCTTGGCAAAATAAAATAAATTTAGTTTCAAAAGAAACACAAGAAAATAACTTTATTGCTCTTGTCAAAAGAAATCAAAGATAATAAAATAAAATAATAGAAACAGAAAATTGCTCTGATAACTTTCTTCCTCGTTAGTTCAACCTTTTTGGTTCATTCGACGGTGAATAAAATTGTTAGAGAAAATATTCTAGTTTTTTTTCTGAAGAAAAAGTTTCCTTGTTCGTAAGTGGTGAAGATTCCATTATCAGTGTTAATAAATAGCGTGTCGGAAGGTCCTTGGGTTCCGTACCGGGTCCACTTGACCTTTGACCCTGATTGTTGTTCCCTCGTCAATATCCTCCTGTAATTAGTCTAGCTGGAATTTGGGTTGAGGTACTTGATAGTTATTGCTTCGACAATTTTGTTTATTTGTTGGCTCGCTTGGTATTTTGTTTTCTTGGGCTGTGTCTTATTTTCTTTCTAGGAATTTATATATTCGGATATTGTTATTGGTAATCTAATTCATAACAATAAATATTATAAGAAACGCAAAATACGCGCTTAGACGTGGACACAGATAATATAATACTAGCATACAGATGCCTCATCACATACAAAGAAACCGTGCCGACGTAACTAGCGTTTTTCATCTGATTAATCTTGTTATTTTTTGTACATCGAACGCGTTCGGTTCTGTTTCACGGTGATAGATAGATGGTGTTAGCAGCGACTAGCAATTAAAAGGGTTTACTAGGTTAGTGAATATTTTTTCTTTAAATACAGTGAAGGTTCGTTTTATAGTATTTCTTGCCACGTTTTTACAGTTTTTTTTGCACCAAAATGTGTTACAATGCAAATTTTAACAATCGAGTGGAATGCCTCAGAATTTTATAAATGCGCCATCTATTTGCATCAATTTTAAGTGATCCGTACAAATAATCTTTTAAATGTAAATTAAGAGCCCAATATTCAATAATTTTGTGCTTAGGAGAGTAAATTAAACATGAACATACAATTTTTATGTTCAATTCCAGAAAATGCGAATTTTACACACATTCAATAACAGATACGTGCATATCGCGCCATCTAGTGATATTTATTTGAACCAAATTTTCTTTCTTAGCAATGAGACCCCGTGACGTGGAGTTGCGGACACCAGCCCGTCTTAATATAAATCTAATCTAATCTAAATATTATATATCGTTATCGATGTTTTGTTTATTTGTTAATAAAAGTAATGTAAAGCTGTAAATTATAGAGGGTTTAATGCAACACGGTGGCAAAGTGCGAAAACATACAGTCAAAGGAAAGAACACATCTACATAATAGGTTTCTATCATATAATATATCCATGGTTCCTGCATGCCCGGCAGGTTTTAAAAAGCCTCTTTATGCGAATTTCTCTCGCATGGCACAGTCCAATAAAAATATTTTTTTAGCAGCAATCAGCCAAATGTTTTGGTTTCCCGAATCAGGCAAGTAATCACGTCGTTCAAGCTCACCTGGGTACAAAATGTACCTGTATATTATTCGTATAAGAAAACGTGCCAAAACACGGTGGCTATATTGATCGTAGCGGACTTTTTGGCACAACACTTGTAACGGGTTAAACAGAAAATATAACCCGATTAGATGTTTCCGAATAACTCGAATAAGCCCCTTGTTTCCTTGATTTTTGCAAGGCTGTGTTATTATGGCAGTGATTAATTGAGCAAACAGCAATATAATAATTTTGGTAGGTGTAATAAATATCGATTTTTCTGGGCCATTTTGGGAGCAACCCTTTTTTTTAGTTTTAGTGTTCCGTACTAAAAATGGAGCGGGATTTTATGGGTAATGAAATAGAAAACTGAATTACTATGCAATGGCGTCGGTCGGTATATCAGATATATTATGTTTTTAGATGGTTGATTAACGAAAGTCCCTTCCTTTTAGCTGGACAAAATCCCCCTTTCGACTTTTTCATTTTTGAAATACACATACAATCGCACCTATATTCCCAGAAAGTAGAGGTGTTTCCACAGTACACTCACATTTCGACAGATAGGTATGTTAAATTTCCATGTAAGGGGGTGAACCTATTACCCTTAAAAAATCAATCAGCTGGTTGGCTTCCAGTCTTACGGGATTCAGCTGATTACCAGTGTTTTACATGGAGCGACTGCCTATTTGACCTTCACAACCCAGTAACTGGGTAACACGATACCCCTTGGCAAGACTGGTGTCAGATCTCTCTCTACCCGTAACGACTGTCAAAGATCTTTAAATGAAAGCCGGGACCAACGGCTACAGGTCTATCCACACATATCGGGGCCGTGCCCGGGACTTAACAGGGCCGTGCCCGGGACTTAACAAGGCCGGGCCCAATCATTGAAGCTTCATCATTGGCCCGTGCACGGACATGTGTGAACGAGTTCATATAAAATGTACACAACGATATTTTATGAGCCCCTGACGAGGCACGGTCCGTCCAAGTACCGGGCACGGCCCTGATATGTGTGGATAGACCTTTAACGTGCTTTCCGAGGCATGGAGGAAACTCGGTATGTGGAAATGGTCACCCATCCATGGACCAACCTCGTCAAGCGTTACTGACCCTTGAAGATCGGACCGTGGGGCTGTTATTATTTAGCCACGAGCTTCTTTTACCCTTAACCGGGCACAAATCAAGTCTCCTAACTCCTATGCTACTGCGAAAATCCAGATGGAAGAATCTGAATTAATAATCATAATAATTATTTCACCAAAAACAACACAAAAGATTACAGCAATTTTACAGCCTAGTACTAAATGTTACTTTACAAAGGACCATCTATAGCCGAACTAGGACGGATCCTGTATCTCGTCATACAGCGCCATACCCTCGAGAATAGACAATAATGTGTAGACCAAAATATATGCAAAAAGATACATCTAATCATTACATCAACCGATACGGGAACGATCTAGAGCCAAGTGTCATTCGATGTCAGCGATGGCGCTGTTCGAAACAATGACTTTATACTTCCAAGTAATAGCTGGAAACAAATTATCGGACGCGGCTGACGGACGCGACTTACAGCCGCGACTGATATGTGTGCACAGACAAAAACATCCAGCGGGCCAGATGTCTATCGGACGTCCGAACGCCCAAGGTCACGTCCGCAACTTACGTCTGATAGTTTGCACAATGTAATGTACATTCATTACACAGATACTCTATAAGTCGCGGCTGTCAGTCAATTCCGTCAGCCGCATCCGATAATTTGTTCCCAGCTTAAGGTCTTTGGTTCGAAATGATAAAATGTAAAGGATTGATCACGTATAGCAAAAAGACAAAATACAACAATTCTTTATTTCAACTAGGCACTTTTGAACGTCAAAAATATAAATTTAAAATTGATAATTATTGATTCTAACGTTCATTCGAAAAAGTTGCTTGTTATGGAGAAGAACGGACAAGAAACTCTTAGAAACTTACTCTCTAAAAAAAAGTGTTTTACAATATTTACAAACATACATAATTATACGTGAGGACATATCCACCCAGCACAGTCGTGCTTGAAATACTTTATACCTATACGTAGTATAGTAATACTACGTAAAGGTATAAAGTATTTCAAGCACTAACAGGTAAATAATAGCATTTGGCATTCCCATACTTTTTGACATATTGCAAATCGCTTTCGCCACGCTTTCGATATAGAATATCACTTGTCTAGAGCCTCTGAACCTCAATAATAGCACTTTTAAACAGACCATTGATGTTCGCGGGCTTGCGGACGGCGAGTAATGGGTAGCTCGTCGTCCGATAAGGACTCGACGGCGCGTAGTGTTCCACGCGCGCCTCAAGTAGATGTTAGCAAAAATTTACGGAGTCCACTAGGGCCGAAGCCTGTCTGGGTCGCGGATAAATTATGGAAGACAGTTACCGTGGCCCTGGCACAAGCAACACTAAACTAACCCATATTTGATTAAATTATAACTCTAACCGATTCGATTATATCAACCATAACCCTAATCTGCCCAGATTGAACTAAGCTACTTCATTCAATTAAGTTGGAGGAGTTATCGAAGTATTTCCTCGAAGCAATAATCGTATTATGTCTTTACCGAAGACACCTGACGACATCTATGAATCTCATGGGAGTGTTATTGGCGTCCGTAATACGGTGAGGTAAATCCGGGCTTAGTTTGTGAAAAAACTCTTGAAATTCTTATTATCTTGGTATGTTACTTTTTCGTTACTGGTTCGTTTTATTGAGATACGTAATAATAAATGTTAAGGTTGTCTCATTTCATTAGAAGAAGAAGTCGGTTTGATTTTTTGTTAAAAAGTTTTTTATTTTCCTCTTTTTAGTTTTTGTAGGTACCTCCAATTAACATGAAAATCATTTATAGCCAAAGTACATCTTATGACGATTTTAATAAGCCCAAACACGACTAGGATACATTGTTCAATTTCGGATTTCCAGTGGCCATTGTGGTCTTCTTCATCAGTTCCACTTCAACAAATGATACTTTCTGAGTGCAAATGATTGCATTATTGATGAAAATACCAAAATCGCTTTATGTATGCCTATAATATTTGAGGAGTTCCCTCGATTTCTCTAAGATCTCATCATCAGATCCTAGTTTTATTATCATGGTACCACCCTTGGGATATCTTCTTTCCAACAAAAAAAGAATCATCAAAATCGGTTCATAAAAGACGAAGTTATCCGCGAACACAAATAAAAAATAAAAAAAAGTCGAATTGAGAAACCTCCTCCTTTTTGGGAAGTCGTTTAAAAAGCGTCTTAAAGGGCCTCTGCGAGTATGCTTCGGCTGTCCGTATATCTTCCAAATTACCAGGACTCCAGGACCAGGTCCCGAGAAATGTTAAAGACGCAAATATTTTGAAGATCTCTTACTAACTCTCTCTATGGCGTAAGTAGATTGATTGAAAATTGTTGCATTATTTACTCGACACAACGGCTTCTGTTTCGTTTTGGTTCAGATTCTCATATATTCTGAACGATACCTTTATTTGAAATTAACAATAACATCTAACTAAGCAATTAGTTAGGTACATTACATTGAACATGAGCTCTAAAATACCGATATTCCGCAGTCGAATCACTTAATAGGTCGAAACAAAACGTGTAACAATCCTGCAAATAAAAATCTCTTATTTCATCATCACATCACCTTGCTGTTGTAACTAAACCACCAAAGTAACTAGCTGTTGCTCGCGACTTCGTCTGCATAGCATTAATATTTAGATTAGCAATTTTTTATATCATGCCGTAATATTATAGGTGTGCGGGCCGTCTTTCTTGAGAAATTATTAGTTCACCATACAAACTCCCCTGTCCATCCCCTAAAGTATGATTTCCGGCATAAAAACTATCCTATGTCCTTTCCAGGGTCTCAAACTATCTCCATACCAAATTTCATCAGATTCAGTTAGGGATATGTTTTTTTTGTATCGAAAACGGTTTAGCGGTTTAAGCGTGAAAAGGTAATGGACAGACAGAGTTACTTTCTCATTTATAACATATAGTATGGATAATTGATAGGTTCTTATTTGACCACTATCTCACATGATAGAAAGCGATGATGTGGCCGTAGACAAAGCACGCTTGCCTAGATGTCACCAGAAAATTATTAACAAGAGACTTATTGATTGTTTGGAGAAAAACAAGCTTCTATCTAATGCTCAATTCGGTTTCAGATCCAACAAAGCTACCAGTGATGCAGTTCATGAAGTCATTGATTATGTAGTAGATAATATTGATAACAAAAATAAAGTTCTGGCTATATTTCTCGATCTAGCCAAGGCATTTGACACAGTCTCTGTCCCTAGACTGTTGGATAAAATGGAGAGCATGGGGATCAGAGATCTACCACTTAAATTATTCACGGATTACCTCAGTAATCGTTATCGGTGTGTTAAGGTGTCCGACTGGGGAAGTGACAAGCTTCCCGTAACTTACGGAGCGCCGCAAGGTAGTGTCCTTGGACCTACCTTATTTCTGATCTATATTAATGACTTCTATGAACTTGAACTCCAAAATGGGAAAATCATAACTTTCGCGGATGTCACTGCCCTTGTTTTCAGGGACACGTTATGGTTCAAAACTTTTCAAAATGCTCAATGTGGTTTCGATGTTGTTAATGACTGGCTTAGATGTAATCTTTTAGCGTTAAATGTCGAAAAAACCAAGTTTGTAAAATTCTCACTCCGTAATGAATCACATATCTCTCAAAATTCGCATAAAATTATTGTACATTCTCGGATATGTCATAAAATTATAAGTTGCTAGTGTCCTTCGCTTGAACAAACTAAATTAATAAAGTACCTTGTAGTCGTAATCGACGAAAGACTTAGTTTTGCTCCTCACGTAGACCTTGTTTCTTCTAGGGTTCGTAAATTAATATATATATTTAAAAATCTCAGACATACTGCTAGCCCGAAGGTATTAAAGATGATTTATTCTGCTCTATGCCAGTCACTGTTGGTGTATTGTATAGCTAGTTGGGGAGGTGCGTGTAAGACAGTCTTAACCAAAGTAGAGCGTGCTCAAAGAGCACTCCTTAAAGTAAGTCTGTTTTTACCATTCTTCCATCCCAGAATTAGCCTTTATCAAACCTGTAAGGTAATGACGGTGAAAAGCTGTTTCATATTACAAACAGCCCTTATAATGCATAGTTCCTTAAAGTATAAGCCCTTAGCATTTCTACAGAAGTGCAGAAAATATACAATTGGTGTGTCTAGAGCGTGCCACACAAAATTTGCTCAAAGATTCTTTCCTTTTCTTGGTGCCCATCTTGACAACAAAATTAATCGTATCCTCAACACGTATCTCCTTACCAAACACAAATGTAAAACAACCGTTACAAACTGGCTCATTGACCTTGACTATGCTCATACCAAAGAGCTACTACTTGTCCAGAGATAACTAAATAGTTACGTATTCAATATATACTACACTACTCTACACTACACTTCACAACACTCCTACATCTTACACAACACAACACTTATGATATCTCTCAAAAACGTCTAGCTGTAAAATAATGCAATAATTAGTTATTGTATTTCTGTTTTCTCTTTTTCTTCACATGACTGCATTGTGGTCTAACTTTTTCAGTACTGATATTGTCTTAGTTGCTCTTTATCTAAGTAAAGTCCTTATTATGTTCATTGGAAGAACACTGATTTTCAAGATACAGGATTTTACCTAGTTTGGTAATCAGGAGCTCATTTCGGTTAAAGCCTCTTATATGTTATGTTTTTATTATTGAAAACATAACATATAAGATATTATAGTTCACTCTTGATTTAACTTGACATGACTAATAATGAGAGAAAAACTCTTACCTGTAACTTATTATTTCTGTTGACAGCCTGGTAAGACCTGGTGACGTAGACTTTAGCGTTGTTCACATAGATATCGTCATGCATAGCTCCGCGCCGAGTCGTCACCCACAGTGGCGGATTACCGTCCAGATTCGTCGATATCGCATAGTCCATGTTTGATATCTAGCGACGACCCTGTCGCTAGATTTGCTGGAAGAAATTGATTTGGTTAATTCCTCGAATGAGAAAAGTGATTTTCGCAACAGAAAACAATTTAAGGTTTCTAAGCAAAAATGTTTTTTCGTGCCAGGCCCTACTTTCCAAACGCCTAACTGAATATTTACATATAATCGGCCGTCAAGAACACCATTCATCAATACTTAGATAGAAGTTGACCTTTAAATGCTTCATAAGCGCATATGGTGTGTTTGTAAATATATTATGTTGGTTTGTTCCCGTCCTAAAATAATCTAGAATTACGAATTTATTTATAGAAATCTGTAAGAAAAAAAAACTTTACCATATAGTTGGTTTTGGGTGGCTTTCTTTAACTGTTGTTTTAAACAAAAGCCATGGAAATAATTCTATATTACGAGAATAACTGTTTTCCCATGGATTTTCTTAGAATGAAACAGCTAATAAAAGACTCTTATTTGTATGTATTAACAATGGAAGGAGCTTTAGATTATAATAACAATCAAACAGATCAAAGCTGCCTACTGAGCCTGCTGGTAATTGTATTTACTCGTACCCAGACTTTGGTATATAGGTAGCCAATATTCAATTCAACAGACGATATTTATCGATTGATTAATTACTGGACCATAACACATTCAATGGATTATGAATAATCATGATACATTTCACCATTAATATAATACACATCGAGCAAAATAAAAATCTAATGTCACGATCACGAACATTATTCGTAACAAAACTTTGCTCCAGAATATTGTGGCGTTTCTCAGGTTGCTAAATCTATTTATCTTCCTGATAAATGACACAGCGACGCTATTATTATTGATATTTTATTCAAATAATGCGCGGGTGAAACCGCGTTTGACAGTTAGCTCGTTCCATGACTATTATAATCGGATTATGTCAGCCAGTATTGAATTAGAGAGGCTCCTTTATGAATCCACGAGAGGGATAGGCTTTGAATTATAAGAAGTTGTGACTAAATCTAATTTTAGCGTTGCGTTTGCTGGTACGTGCCTAACGACTACCTCTTTTGTACCCACGCCAGCGCCTGTTCCTTTGATTCGTGTAATCTGAGCGCAAACTACTTTCATATCTTCAGCTTTCAATTCATTTGAAGTTAAATTCCCATCTCGGCTAACCTATCCCGTTGTTGACATATTACAAAGTTAATATTCTAAACAATAAGCAGCACGGTGATTCGCAGACATGTGGAGTTAAAATTAATAAATGCCTAGCTCCTACGTAGACACAAGGTGAAAATCTAGCAGAATTGCTTTAATTTAGGGAGTTGCTGTACCTGAACTAGCTTAGTTAAGACCAAACTACAAGGAGGGTTGACTAATGGGATGCGTTCCACAAGTTTAGTCTTTGAGCTTGGGTAAAACAACACGCGGCTTTGACGTATATGTACCGAAATACCTCAGAGAATGTTTTATGCAGATGCATTATTACCTAAAATAACTGTCGAGTCGCTGTGTCTTGAAGGGTAGGGTAAAGGTTGTCTGTTGTACAAACTTACATACGTATGAATGTATACTTATGTATTGTTAAGCATTGTTTTAAGTCTAAGGAGGTAAACGGTTTCATTAGGTAGTTGTGCGATTTATTTTTAGAAATTATTTTGTTTTGTAGGGAACGAATATCTACTTAAAAATTTTGCGCTGTTGTTGAAAATTTCGAAACAAATTGAGGTTAGCATTAAAGTTCGGCTTTTGTCACTTTCGTCAAATAAAGTAGATTTCTGAGAAGTTTGTCAAGAAACCGCCAGAGCATACTCTAACCGGAGTAATATGAGAGAAATATGAAATTATGTTCTTTTGCATCTATCACACATACATACTCGTAATATTGCTGTTCACTTATCCTAGCACTATTACACACACATATCCAACACACCTACACTTACAACATACACCCTCGACATTTACGGGACAAATAGCTCACATACCTATGTGATAAAGCACGAGTGAGTCGTCCAACTCTCCGTTGAACCTCTGAAATGCCTCGTTGGTTGGCGCGAACAGAGTCATTTGTCGGTAGTGCAGAGTAGTATTGGCGACCACATTGCGTTCCAGCAGGGATAGAAACTGTGAACAAGAGATAATTTGATTTTAAATACAGTACATGTATGTGATATGAATTTGAAGTTCAGTCGATATATTTGCTGTCTTAATATCTTACAAAGTCGAAATCGCAGACATACATCTAACTAGATAACGCGACTGTATATACTTCGTGTGCCAAAAAACAGAGTAAAGTTGCAATATATGATCGTAATCTGAGCTTTTCATTTAGCATTATCGGCACCGGAAATCCACCGAAATCTAGAAAATGCCTTTTTATGCCATATTGAGCTGTAAAGAATGTATAGAAATAGTTGGCCGAGGCATTGGAAATGTTTTCTTCCATTAGTAAGTGTATTTTTCTTAAATTGTTTGTTAAAAAGTGGCACGCTTGGTTTTCATATAAGTCCCTCCATCTATATGGAGGGACTTGCGTTATCTAGTTAGATGTATGTCTGTGGTCGAAATCGTGCAGATTGATTTCGAAATACCTTCTAACATTAATATTGTTTGGTAGGTTATTTGGAGTGTGCGTAAGGCACAGATGTATTTAAGTCATATACATCTGTCACTTACACACACTTAAAATAACCTTACTCTAAGAGCTTATGGTCATCCCCCTGTGGTCTTTATTCTTAAAGGCCGCGTTCACACCGAACTTAGGTACGTGTATTACAACCTAAAGCAGATTTTTTTGTCTTGTTCAGTTGGCATAACATCTCTAAAAAGTATCCAGAAAGTGAACTCTACCGGAGACTTATTCACAACTGTCCAGTTAGAAGCGAGATTTTAAATTTAGAATCTCCTACTGTCCTGTAAGAAAGTATGTAATTTACTTACTGGACAGTAGGTCATACTCTTTAGATCTGCTTAGAAAATAAAACATAGTGCCAGACACAGATTAGAGTTTAGCCATTATAACATGGTTATAGGAGGGAGGCTACAAATATATATCTATCTCTCTTTTTGTTATGACATTTTATGAGATATATATATTTTTGGAGTAATAAACAGCCATTTTATAGTCTGTGACACTAAACGCGACGCAGAAAAAGTTTGCACGTTGCGTTTACTTAGTAATGTTGTAGAAGTATAGTGTGGGATTTTATGTTTGTATTTAGTCATTTCAGTTTATTAATCATGTTGGATGAAAACTTTCCATTCTAAAATTAACATCGAGTTTCAAAAACTAAAATTTTCATTTTTTACTAAAACATTCATGTAATGTAAAAATAGAACAATGTTCATAACCGAACGCAAACTTTTAGTAAAAAAAACAACGACTGGCGGGATTTCACATTCAATTGCGACAATTGTGTTCACAAATGACAATATCTATCAGTAATTGCCCTAATATGAATGTAACCTTCAATATTATTTTAACGAATTTGTTGTTAAACTTTCTTTCATTTTTGAGAAAAGCATTATACAAGCCTCAACCAGTAAGAAAGCCATTCTGGCCTCGCATATAACCGGACATCACCTGCGGTTCGGTCCGGTTAACTCATTCTTGGCCAGGAAGCCTTACTTACTGGATTCTGCAGTAATGTACTATTTCTCAAACATGCATGGAAATATTGTCATTATTTTTGAAAAAAGAACACGCGATGCACTGAATTTACGGACAACGAAAATCAAATCCATTGCTGGAGCGTTTTTTGAACTTGGAACATTACAACGCTCCCGCAATGTTGATCAAATCCATTGCAGGAGCATTTTTGAATTTGGAACATTACAACGCTCCAGCAATGTTGTTGTAACTTTTAATAATTATTAAATTAAATGTGTGATATAAAAGGTATGTTTTATTTCCCTGCATTCTTTTGAGAAAACCACTATATATGCCTCGGCGGAAATGGCACTTGCCTGTCTCGTATTAGTGAAGTCCTCGCCTACGGCTAGGTCCTCAAACTTATACTCGATCTGCAATTGCCTATTTCCCGGCCTTTGAAATAATTTACTATTAAATGAGTGAATCTGTGTAAACGTAAGTACCTACTACAAGGATAAAAAAACGTCCTAGTCCAGGCCACGGTTTACCGGTGTGCCAAGTTTCATGCCAATTCGTTTAACCGTTGAGACGTAATTGATTAACAAACATCCAAATACAAAGACTTTCATATAAATGTTCGCTCTATTCGGATCAGCTGGCCTAGGTAAACTTTCAATTGTACTAAAGTGAGCTGTATAAAATGGAAGTAGTTGAACGGTGGGTAATAACGGCAGCTATTGTCTGCGAGCTTCACAATAAACAATTCCTTCCACTCGACTCTTGATAGTACCTACAAGTACCTACCTACCTGCTGAATGAATACTGCACATGTCAATGTTTCTATCTATGTTTTATGCTTTCATTACAGTATCGGAAACTTTTTCAAGTGTTTCACTTTTCTTTTTGGCACATATTTAATAAACTCGTGTTGAGTCACAACTATAATATAAGTATCGGTAGGTTCTACAAAAGTTGCCGTTTTGTATCTAGGTTGCTGATTTTTATGGTTTAATAGAAACGCAGGTAGTATATATTTTCTTTGTATTCGTTTTTCTAGTGCCTTCGAAAGCAACCTACTTTTCATAAAATTTTGTCGCATATTATAGGCATTTTATATAGCTAGCAACTTATTTAGACGTTTTGCTCGGGCGTTTTGGTAATTTTTCGCTTTTTACATTAAACAACTAAACCATTTCAAATGTAGTGTTATTTACTGAATAACTGAAGTATAATTATTTTCCTGTCTTGCGATTTTATATCTGTTTTTAGAAATTCTTCGGAAAGTCTGTAAAATGACCTACGCCAATTATGAAAATATTTATTAACACGAACGGAACGGCTCCATTCGGTACGGCTACTTTGTTAGAGTCACGCGTAAAGGTAAATAAAGTATTAATTAATGTTAACCCTTTCAGGTCTTGTATTTTCCTCACAAAACCTAAAAGAGAAAAAAATAGAAATATTTTATTATGTATCTTTCCTGCTGCTTACATATTTCCTGAATTAAAATTACTTTCTTTTATGCCCTAAACAGTACAAGTAACTTGTTTTGACTAATGAGTTCAACCCATTACTACTTGCAGTTAACGAGCGTATGTACGTATACTTAGATTTCTATAGATATTTATATATTTAAAAAGTCTGTGTTGTGTTTTCTATTGTATATCGTCGATTTCTGAAAATTCATCCCAACTTTTCTACCTCTATTCATTATCAAAAATAAAACTTTGCTACTTTAATTCCTTTTTAATTTTTGCTATATGCAGCAAATACCGAAGTTGTTAAGTAAAATATTTTCTTTCTTAGACAAGAAAATACCGTTCGACTAGAAATGCGTTTAAATTATTTAGCAATTTTTTCGAAGAAGAAGATTATAGAATATTGACATAATCAGGTCACAATATCCTGACCTTATGGATGGCAAATAATAACTTGCTTCGGGATATTTGTTTTTTTCTTAAGTACCAAAGTTCTCTGAATGTTTTGATTACAGTAACATTTAAGATTACCATGCATGTATCAAATATAACTTTCGTCAACCACCGCAAGATGTATTCGCTAGATTTCTCAAGAATGTCTTAAAAATTGGGTTTGGACGGAGCGTTTCGCGATCCGTGTTTTGATGGACTTGGTTAGTATTACGATCACAGAGTACAGAGACGCTTCCAAGTCCACTGCTAGAGACAGCATTGTCAAAATTTTACAAGGAAACCAAGCGTGTCAATGACTGACATCTCTTTGTCGGAGCTAATCTGCTTGGAAGTGAGCCTTTATTTATAGAAACTGATGGCTCCAGACAATATTGACTATCACTTCCCGACACTTGCGCGAGCACGAATCCATCAATAGCGACTCTAATTCCTGCAGGAACTGCGGCATGACGTTTCCGTACTGATATAAATTGTTAAATGGAACGCAGACTAACCCAAATCTAAGGTGCCGCAACTAAGTAGACCAGTCTTCTTATCCCACAACCTTGTAATATCGATAATGTAACGGAGAACTAAAACTTTTTATGTAGGAAGGGACTAAAAACAAAGCTTTTATCCCCTTTTTAGGTCACCGTATCGAATATCATGTTGTGACCTAAAGTATATTCCAAACAAAATAAGAAGCGCCTACACAGTTATTCAACCAGATCACGCGTATTGTCAAGAATGTGAAACACTTCAAACAATATAATTCATACAAATAAAACTCGGAAACGGTAATAGAAATCACGTCGGCGTCGTTCGGCGTCGTGCGTAGTTCCAACAACAATGGTTCCCTCGAGTGCGCACTATTCCAACGTACGTACCGGCCTTAATGTTCACGTATGAAGGTGAAACTATGAAGCCATTGTTATTTTACCTATTACGAATGTTATTATAGCGGTTTGAGAAACCTCTTCATCCTTTGTCTATTATGAAAAGTGGACTGTATTTTTTTTTTTTTTTTTTTTTTTTTTTTTATTATCAATAGGCTCGCGCTTGACCACTATCTCACCTGATGGAAAGCGATGATGTGGTCGACGGTGAAGCACGCTTGCCTAGAAAAAACCTATTCACTCTTGACTTAAAGACCCCTAGATTGTAGCTATCGGGAAACACAGACTCCGGCAGGGAATTCCACTCCTTAGCTGTACGCATAATAAAAGTGTCCCCAAAACGTTTTGTGCGTATGGGTGGGATGTCCACCATGTACCGATGACGCATCACCGTGCGTCTGGTTGTCCGATGATGGAACGGGCTGGGCGGAATTAAATCATGCAATTCCATCGCACACTCCCCGAAATGTAACCGATAAAATACCGACAAGCTGGCAACTCGGCGACGATGTTCAAGGCTCTGGAGCTTTGATTTGACCAGTGCTTCATCGCCGATGAGTCTCTTGGCCCGCTTTTCGATCGACTCTAGTGCATCTAGCTGATATTTGGCAGATCCGTCCCAGAGATGAGAACAGTACTCCATGCTCGATCGAACTTGCGCTTGATACAAGTTGAGCAGCTGTTCCGGCGTGAAGTACTTTCGCACCTTCGCAAGGATCCCCAACTTTTTGGCAGCCAGCTGAGCCTTTGCCTCAATGTATGGCCCAAAATTGAGAGTTGATGTCAGCGTAACGCCAAGAAGGTCAAGATGGTCCGTTATTGGCACGGTTACATCACGGAAAGTTGGAGCCGGGTGAAATTGGCTCTTTTTAGCGGAAAAAAGACACGCCTGGGTTTTAGCAGCATTAAACTTGACCAGATTGGCTTCACCCCAATCGGAGACTGCCTGCAAGGACAAGTTTAAACGCTCCACCATGGCCTCACGGAGAGACCGGATCAGTGGCCCGGTAGCACGTGCGTTGGACAAGTATCTCTCAGCAACAGTGCTGTCGTCTGCATACCCAAAGGTGCCGGGTTTTAGCAGATCGTTGATGTGCAACAAGAACAATGTTGCCGAGAGTACCGACCCCTGAGGGACGCCGGCATTAATATCCAATTGGTCCGACGAGCAGCCATCGATAACCACTCGAATGGACCGATCCCTCAGGAAGTCTGCAATCCAATCACACAGACCACCGGGCAGACCGAATGAAGGAAGCTTACCAATAAGGCTTTCGTGCCAGACCCTATCGAAAGCCTTCGAGATGTCGAGGGAGACGGCAAGCGCTTCCCCGTGCCTCTCAATGGCCTCACTCCATATGTGAATGGCATACGCTAGAAGATCCCCAGTAGACCGATTTCGGCGGAAGCCGTATTGGCGGTCGCTAAGGATATCATTAGTTTCTAGGTATGCCAGGAGCTTAGTATTTAGTATACGCTCCATACTCTTACAGAGTATGGAGGTTACAGAGATGGGTCTGTAATTAGCCGGGTCAGCTCGACTGCCCTTCTTGGGCACGGGCTGTACGTTGGCTTGCTTCCAAGCATTCGGCACTTTTCCAGTCTCATATGAAAGGCGGAATAGGCGTGTCAAGATCGGAGACAGTTCAGGCGCACAGGTTCTAAGAACTATAGCTGGTATTCCGTCAGGGCCACTAGCCTTATTCACGTCGAGGTTTCGCAGCACCCTACGGACGTCCTTTTGATGGATGCGAATGTCCGACATACTCGTCTCGCATCCATCAGGAGAAGGAGGGGGCCGCGAATGACCAGGATTCAGACGCGAGGATTCCGCAAAAAGAGAGGCAAATAAATTTGCCTTCTCTTCAGCGGAGTGGGCCAGTGACCCATCAGGTTTCAGCAGTGGTGGTAGTGAGGGACGGCAGAAGTTCGATTCGACCGACTTAGCCAGGGACCAAAACGCTTTACTACCTGCTGGGTAAGAAGCAAGTTTGGTGCCTATTCGGCTAATGTGGTCGAACCGAGCCCTTCGCAACACCTTCTTGCAGGACTTGGCAGCCCTGTTGTAGGCTCTCTTCTTCTGATCCACGTCACTCGCCTTGCGCGATCGTGCGTCGGCCCATGCCAGGTATGCCTCATGTTTAAGGGCATCGGCGCAATGACATTCGGCGCCAAACCATGGCCGGTCAACGCTGGACACCGTTACGTCAGAGAACGGAATGTAGTACTCCATCCCCTGACGCAACACATCTGTCACTGCGTCAGCGCATGACGATGGGTCATCCGAAGAGAAGCAAGTGGGCTGCCAAGGATAGCATGCGAAGAAAGATCGCATGCCATCCCAATCTGCTGACCTGTACCGCCAAACCCGCCGGGTGCCTCTTGGGCTGGGATCGGGCGGGGAGTAGACGGACACAGACTTCACCAGACAGTGGTCTGAACTACCCAAAGGTGAAGTTATCGACACAGAGTATCTGTCTGGATCTGTTGTCAGCAGAAGGTCCAAGCAATTGGCCGTGTGTGAATCAACATCCGGTACCCTTGTTGCCCCATGGACCAGCTGGGTTAGATTTAGCGCAAGCGAAAGCTTACGCATCTCCCGTCCAGCATGGTCAGTGCACCGGTATGGGAAGAGCCACTCCTGGTGGTGAGCATTGAAGTCCCCCAGTAACACTAATTGGGCGGAAGGGTACCGTTGCTGTGCCGCATCAGCCGCCTCACTAAGGTACTCTGTGAGCCTGGTTGTCTCCTGATCTCCTGAATGCGAACGGTAGACACAGGCGTAGATAATTTTATCCAGACCTGTGTCCACGAGAGCCCACAGCGTTGAGAATCTGTATTTGAAGGGTTCTGGCAATAGTGCGTTGAAAATAAGCGGGAAAATATTCACGGATCAATTCGGGCGATCTAGTATGGAAATGAGGGAAGTAGTACGCCTTACCTTGTAGTGGTCGATGCCAGCCCACGTGTGGCAGCGAGCTGGTGTTCTTCTACTCCAAAATGGCTCCTTCAGGATCCACACACTTCACACAATTGTTTTATATCCGCGAGGCGGGTGAATAGACACGGTTCACAAGGTTCTCAGCAATCTAACTAATTAGATGCATCAGTCTCCAGCCTTGTGGCTTGGAAAGCTGGCGGTTGAGATACGAGGCCCGTTCACGTTGAAGTTTCGGTTCGTTCTGGCGACCTGTCATTAAGGCGTACATAAAGGGAAAAGGAATGAGGAAGGAACGAGATAATTAGGATATCGATCGTCCGCGAAATCTCAAATGCGTTTGTCTATGTGTTTTTGGTCATTGATTTATGACATTTACAAGAGATGGCGCTACCATTTTCCCGGCCTTAAAGGGTCACCTTTAATGAAAATTAAACTTAGCCCTATGAGGTGTAGTACCGTATACCTATTCAGCAATACGGACTAAGATGCGGATTTTTACATTTCAATTATTAAGATTTAAGATAAATACTGCGAGTTGCATAATACATTAAGTTGCATACCTATAGTTAAATTTTAATAGAAAATTATGTTGCGTCGCTAACTAACTAAAACTAAGAGACCTAACTATCAAGCCAGGCCTTATTGAGTCGGTAATGGACACAGACGCACAACAGGGCGCACATAGCTACCCTTTGCGGTTTTCACAGTAACAACACGGGTTGTCCCGTCCTTGGAGGTATGCAATTTATCAATAATGCCTAACGGCCATGAAAGGGGCGGAGAGTTATCAGTAATGATAACTACAATAGTACCCTCTTGTATAGAAGGTGCAGGACTATTCCATTTGGATCTAGCCTGAAGTTGATGTAAGTATTCTGAACGCCAGCGCTGCCAGAACGACTGCACCAGTTTGTCAAGTAGAGTATGTCGCTGAAGCAAGCTGAGCGAGTCTGCTTCAGGAGCGGGAAGGGAAAACAATGGCGCGGTGTGCAAGAAATGCGCAGGGGTCAGTGCTGATGGTTCAGTAGGGTCACTACTCAAAGCAGTAAGTGGCCGCGAATTAACTAGAGCCTCAACTTGACTAAGGACAGTTATAAGTTCCTCGTAGGAGAGGATTTGTTGACCTATAACTTTAAAAAGGTGAGTTTTAACTACCTTAACCATACTTTCCCAACATCTTCCAAAATGTGGGGAAGCAGGCGGAATAAACTTCCAATCTATATGATTGAAGGAAAGTTCTTCCTCAAGATGAGGACGAAAATCTTTAAGAAATTTGTGAAGGTCGCGTAAATAAGAACTTGCACCTACGAAACAAGTACCGTTATCGGTATATAAGCATTTAATAGGACCGCGTCGCGAAAGAAAGCGTTTTAAGGCTGCAAGGAAAGTCACTGTACTTAAATCTGTTGCCACTTCAATGTGCGTGGCACGCGTCGTCAAACACGTAAAAATGCAGAGCCAAGCCTTACGGCTCTTAACACCTCGACCACGAAATGGTGTGTACTGTAGCGGGCCTGCATAGTCACAGCCGGTGTGAGTGAACACCTTGTCGACTTGGTTAACACGCTGGCTAGGTAGATCTGCCATAAGTGGAAGAATAGGACGCGGGCGGAACTTAAAGCAAGTGTTACAGTTGTGGATTATGTGACGAATTATTCGACGTGCAGCTAAAATCCAATAATTATGCCTGAGTAAGGACATAAGCAACTCCGGACCGGCATGAAGATGTTTCTTGTGACAAAAGTCAACATGAAGATCAACAATATGGTCATGACGTGGTAGAATACAGGGATGTTTTTATTCGTAGGGTTCGTCCGAATTTGTGAGACGACCACCAACTCATATGATGCCGTGCTCATCGAGAAACGGCTTAAGCTTATGGATGGCGGGAGTACATGGTTTATTGTTTTTAAATTTAAAATATCGTTACGGAAATGAACATCCTGTACAGCTCGCAGCAATTTAATTTCTGCATATTTCAGATCAGAGCTTGATACAGTACGTGCACTAGGCAGTTGTCTTAAAAACTTATAGACGTAAACAATAGCGCGTAGCAACTTAGACCACGACGAAACACGTAGTGCTAGCGCGTAAATTGGTGATTCCGTAACCTCAGAAACCACGGCATGAGCGACTGATTTCTGTTCGGGTACGCCCTCATGCAGTGCATTGTGTTCGAAAGTATGTATGGGCCACTCAGCTGGGTCATGATAAACCCACGATGGTCCACGATACCACAATGGATGCTGCAAGAGCTTAGCTGGCGTGACACCACGAGACAGACAATCAGCGGGGTTCTCAGTACCTGCGACATGGTTGAAACAATTAGCGGGTATAAGCTCTATCAGCTTAGTAACCCGATTGGCAACAAAAGTTTGCCAGCGGTGCGGTGAGGAATTTATCCAGGCGAGCACTACTTTAGAGTCAGTAAACGCGTATACCTTATGGATGCGGTAGTGGGGCGATATTGTGTCTTGTACCTTGCGAAGCAACTTAGACAACAGTAGGGCCGCGCACAACTCTAGTCTAGCCACCGAAATGGTTTTCACAGGTGAGACTTTAGACTTCGCACTAACTAACTGCACGGAGTAGTTAGAACCATTGTATATTTGCATGTATACGACTCCACCGTAAGCACGCTCGCTGGCGTCAGCGAAACCTACTAAATTCATGGTGCATCCGTCGACCAACCCCAGATGACGCGGGATAATAATTTCATTAAGCGTAGAAAGCTCAGTACAAAACTGCTTCCAAGCGGTGATTATATGTTTAGGTGGTATGTCGTCCCAGTCACACTTTGCTAGCCAAAGTTCCTTAATTAAGAGCTTAGCGTACAGAATAGTGGGGGCGACAAAACCCATTAAGTCCCATAGCCGAGCCACTGTGGAAAGCATGGTTCGCTTGGTACATTTATCATCTGGTGTGGTGACGTCAAAGCGGAAACTGTCACAAGACTTGTCCCAGCGTAAACCCAGGACCTTATGCGGTATAGACTTCTCATACTCGATATCGGGCGAAGCCTTATGAGTATCAGGTATGTGTGCGAGAACCTCTTTCGAGTTACTTGTCCATTTGACAAGGTCGAACTGGCCTCGCTTGAAGAGCTGAATAAGCTCATCACAAAGCGAAATTGCTTGCGGTATGGACATGACACTACAGGCAATGTCATCCATATATAGGGCGGAAGAAGCAGCAGCAGACGCTGCAGGGAAATTATCGCCTTCATCAGCGACTAACTGGCGGACTACACGTAACGCGTGATATGGACTAGACTTAAATCCGAAGCAAACACGATTAAATTGGTAGACCATTATAGGTTCATGTTTACTGAATCTGTAAAAGATGCGTTGAAATCTACGGTCCGATTCACGAACGCCGACATTGAGAAACATTTGGCGGCAATCAGCAGACAGGGCTATTTGAAAGAGACGAAAACGAATTATAATATTAAATAAATCACCCTGTAGATTAGGGCCTGTATGTAGAATGTCATTGATCGACTGTCCCGATGTAGTTTGACTACTAGCGTCTAAAACTACGCGAAGTTTAGTGGAAGTCTTATCTTCGCGAACGACACCGTGATGCGGAATGTAATATGACAGATTAGAAACGTTGTCATCTTTTAAAACCGGACTCAAATATCCCTTGTTAATGTAGTCCCGCATGACGTCATTGTAAGCGCTGCGTAACCCTAAGGACGCATCAAGTTTGCGCTCCAAACAATGAAAACGCCTAAGTGCGGCAGCGTATGAGTCGCCTAGCGAATAAGGGTCGTCGCAAAATGGCAGCGACACAATATATCTACCACTGTCATCGCGAACAGTGGTAGCGCGAAAATGTTCTTCGCACTCGAGATCCTTACGGTTCTGCGAGGGCGAGGCGGAAATTTCTTCAAGCTCCCAGAATCGCTTGAGAAGCGAATCTAAACTGGGATCTTGAAGAACAGAACAACATGAAGTTGTACTCGTACAGTGTGAAGTATGTGCCGTAGGTACGGAACCCATAACCACATACCCCAACACAGTTTCAATAGCGGGAGGTATATTATATTGCTCGCTATGCACTATGTTAGGCAGAAGCAAGCGCGGGAATATAGCAGCACCAATCAAAACATCGATACCGCTCGGCTCCGCAAACTTCGAATCTGCGAGCGGTAATGTTTTGAGATGTGTAAGTTTAGAGACATCGACGAGAGCGGTCGGCAATGTCTCCGTTATACGTTCAACAATAAGCGAAGAAACGTTAAAATTAATATTATTACTAAAACGAGAATATAATTTAATATCTACGGAACCTTTAACTGGTTTTTCCGACCCACCGATTCCTTTAACTATTAAATTAGAAGTATGAAAGTTCTTCCAAAGTCCTAGACGCTTAAAACATTCAGAAGTAATAAAATTACTTTGTGATGCACTATCTAGTAAACAACGTATTATCTGCGGCTTATCATTTACATCGTAAATTACGACTTGAGCAGTAGCGAGCAGAACGGTTGTGTACGCCGTACATTGCGGGCTATCTCTCGCCGACGGCGACGCCGCAACGCATCGAGTGTCAATCGAACGCGATCGAGCGGCGCCAGCGACAGAGGTCGTACACAACGATACCTCAGACTGTGAGGTAATAGAAGGTACAGTCGGCATAGGCGTTGGGACCGGATTCGGCTGTGACGTCACTACAGTTGATAATTGCGGGTTTTTATTAAAATGTAACAATGTATGATGACGTTGATTACATGCGTGACACTTTAATTTAGAAGAACAGTTAACCGTTTTATGTTTAATACTCAAACAATTGACACAAGCATTGTTGTCTTTCACACATTTGAAACGAGCTGTCGGAGTCAAATTATCAAAAGCGGGACATTTATATAAGTGTTCATGGATATATGCTTCGCACAGACACTTGTTTGAATTATTTAACTCAGAGCAAGCTACATAGTATTGTGGATTAGGAGCGGTCATTTTATTATTAAAACTACGCGATTTATTAGACTTATGTGAATTGTCTGAACTATTAGGCTTATTATTGTTAGCTAAGGGTGGTTGGGTATTACGGAATATCCGACACTGATCATTGATGAAGGTGACAAAACTATCTAGAGTGGGAATCTTACGATTACGTTCTGTCATCTCAAAAGCGCGAATAGTTTCAGTGTCAAACTTTTTTATTGCTAGGTGCAATAAAATGAAATCCAGAAGGTCAACTAATTTTAGATTCTTTAGGGAATTAATTGCGGTGATGAACTTGTCCACGAATAGCTGGTAATTCGAAACAGACGCGGGACCGGACAATTTAAGATTTAAAGCTTGATCCAAATAGGTAGACGCGAGGACACGAATATCCTGGTACCTATCGAGGAGTGCCTGGAATATGACTTGGTAATTCTCAGCACACGGTGTGACTCCCGCGAACACAGACTGTGCCTTCGGCGACGGCTTACCTATTAAATAGTACAACCTGTCTGCATCCGTCAGCGACTTATTGTCATGAACTGTAGATTTAAAACTTGCATAAAATAATGGCCAGTTTCGTATATCACCGTCGAACGACATGAGTTCGATTGGCGGCAACCTTGGTCTACATGTTGCGGAATCACTCATACTGTGCCTCCCGGACGGCTTATCTTCCAATTGAGACATCACACGTTTCACGGAACAACACATATCCTCGAATGAGGCGTAGGCTTGATAGCTAGGCTTCGCATCGGGATATATAGCCAGTAACCTAGCATTATAATCATCCAATAATTTATGAAAGTCCGTTCGAATATCATCTACTGTTACACAAGAACTGAGAAAGCCTTCTCTCACCGATTCGGAAGTATTAGCGACTTTAGAGCGATCATAAATTGACTGAATACGCTCGAAAAGTATATTACGCTTAGCTTCTAAAATCACTAACTGTTGATCTTCCGAAGAAGCGATTGCTTTCGCATCACGCGGCATTGTTATGTTATGTAGTTACAAATAACCACACAAACAAAACAATGTACGGTAATTATTTAAACGAACAACTATATGTAGAAAAGTAATACTACTGATTGTGACTGTACTGTGACAACGGGTTTCGCAATATTTGCGTAGTAACGAAATAAGTTTTTTCGTAGTACCCACTAACCAAAGTAATTAGATAGTACAAAATGTTAATAGCATTACTATCCTAACCAGTTTTATTGTTAAGTTTGAATATTGTTTAAGATAAATGAATAGGTATAAATATGCAACTTATAGCCCGCAATCGTCTAAACGTATTCGGTAAAGTTATGATATTTATACTGCGTAGGTACCTACAAGTAGTACACCTATTTTATTTTTCTCTTATAGAATGAATGTCTACCCCGCGGTATTCGGAAAGTAACTTATTCCTAACAATTTATAATTGGAGGTAGGTGATTCCTATAAGGGCGGTTAAACTAAAAGACGTTTGAAATATGGAAATTTACAATACGACAAGTTAGTTTTTTAATAATATATTTATTATTTTTAATAATAGCAGATACGTAATTATGAACCTGCTATAGCGGCGTTGATGGAACCACGTATTGGGTTTACAACTTGATTATGTGGGTAGGCGGCTAGGTGCCACGACCCTAGTAGGAATTTATGATTGATTCCTACGTAAGAAATAAAGGAAAATGGATATATTATAGTAATATATCGGGCTACGAAGGACCAACGAATATAGACTGTCTAAGTGGATCAGAATATCGACAGGGATAATCTCTATTCGGCCCTCAAAATGTACTCGATATTACGACACTTTAGTTATGGCCACAGAATTACAGATTACTCATAAAAAGCTCTATCGAAATATATTTTTTTTAATAAAATCTGCTTACGGCAAAATGATTGGCCTGGGAATCGTAATCAATGCCCAGTTTTTTATTCCACCATCGTAAATAATTTGTTTAAAAAAGCTGTTGGCATGACACGTTGGATATCCGATAAATTATAAAATGGATTTTGTTCTATAATGGCTCGACGTTTTAATAGATACTATTTGGCAGTTTTAAATGAAAATCGTCGGCTAAATGTTGAAACGTGTGATAAAAATTAATACGTTGTGTGCAGAGTGCACTCAACTGATGTCTGGCACAAGCACCTTTGCATTTTTATAAAACAATGTTTTATGGGCACTCGTGTACGAAATAAAAGGCAAAATATGCGATTGTGGGTTGGATAACATCATTACTTTTTTCGCGTCTTTTTAGAAGCAATAGCGATGGATAATCGAATTGTTCAACGTGCACTGACACCATTTCTAGCTAAGCAAAAGATGTCAAAACCAATGCAGTTTTGGGAGACTCCACGAAGCCATTTGATACCATGACGCAGACACACGAACGAACGCCGAGAAATGACAAAATCAAAAACGCGATGCGGTATTGATGCAGTTATACATAGCTTTAGGCGAAGTTTTAACCTCGTGTGCTCTAGGCGTAGGTGCTAAAGGCTTTTGTAACTTAGTGCTCAAAGGTACCTTCTCCAGTATTTGTAGTGCAATAAATATTTATTCGAAAACAACAGCTCGTATTCGAGCTCGCAACCTGTCATTACGAATTCAGAGATGCAATCTTTAAACCAATGTGTTGTTACTCTTTGGTGTACTGCGAGCCTGGTAGTTGAGAATGTTATTATCACACAATATTGTGTTGTAAATTCTTGGCTGTTCGTTCTTCTAGGAGATACATAGACCAGTATACCTTCATAATAAGTACTTCATGCCATGGCAAAGATGGATACTATTCCGCAATATATGTAGGTACATACGCTAGTGCTTTCTTAGTTTTAGAAACATGCTTCTAGCATTGAATAGTTGTATTTACATAGGTATTAATTTATTGTTTACAATGAACTACTTTTTTACTAGACGTTACTGCCCGCCATCATCAATTTCGTTGCATTTTTATAGCTTGTGTCCTACACCCTAGTCAAAAATCTGCTCTTCTTAATACACTACCTACACTCTAACGAAGAAACTACAATTCATATAAAAGGAGCAGGTGGAGTTTTAAACAGGACATCCCACCCATACGTACAAAGAGTTTTGCGAATACTTTCATTGTGCGAACCATAGAGCGACACGGACCACCGGCGGTCTATGTTGCTCTATGGTGCGCACAGCTAAGGAGTGGTATTCCCTGCCGGAGTCTCTGTTTCCTGATAGCTACAACCTTGGGGCTTTAAGTCAAGAGTGAATAGGTTACTTCTAGGCAAGCGTGCTTCATCGTCGATCACATCATCACTTACCATCAGGCGAGATAGTACTCAAAAGAGGAAAAAAAAGAAAAAAACATAGTTTGTAATACTTAAAAAAGTTTGTTGTATTCACCACAGCCACAACCACAACGTGGTAGTTATGCCACCAATCACCGAGCATTCACTGATCAGTGTCCATTCTTCGTTCATATGCGTAAGTTAGGCCCGGAACAGGATACCGGTGTTTTCCTGTCTGGGAGCGTGGAGCGTCTCAAAACACAGACGGCATTATTATATAATAAGAAGCAGGACTGTCTTAAGGTCGAGTCAGAGGTCTATATTTGGACACAAAGTAGGACGAGTGTCGCTATATACCGGACAAGTGTCGCGCCGCGCTTCGTTGACCGTTAGTTCCTTTTATCGGCTTTACAGTTTTAACTGTAGCACTTTTCTTTTGTAAAATAAGAGAACAGATTAAATAGTAAAAAAAAACCGAGAAATGATTGTTGATTCTCAAGAGAACTTTACTGGTAAAATTTGTGAAACTGTTGCAATTAAAACAGATAATAACAGATTAAAAAAAATTAAAAGGTTTTTTTACAAAACCGATGAAAGGATATTTTTGTTTTCGATATATTGTTGTTACTAGCTTCTGCCAAATATATACCGGGATGAAAAGTACCTAGTTAATATGGTATTCCAGACTATAATCTAATTCTGTGCCAAATTTCGTGCACATCCGTTCAGCTGTTCTGCCGTGATTGAGCAAGAAAAAAACAACAACATTTAGACAAACTTTCACATTTACGTATATATGTATATATTATATATACGCAGGAAAGGAAAGGATAGTACGATGGAAATATAACAGTTGAAATTAATTTAAAGGTACAGTTTTCTCGCTTTCATTTACTAAGCTACAAGGGAATAAAAGAAAAATGATTATTATCACAAGATAAAATAAAAATAGAAGATAATCAAACACAAGCACGATGTTTTAACATAAGAAGAGAACAGAGAAGTCCCTTACGTTTGGACTTTCTTTATAACTTGCCGAATCTCGTTAAAACTTTAAGGCTTTTTTATTTTAGCTAAAAAGTTTTTATTGTAGGAGTCACAATAGACTATAATGTACCTACTACGTAAATATCGATTCAACCTGTCAAGTCTATATGTAACGGGACAACATTCGATATCCAGTAAGAAAAGTTTCTTAGCTAAACTAATATCATGTGGAGATAAAGTGAGGCAAAATTATATGTTTGTAAAAGACAACCAACAAGATACTCTCGAAAATTCTTTCACAGTTTTTTGATTCGATGTTAATTCAACTAAATGGTTAAATATGCTAACCAATGATTTAAAAAATCGACAAAATTTCTCTTGACTTTTATCATCAATTGTTTGTCTAACAAATGGTCAAATAATCAACTCTTCTATTTATTTGACAATTTGTGAGGTTAACAATTGTTGAATAAACAAGTATTACTGAAATTTCAACCATTGGTTAGCATATTTAACCATTGCTTGAGTTAACTAATGGTCAAAAAACTGGGCCTAAGGCAAGGGGTTAGTCAATTAATTAACTCTCCAATTTATTTGACCATTTGTGAGATTAACAACAAAAAAAAAAATGTTTTACCGAAATTTGCCATCATTGGAACCGCGGTTAACTCAACCTATGGTTAATATTGCTAAAATTTAACCAATAATTGAAATTGTGGGTCACTAAACTGGGCCTTAGAGAATGCTACATTATTGCTGATGGCTACCTATTTTTTATCCCAGAAAATGCAAGTTTCCGGTGGGATATGCCACACAGGCAAAACAGAAAAAAAGCTAGTCTATAACATTTTTGTTTGTCATTTCAAAATTGTGAACAATACAATAATTTGCTTTCTAAGTGCTCGTTCACGAAGGGGTCCGTTTTACAGGTCCTCTTTATCATATACGTTTTTATTCGGCGATGACGTATTTAATTATATGAGCGACTTCTCACACATGACAGTATCTAGTAAGTATCAGTTAGGAGGTCCGTAGCTACTATGTAAGCCGGCGCTGACAAGGAGCCGGTCTAAGTCCTTGTCATCAGACATGTTGAAGCGTATAAGCAATCATATAATGGTAAAATAATGTCTATTCCAGATCCAGTAAAAAAAACGATATGTATTTACAGGTCCACTTTATCGTATATGTTTTTATTCGGCAATGGCGTAAGTAGTTGTATGAGCGAGTTCACCCACACAACAGTGTTAAAATATTGATCCGTTTTGTTTGAAAGTTGGTGGTACGCTGACTAAATGTGGTGTGAACATCATCCCCAGTAGCGACGGATCCGTTTAAACGATCCTGCAAATTAGGATGTTCTGTGTAAGCGAGCCCTAATATATAAAATTGTAACACAATCAATACTAAACTATAATGAGACCGGCTTCGAGTATAACCGGTTTCAGCTAGATACCAATATTTTACATAGAGTGACTGCCTATCTGACCACCACAACCCAGGAAGCACTTTGGCAGGACTGTAGTAAGATTTCAAGCTTCTGACTACCCGTAACGATTGTCAAAGATCTTCAAATGACTTCTAAGGCATGGAAGAAACTCGCCATGTAAGGATGGTCACCAATCCAGGGACTAACCACGGCAAGCGTTGCTAAACCTCGAAGATTGACCCGTGCGTCTGTTATTATTTAAACACGAGCTCTTAATAAATAAATTGTCACACAAAAATGGCGAATAAGCAAAGCTCGGTATTATTTGTTTGAGAAATCTAAATGGATTCTGTCTCTTTTTTTCCCGAAAGCGCGTAAGCGGTTTAATAACTCGATAAAATGTTTTCTTGTAATTATTCTGAATCAGTAAAAGAAATATTTAAATAGGTTTCGTAAAGGTTTTTCTATACACCGTGAAATTTAATTGGTTGTTTTCCCGCGGCAGAACGACTTGCCTTAAGGAGTACTTTCGAAGCATAGAGTTAAAGTAAAAAAATAACGATGTTTTTGTTTTAAAATAATTTAAAAAATATTCATCAACTCGAAAAAGTGAGTTACAATAGTAACTTGTAGGTACTAGGTACTACTCGCGTCACCACCGGCAAAGAAAAGCGATGCACAAGATAATGTTCAAACCAAAATAAACTCTCGCACGTAGTGATACGTCATAAAATAGTTTGCAAGGAACAATACCACCGCTAAGCCGACAAAGCAAATACCGATTTATTAAATGTTTAAAGTAAAATAAGCTCTCGCGTGTAGTAATACGGCATAAACCAGCCCGCGCGCAACATTATCAAACGGAGCCGCCTTCGAACCTAATCCTTTTGACAGTAATCCTGACCTACTTAGCACCCGGGTCAACGCCCCGCTGTCGTTCGGCCGTAGATATCGGGAGGTATTACTATTGGTTCGTGATCGCTTTCGAGTTAAGTTTTTCACAATGTTAAATATGCCAGTTTTTGTTTCTAATATTTTACATAACTACGAAACGATTGTATTACATAGAAAAAACCATTTCGCTGCGGGAAAACAACCATTTAAATTTCACGGTGTATTTATAAAAAAGGTTGTTGATTTTTCTGACATTCCGCTTTTTACGCTTAGGTACATTTAATGTATAGAAATATTGTGGTTCAATTTTTAACTTTATGTTTATTCAAAAATGTGGCGACTGGCGACGCTTGGGGGATGCCTATGTCCAGCAGTGGACATCTTTCGGCTAATATGATGATACAAGAATCCTAAAATCTCGTTGTGGAAAAGGCAGTTCGTCATTAATATACCTAATATCAATGCTGTTGGTAAATCTTTATACTTTTTAACCGACTTTCCAAAAAGGAGGAGGTTCTATGTTCCGTTGTATGGATGTTTTTTTTTGTATGTTCAACGATTACTCCGTTAATTAGAGATCGATTTAAAAAAAAATATTTAAAGGGCATACTCTCGAGTAGTGGGAAATTCCCGAGAATATTCTCCTTACGAGAACTTTGCTGTTAAGTTCTCGAGAATATTTTTTGGAAGGGAATTTATGAGAATTTAAAAATTGGATGATGCTATTGTATCGATATATTTTTAGAGTAGTAGTTTTCAGTGCATTTGAACGTTTTACGAAGTTAAAGCCAAACTAATCTACTCGACAACTTAAATTCTCAGTAAATTCTCCTGAGCGAGAACATTCTCGAGAATATTGCCGAGAAAATTCTCATAAATTCTCTTAAATTCCTTATGGTGTGTTACAAAAGATTGTTTTTTTGAAATTTTTGTTTAATGGTTTTGGTTTGTTCATACATTTCCAATTGTGAGCATTCAGACAAATTTTGCCTGCTCTTTTGCCTTTTTTTTTAAACGGTTTTATTTAGCTTGCCCTGTTTTTTGGTATACCTAGACCTTTAGTTCCGAAGACAATAGTATGCAATATATTATTCATTTTATCATTGGTAATCCAAGTTGGCCGCCGCTACAAAATAGCGGCATACATATTATTTTTTTAACAACCCTTTCAATATGAAAAATCTTAAAATGATAATCCAATATGGTCGAAAAAATTAAAAAAAAATCTGCCAATTCCTCTTCGAGTTCGTTGATCTTCTCGTGTACGCGTGATGTATGTTGCCAGGTCCTACCATAGTCGAGGATAGACAGGCTGCCGGGCAATTGATCGGCGGCTGTATGGTTGATACATATAGTGCATAGAGAATGCAATTGCCCATTCTCTGGTGAGTCACTTAGTCATCTCTTATGACTCCCATGGCAGATATGGGCCCGTTCAAAACCATACGGTACAATGGAATTCACATCAATTTATCTGGGACAAAAAGGTCCAGTTAGGTAGGTCTTACTTCGAGGGAGAGGTCAACCGGCGAATCCGACTCGACTGGGCAGCGTTCGGGAAGTTGCGTAGTATCTTCTCGTCTAATATACCACATTGTATCACAACTAGTGTGTGTTGCCAGTGATAACCTAAGCGACTGAAACGTGGTCGCTCACAATGGGCCTCATCAGAAGGCTTTAAAGTCACCCAAATGACGATGGAGAGGGCTCGGAGTTTCCGTGTGGGATCGCATCCGAAATGAGGATATCCGCAGGAGAACCAATGTTACTGACATAGCCCAAAGAATTGCAAAACATAAGTGGGAATGGGCAGGGCACATTGCTCGCAGAACTCAATGATGGTCGATAGGACCGAAAAGTTCTGGAGTGGCGACTGCGAGTTGGGAGACGCTGCGTTGGAAGGCCTCCCACTAGGTGAACCGATGACCTGGTTAAGGTTTTGGGAATGCGCTGAATGCGAGACACACGGAATTGGTCAATGTGGCGACGCTTGGGGATGCCTATGTTTAACAGTGGACGTCTTTCAGCTGAAATGATAATGATGATGATGACTTAATATATGAAATCCGCCATATTTTACCGGCGGCCATATTAGATTTGGAATTTTTCATTCTACTGGTCAAACCCTTACATTTGGTACCCATATTGAAGGGTTTGTTAGTATGCATGTTGGAAAATAAGGAAAAAGAGCGTTTCACAGAAACAGAAGTTGCTGAAGCAATTAAAATTTTCAGAGCAACTGCTCCTAATTCAGCTTTTGAATATAAAGTTTGCCACCAAGCACCTAGCTTGACTTTTTTAGCTGTTTCCTAAATATACTCTTTGCTCCAAAACCAGTGCCGCATATACGTTCAGACACTTCTACGAACAGTTGTTGAACTGAAATACTGTGTTCTTGTATATATATACAAATTAAGAATAAACTTCAGTCAAGTTAATAATAAACTCCCAAGTCCCATCTGTCTATGTTTTTCAATATTTCTTAACTAAAATGTAGTACCTGGGCGACCGAGCTCTGCTCGGGTGAAAATAGAGAAAACGACGTTTTCTAAAAATTAAACCTAGCTAGATCAATTTAGCGCCCCCGAAAACCCCTGCAAACTAAATTTCACGAAAATCGTTGGAGCCGTTTCCGAGATTCAGATAATATATATACATGAATTGCTCTTTTAAAGGTATTAGATAGATTAAATTAGCAATTTTCACTCTGCAACCTCATAGAGTAACGTTTTTTCGAGTTAAGTATGATATAACAACAAAAGAAGTTGACTTTAGATCATGAAATCAAATATAGTGTATTCAAATTATATCTTACTTTCAATTTTAAATTCTCATAAATTCCCGTAAATTCTCCGTCGAAAGGAACATTGCAAAATATTGCAGAACATTCTCGATCGGAGAATTTTCTCCGTGAAAGTATATTCTCTCGACCCATCACTACTCTCGAGGTGCTCCCATTGCCACCAAGACAGGATCTGATGTCGATCGAGTTGAATCGAGGGTACTCCTCAAATTTTATAGGCATACATATAACGATTTTTGTGTTTTCTTCAACATGGTAAGCATTCAAAAGGTATCATTTGGTGAAGTTGAACTGATGAAGAAGACCACAGATGGACACTGGAACTTCTCAATATTAGGTATGTTTTGGGTATCAGATATACCGACTGCCGAAAAGAAAGTTATTTTTCACTTTGTGGTGATTTGTTTTGGAAGGCGGTTAATTTTATTGTAAACGTTTTTTAAAGGACGCACGTTTTATTGTAAACGCAAAATATTTTCAGATGAAACTAAATTATTTGATGCTAAACGAACGGACAGATTGACGGGATGTCGCTTTTTTTGTTTGTTTTATTGAGTTTTGTAAAAATGTTTAACTAACAAACTAACCATGTTTTGCGGTTTTAAAACAAATAGAATAAACGCACCATCAATTTTAAATCTACTCAGAGAGGACATAGTAAAAACAGAGTCTCAACATACTTTCACTTATAATAAACAATACAAAATTCGGTACTGTAAGGTACCTACAATAAGTACAGCTAAAGGCCTTGTGTTGTGAGTGTTGTGACACAACAGAAACCTGAAATCATATCAAACTCTAATAATTCACACCCATTTGCAAAACAATTTTACAGTAATGCGGAACAACAGGTGAACACTTACAAAACATTCAATTTATTGGAATATGATTCACCCCATTGGCAGTTCAAATAAGCTTATGAATACTAACTAATTCCGAGTTCATTTCCCAAACAATGCTTAACAAACTAACGCACAGGTGTTCCCATGTACGCAAAGAGCATTACCGTTGTGCGGCCTCTAAACCCATGCCCCGGGGACAATAATTCAAAATTCATGCATTCCACCCCTTAGTGAACCAATTAAAACTCTCATTAATAATGATCAGGATTAGCTGTTCCGCGTTGTACTCATGATTGCATTCACGAATGAACCCAGCTGGATTTATTTCGTTAGCATTGTGCGGAAAATAAGCGTTGAGAAGAATGAGAAATGAGAAACAAATTCTGGCGATACCATCGGATTTTTCATCCGTTATTTCAGTTCTGTCTTTCTTTTTGCCTCTTTTTTCTGGCAGACAAAGGACGACCGTGTCAATTGGCTATTTCTCTTGGAAGTCGTAACAGTCGGTCGCTTAGCGCACTTCTGTAGTTTTAAAGTGTCGAAAGTTGAAAGTTTAGAAGTAAATTCGCAAGACGTGTACTTAGCCGTTAGCGGCAAACGTTTGGTTGCATCCGTTGCGCGGAATTGTTTCTAAAAGGGCCAAAATGATTTTTGTGCTATTGTTTTTGCGTTTGGTGGTAGTTCCACGTTTCGTAATTCGTAAACTTATTGTCTTGTTACGTTTTAAAACAGTTTCACTATATAAGAATTGATTATTGATCTAATTGTGAGATTATTTAAAGCAATATAGAAAATGATAAGTAGAGTTACTTTTTTGTGAACTACAAGCCACTACTCGCCAGTACTCGCCAGATTTTATTATTCCTGAATTATTAATACTTTGTGAAAGATCGACTACACAAGACTAAATAAAAATAAATAAAAACCATACTCACATACATAGAAACTCTGATAAAAAGTAAATAATTAACAACCGTCTTGACATTCAAAGCTTGCTATCTTGATAGATATCAATACTTTTATTTAGAGTTCCATTCATGATTCTAACACATGCGTCATTTTATATATGTTTAAATGGATTAAAGTGCGAGCTCTCTTGAGTGTGACATACACAATACCGGAATATAATCGAACATATGCTTTTATTAAATTCTTTCTTCTATTAATTGAAACAAAGCTCAATTACACAAAAAAAAACAAAGCCTAAGTCACGCAAAAGGGAAATTTATACCTATTATAGGCGAAATTGGATTTATAACAACATTTCGAGTGTAACCCATACATCGGTAAATTAGGTACATATTCGTTCCTGCAGCGGAAAATTAATGAAATAGTAGCAAGTGCGAGTACATCTCAAAACATTTAATTATTATTGTTGTTAATTTGGTTTAGATTTCGTTGCTAACATTGTTATTGCCGACTGTAGAGGAAACGTGGCGCAGGGTCCGCTTATATCACCGACGCCGCCGTAGGTACCCAAATTTAATTTGACATCTATAGGAACCGTGACTAGACTAGGGGAATATATTAGAGGTTACTGCAGACAGGCGCGATACGTCAATGCGATTGGATTACAGTTGTAATAATAAGAGCAGTAGTAGTCTGATTGTTATTATAATCATTCGTGGTCCATATTTTATATGCAGGTAACAATGTACAAAAAATATAAAATAAGCCGTAGAATGCTTATTTTAAATCGGTGACGGGCATGTGTTAATATGATTATTGACACAGGCCAGTGCATACACAAAATATAAGTACCTGGGTGGGCGACCGAGCTCTGCTTGGGTGAAAATAGAGAAAACGACGTTTTCTAAAAATGAAACCTAGCTAGAGCGATTTATCGCCCCCGAAACCCCCTGCATACAAAATGGCATGAAAATCGTTGGAGGCGTTTCCGAGATTCAGATTATAATTACCTACACGTACTTACAATATTTTACCTACACGTAAAACAAGTTTTAGAATTTTTAACCGGATTTTATTCTTAGAACTTGAAGCCCTAGTTTGAAACGTGATTACCTAGGTTTATAGGATTTTTTTGATTGACCCCTTCCGTACCAGGCAGCTACACTTCAGAAAGGTCTCCGTTAAGCGGTCGGTCTATAGAAGCTACCTATTCAGTCTTGACTTAAATACCCCCACTTATATTTCTATCGGTTACGATACATACCTATGTATAATAGTAAATTTGTACCAACCTACCTACCGTTGCAAAATTTCACCAGCAATTTGGTGGGACAGTGTGTTAACTAAGCTTCGACAGGGAGATAGATATTTGTAAAACCGGGTGAGCTTTTGAAATGTCAACGGGACCGTGGTCGAATTCCCTGCGTAGTCTATAGGCTCGTTACCCGTGCTTGTGTTTGTTCACCCGATGCTGCATTCGTAGCCATTCGGGACCATTCGGGGCCACCGAACCGATGATTCTTCGAACTAAAAAATCCCATTTAAATAGGAATATGTGTAATATTTACTGGGATCTGATTGGTGCGTTTGATTATAAACATTTGTGCGTTAATTTAAATTTTAGATTGCTGTTCTTTGCCTCCACAGGCTTTTCTCGACTATGTTTGAAAATATAAAGGGCATAAAAACATATTTGTGAATATTCTTCGGGCTATGTAGAATTGCCAAACTTAAGTGGCAGTGGGCAGAGCATGAACGGATGGCCGACGGGGCAGAAGAAGTTCTGGAGTGGCGACCACGAACCGTAAGAAGTTGCGTTGGAAGGCCTCCCACCAGGGACTGATGACCCGGTGAATATTGCGGGGATCGGTCAATGTGGCGATGCTTGGGAGAGGCCTATATCCAGCAGTGGACCTCTTTCGGCTGATATGATGATGATGATGTGAATATTTAAAGTAATTTCTATGGAGCAACTGCCCGTTGATTTTGGTGATGGATTTATTTTAAAAAGAAAACAATGTTATCCTAAACATAACTTTGCATATCAAGATTTATGTTACAAATGTTCTCATTTAAATGTACACAACAGGTTTAAGATACTATGAATAATTCAATTGATTCAATGTTAAAGCATCATTAACACACCATTACGTCCATTACAATTCTAACTTGACAAAGGGTAGATATCGAAAATTCGAGATCTTTCATTGAAGCCGTCAATTTAATTAAACTGCTAACGACTTGATAAGATTCTTCTTTGCGGAACACTGACTTTTATGGCCTTTGCCTCTGAACATCTTTGGAATAACTTCTTGAGAATGTATGCAATTAGGTAAAGGTTGAATACTTCCCAAAACACGAAACGGGCAGAATGTCTTGAAAAGCGCGAAAATATTAGCATGTCGGTGGTAAACATTAAATATTATGTTTTAACCAGAATTTAGCTACGGTAACACTATTCGGTGACGCAGTCATAAGGTCTAAGCAAGTACCTACAGGTACTGAAAGGTGGTCTGCGGAGAGGTGCCACACAAATACTAAAGATTAGAGACATAAGTGCGAAAATGTAGCACAGGATCGCAGAATATGAAGACGGAACTGTGCTTAGAATTAGGATAGAGCATTTGCTAGATCATCTTGAACTCGGTAACCCCTAGTCGAAAGCAATATATTATAGCCAAAGGTGGTAATGGTCAGGTGGATCGAGAGCATCCCAGTAGAAATCGACATTAAAATCGCAAAGCTTGATGTAGTTCTGGATTCCTAGTATGTAAACGCGCTGCGCTGCGACATTTTGGGACATTTTTCACTTTTTGCTCTACAAGTCATAAACTATGCATTTTTCTTCAAATAAAATCTACTTTCATAAAGATTGCATTCGTTTTTTTTAGGGTTCCGTACCCAAAGAGAAAAAATGGGACCCTCTTACTAAGACGCCGCGATCCGTCTGTCTGTCTGTCCATTTGTCACCAGGCTGTATCTCATGAACCGTGATAGCTAGACAGTTGAAATTTTCACAGATGTATTTCTGTTGGCGATAAAACAACAAAAACTAAAAACAGAATAAAATTAACGTGATTTTTTTGCATATTTTCGGATTTTCTAAATTTGTGACAATTTAAGCCCAACCGCAACTCTATAAACTCTATAGAGACCAAGCTATGGCCTTTCGAATATGGTCATTTTTTTCCAAAAATTTACAATTTTCAGTTATACTTCCGTCCGGATTAATATATTGGCAAAATCGCTTGTCCTATGAGAAAAGTTATAAGTAATAAAGTTGTAGTACATTTAATTTCCTTTCATTAAGGGTAAACTAGTCAACGGCACGAACTATTTGGCGGCGGAGCTAAAATATTTTCTGTCTCATCCGACATCACGCACGAAAGAGATAGACGTTGTGATGAGCAGTAAGAAGCTAGTTTGAATACGTATACACACTCATAACGCTGTGTGACGCACACATGCGTAATTTCATTGAAGAGCGCCGATAGCGGTGTGTGTTTCACTTCATGTTATGACAACATAAACTCATAGATACAAATAGATGTGTGTAACGTAATTAGAAGGCACTCAATTTACTTGTTATTATGCACCCAAACTTACCAGCGACTTTGCCAACTTGACAATAAGATCTCTTGCGAAAATGTGCATTTACGTAGGTATTGTTATTATCAACAAGTAATTTTATTGATTTGACTTTAAAATTATTTTTGGCGGCGGCGACGACAGCGCAGCGGGAGCCGCTTACGCGCTTATTGAACCTTATGCCCTTAGTTATAAGAATGAAGTGTTTGAGCGCCAAGTCGGTAGATTTTATGTTGGCAGAGCGGTCAGCGGCCAGGGCTTCGCTGACTGTAGGTATCGTATCAGCGCGTGCGGAAAGCTAGGCTCTATACGCACGGGTGTAGGTCATGTTTTTGTATTTTATTGCAGGTTGTGCAAATATTACAATGCATGTTAAATAGGTATTTACATACCTTAGCTAGTTAGCTATAACCTATAGGCGATTCCCCGTAAGTAGGAGGTATTCATACCAGCCAGAGTCAGGATAACTGCTTTTTCGACAGCGCCAGTTTGATGTAAGACTTGTTTTCTAGGTAAGTAAGTATTTAGGTTCATCTTATAAAAAATAATGTTATTTTGTAAATTGTTTATTGATTGTTTGAAACAATAGCGGTTTGAAATATTCTGTTTGTTATCACAATACAATAGATACAACTTACACATGTTTGGCTTCATTCATTACCTACTTAGTAACTTAGTCGCGGGATAGTAATCGGTATTGTGATACATTCAATGATTTTGAGCAATTTAATTTAAAGTTGTTTGGATAACAAACAACATTTTTGCTGACTTTACCTAACTGGTTCGATTCGGCAGCTATGACGTCACAATATGGCGCGAAGGCCATCCTATTCTTTAGTTGAAAAGCATAGTGGTAGGCATCTAGGTAGGTATTAGATACTACGTCATGTCACAAAGTAAACAGTAGCTTCGCTTCGGGTAGTCGAGCCAAGCTTGTGAGTGTCGGCACGCATAGCAGGTATACAAATAAAAAAATAATCATCAAAATCGGTTCACATTAAAAAAAGTAGGTATTTAGGTAGGTACAACAAATTATAAAAAATACAGTCAAATTGAGAACCTCCTCCTTTTTGAAGTCGGTTAAAAAATAGCTTCCTTTTGTTTTTGTCCGCCGCGGAAGCCGAGCCGATATAACAGATAGGTACTTACATAATAATGAACTGCCGCTATAATTAGGCACGACTATCGAAAATCTAAACTACATAATCTAGTTGGAATCTATATACATAATTTTATGTAAGTGAACAAATATATACAACAGAACTCTTCAATAAACAACGGCAAATCTCTCGGGATTGCTGCAATCGCATATCTGTTTATTGTTTACGCCATTTCAAAACATAACGTCAAGCCGTTAGGCTCTAAAGGGGTACGCAGATATGTACAGTTCACCCTGGTAGGTACACTCTCATTGCGGTTGTTATTCAGGTAATTTATTCAGGCATAAATTTAGGCATTATTGGCTCAGATTTTCTCTAATCTGAGATTATAGGTAAGTACCATATTGAACTTGCTCTTTATGTACACAACTAAAAAGTGAAAAATATAAAACGAAGAAACAAAAACATCGACTTCCGAAATTGGAGTTATTTTTCACTATGTAGTGTTTATATTTGGAAGTCGGTAGTATTTTTTTGTAAAAAATACTTTCTAAATAAAGATGAAGATAGGTATACTATCCTAAAACTCCACTTGAAATAACATTTGACATGTTTCCAAATATTTTTACAGTCCGTTCAACCGATTTTGAGTTCTATCCCGTAAACATAAGGATGACATAAAAAGCATAAACCTGTTACCAAAACCAACTGTTTACTACAGCTACCATTTGTCGTATCACCAACGCAATAGATGTCAAAATCGGTTGGACGGACTGTAAAATGGGCTAATTTAAACGTCTAATGTTTTCGCAAATGGAGTTATAGTAGGTAATTTATAATTCTAAAATTTTATAAATGCGCGTGAAACATTAGAATTATAAGTCAGTGTTTAGATATAAAAGTCATGTCAAGCGCCATCATGTACAAACTAAATTCAATAAAAGATTCAACTTAGAATCCAAAGTCCAACGCCAGGGTCAGTAAAATTTGGGACCAATTCAAAATAATCAAAAAAAAACATAAAGGAATATCGGAATCCAAAGTTCAAGCCAGGTGTCAATGTTATAAAATATTATACGAATACGTTATCGTCGATAAATATCAGTTACATAGGTACACAGCACGCGCGTAATTACGGTGACGTATTATACAGACAACAGCCGATTGAGGCCCACCAGGGCAACCGGGCGCGGGCGCCGGGCAGCATCTATACTAATGAGCGTGTGTGTGTGTACGCGCCGTACGCGCCACCCCTCCGCCCCACTGACCGGGGAGGAAATTTGTAGCGAAATGGAAGATGATTCAGAACGAAAACGAGCGCGCGAAATTTTATAAACAGACCTTTGGGAGTCTAGATTTCATGAAAAAACTTCTGAATGTATCTGATCAAAATAAAATTATTTGGATTGTTGAATTACTAATCTATCCCTGTATGGAGGCCGTTTTTTAATTTTTTTTCTTCTTATGGTATTTATTAGCGCCCAAAGATACGTTAAAATTAGTGTTGAAATACGGAACTTTCGACGCTCATAACTTTCAAATATTTGATTTTTTTATTTTTTCGGCTCCATACAGGGCTAGATAATGATGAGACAATTCGATATCTTTTTTTATTTTGAAAGTACATCGTCAAACAGTGGAGTAATCTCTAGACTACGTTTGTATGGAAGAATTTTTAACTTGTTTACCCTTAACAGAAAAAAATAAGTGTGCAAAACTAACAGTTCACTCACAATCTCAAAAAAACTAAAAGATGTTAAAACGATTTTTTGAAGAATTGTGACAAAGCTCTCTGAATACTTATTTGTGTGCATAGTACAAAAAGAATAGGCATAGAATCATTTAAAAAGGCATTTCAGCCCAGCTCTCGGGCAAGTACATCTGTCAGTCTGCAGTCTCTAAGACTGCATATTTAAGCCTATTTTACCTTCCTGTACAAGACAACCTAGATTTCAATTACGTCTAGATTTTAGTACGGCATTTAGATTTACCCATTAGTTTAACACTGAAACTTTAATGAGCAGTTTAGTAATTAGTATCTCAACAGATGTTAATACGGTTCGTGTTTACCAAAACTAGGAACTACATAAATCAGAAAAGGTAGATATCGAAAGGCTCTTCCACGAAATTCTCTACCGAAACAAGCAACGACTGAAAAATTCAGGAAGCACTTAAAAATTAGTCCACTTTGAATTAATATCTTATAGAATCCGGTATAATGTATTAAACATTATACCGGATTCTATAAGAACTGAATTCATTACGACCCTTCTAGGTTTTAAGATCTCTCAAAACATATTTTGTCACCCAGATACATACCCGATTCGCAATTCACAGCCTAGTTAACTGTATGCCAACTGCATGCGAACTGCACAACGGTCCACAGTTTTGATGTTGTTATATCAAATGCATAAAACCACATCCTGACTGTTATTTTCCAGTTGGATTGTCCCACAAACGTAGAACTTCTATATAGGCCAGAACAACACGTGTTCTAACCCGTTGTATGTATAATTTCTTCTTTGGCCACAAATATCTCGGTGACAGGCTAAAGATTTATTAATTGACTACGGAACCCTATTAAGTCGCCAACACGCACTTGGAGAGTTAGCCTATTTCTTATTTACATTTACTTTTCTATCCACCAAAGTGGTTGTCTTTAAAAGAAAAGATTGGTACATTTCCTAACAGAAAAAGATAAATGGACTGAAAGATTAGACGGATTTCTTTTTCCTTTGTAATCTCGAAATTAAGTAAATTGAATCTTGTTATGGGACTATTTGTTACCACTACGTACAAGCTTTTATTCGTAAACATCACGCCTGTAATTCCTGAAGGGTTTGGCGGAGGGGTACACCCACATTTCGCCCGTTATGTTTAGTTCTCATGTAATAAGGGCGAGCCTATTGCCATTAACCGGGCACAAATCCAGACTTCGGCCTGCTACTGAGAAGCAGAGTATAACTGTGGTCGCATGCCACTGTGGTGGGAAATCATCCAATGACTTCTCCCGCTCTGGATGGGGCGGTAGGGTGTGTCAGACTTTTACTGACTAAAACCCACCCATGTTCCTTCAGTTGCTTGAGCCATGGCCGTGGTAAATCTCTTTTAAATTTATCCGAAACCCAGGCAGGCCTCGGCCCTAGTGGAACCCGTAAGTTTTTGCTGACATCTCTTTGAGGCGTGATGGAACACTACGCGCCGTCGACTCGAGCCTGGTCCTTATAGGACGGCAAGCTACCAATTGCTCCGTACGGCAGCCGGGAATCGGATTGCGACTCCCGACGCCCAAGGCGTCTCCTGTGATGGCTTGGGGCGTGAGGGCGTCTCCGTTGCGTCTCCCTCACGCGTTGCATTACAGCATTATTACTTGGCAGAAAGAGGCGAGAGCATCCCATGTCCTCTCACCCCTTACCATGGCCTGAAACAGGGACAGATGCGAGAGGTCGCCAATCGCCTCCACGTGGAAACGGCGGGCGATGCTCCGCCAAAGCGGGGTAGACCTCCACCGTATGCTCTATCGTCTCCTCTGGCGGTCTACACAATGGTTACAACCGGGTATTTCCTCCCGCCTTATCCTGAACAGGAACCTCCCGAAACAGCCGCGTCCAGTGAGGACCTGCATCAGGCGGAAGGTGAGGACACCGTGACGTCGTATGCCATCTACCGTAACAAAATAATACATTCTACAAAGTAGCATACGAACAAGGTTATCCTCTGAACACCACTATGAATATGTATGAAATATAATAAAATATTTATTACATGTAAGTTGATTATTTAATACCCGATACATATCGAATAGTTTGTACATAACAATTTCAGATGAGAATATTTTCTTGTTTCATACTTTTTAGAGCGTGGTTTTCCAGTAGTCGGGTTTTAGTTTATGAACATATTTTTTATCATTTGCAGCAGCAGCGCTTGCGACCACTAGACCAACAAGGCAGTATTTCAAAGTCTTTAATTATCCCGAAGGAACATAGTCCTGGATAAAAAGTATCCTATGTGCTATTCCTGACTATAAATCTATCCCTGTGCCAAATATATGAACACATTTACATACTCACAAACTTTCACCTTAATATTAATACACTAATAATATACTGGCTTCTGCCATCGGCTTCGCCCGCGGGCAATTCGTAAATTATCCCAAGGGAACATATTCCCGGGATAAAATGTATATCATGTGCTATTCCAGACTAATATATCACTTGCCAAAATTTCATCCAGATCCGTTCCGTTGTTTTTGCGTGAAAAAGTAACAAACATACAAACACACTCAAAAACTTTCGGTTTTATAATATTACTAGCTTTTGCCCGCGACTTCATCCGCGTGACTGTCGGTTATCGCGGACAAAGTGATATCTTTCGTAATTTTTTCCTATGTTACTTCTAATACCTCCAAGAATATGTGTACGAAGTTTCATGATGATCGGTTAAGTAGTTTTCGCGTGAACGCGTAACAAACAAACAAACTTACATTCACATTTATAATATTAGTATGATAATTAATTCATTAATATTATTTTGTATAAGTAAGATAAGATTTAAATTTTGCAGTGCAGTTAGTTGAAACGGTGGAATGTAGGTACCTGTAACGATACAAGTAATGAAATCAAGGAAATGGAATCGCATTTAGTATCGCCTAAGACTCGTTTAAATTGCAAATTCCCGCTGCTATTCATTTAGGTCGCTATCTTTTTTATTCTCGATCGATACATTTAAATCTAAAGTTTAATGAAACAGAATCAGCTAAATTGATTTGGTTTTCCTTTGTGATTGCTTTGTTAAAGAATAGCTTTGGTTTTTATGTACTGTTACTTACCAGCGAAGCGCACTACGGAATGGATTGGTTAGGGATTGCAATCCCGCAAAACGGGATCACGCATTCCCGCGGGATTTCGCTGCTTTTATTAATCTGCTGGATCCCGCACCTTCAAAGTGCGGATACCGCAAATTATAAATTTTGGCGCTAAAACTTTCGCGTAAATTTTCGCTTAACTTTAGAAAAACAGCTTCAACAAGAAAAAATAATATTTAAGAAAAAGCTAGACAACAAGCAACAGACTTAGAGATTTTTTTTAAGAAAGAAATGTCGTTCTTTGAGTCCGATGGTATCAGAGGAGAGTACCTGACGCTCGCCTATGAATATATCCCGACGGTTCAGCCTACTAGCGTAGAAGCCGAGAGAGCGTTGTTAGCATCAGGATATATTTGCAGTTCACTAAGATGCAGGCTCGGAGATGATACAATTAATGCCACTGGCTTCTTAAGAGCGTATTTTCGAAAGTTATCACCATAGGTTGATATAACAGTAATAACATCTAAGAGAAGTTGTGATTTGATTATTGGTCATTATATGAATATCACTGAATTAAAAATATTAAACTGTTGTTAGGAGTTAGGGTAAAATTAAACAAAACTATTAAACTATGACAAACATTAAATGTTTGGCATAGTTTAATAGTTTTGATGAATCTAAGAAAACAGATTACTAATTTTTTACACATAATTAATAGAAAATAAATAATTTCTGTTGCTTAATGTAAGAAATGTTTAATAAAAGTTTTTTTTTGTTTAAAAAATGTTTAATAAGATTTTTACACAAAAATCTGTTGTTTCAATTTGATTTTATAACATAATTTCAAAGATACGGGATCCCGCGTGATCCCGCGCGGGTTTGAGTAATGCCGCATATCAATCCCGCGGGATTTAATGAGCTGCGGGATAGCCATCCCTAGGCTTGGTGATAAGGCTGAAAGATAGAAGTACCGGATCAGTCGACGTGGTGACGTTTTGAGAGGCTTATGTCCAACAGTGGACGTCTTTCGACTGTAATGACGAAGATGATGACTAGCGAAAGATGTAGATATAAGTTTTACATAAATACATTATGGCTTTAAGCTTATCACCGCTGAACCATTAATACTACTTCTACTTCTAATGCTGCTTAATGTAAGAAATGTTTAATAAAAGTTGTTTTTACACAAAAATCTGTTGTTTTAATTTGATTTTATAACATAATTTCAAAGATACGGGATCCCGCGTGATCCCGCGCGGGTTTGAGTAATGCCGCATATCAATCCCGCGGGATTTAATGAGCTGCGAGATAGCAATCCCTAGGCTTGGTGATAAGGCTGAAAGATAGAAGTACCGGATCAGTCGACGTAGTGACGTTTTGAGAGGCTTATGTCCAACAGTGGACGTCTTTCGACTGTAATGACGAAGATGATGACTAGCGAAAGATGTAGATATAATTTTACATAAATACATTATAGCTTTAAGCTTATCACCGCTGAACCATTAATACTACTTCTACTTCTAAAATCTAGACGACTTTTACCTAGCAATTTCTAATCTCGTTTTATCATTATGAACGCCTACACAAAATAAACTACTACAATATACTATGCTATACTATACCTACAATTGACAAACCACGATAGATAAGTGTAGATCCATTATATTTCTTACTAGCTTTCCCGGCGGCGCTCCCCATAGGACCCGTTATCGGGAAAAAAGAATAGCATATATAACTCTGGAATAATGTAGCTTTCCATATGAGAAATAATTTTTAAAATCGGTCTAGTAGTTTTTGAGTTTATCCATTACAAACAAACTTACAGACAGTCAAATATTTCCTCATTTTAATATTACATAGTGTAGATGTAGATTTCTAGCTCTATTACACAGAACAGAAAAAAACGCCTTCTGTGTCTATTACCTACATGTTATATTATGATCCTAAGATTTTATCACGAAAAACAGCGTTCCATTCTTAATATTCCCAGCAGGAAAGAGCTATAATGGAATTTACAAGTTCCAAAAATCGTCCCACACACGAAAAGCGCCTGTAGAAAAAAATAGCAATAAGGTAAAAGCACGCGTGAAGAGAATTGTCGTAGGAGTAGAAAAAATGTAGTCACTAAAAAATAAACTGTATTATGTAATACGCTCACAACTTTAATCGCCGAAGGCCTTAACTTTCAGTATTTATGAGTCGTAATAAGTGATAGTTTGTACAAAATGTTACAGATTGCATTCGATCAATCTGCCTAGCTTTTTCTCAACTATGCTGGGGTCGGTTTCCAGTCTGGGGATTTAACTGAGTACTAGGGTTTTACATGGAGCGACTGCCTATCTGACCTCCACAACCCAGTAACTGGGTAACACGATACTTCTTGGCAAGACTGATGTCAGATTTCAGGCTTCTGACTACCCGTAACGACTGTCAAAGACCTTCAAATTAAAGCTAGCCAACGGCTAACGTGCTTTCCGAGGCACGTAGGAATCTCGGTATGCTGAAATGGTCACTTATCCACAGACCGACCTCGTCAAGCGTTGCTTAACCTTAAAGAATCATGGCATTGATAAGGAGCGATCACCAAGGAATACCTTGCTTGTTTCTATGACTTTTTTTGATGAAATATTGAGCTTGTAAATCAGAAACGAATATACTTCCTGTAATGTTCAACAGGCGTTACAAAGAACATTATTAAGACGAGAATAGTACGAACTACGACATAGCAGCGTAGCACAGCAGTACACTGCGGTGGCGCGGCGTTGCAACCAATGCTTCCTCTTCGTGTAGATTTTTGTAGGTTCTTATTTCACTTTAATTTCGCGTAGTTTTTTTTTAAATTCAATTTTTCTACTAGTGGGTATGTTTAGAATTAAACAGCAGTAGAATATTTATTCATCTTTCTAATAAAATTCTATTGATACACGATGCAAATCACTTGTTCGATCTCCTGCTTGAATTCCCTTAAAGTTCAAGATACACCTGTGTCACACGCCACTTTCACGGCTCGCTTGATCGACTGATCTCCATGAATTTTGCATACATATAGGCTTGTCGTGAAGATGACAACATAGGATGATTTTGATCCCGGTAGATCATGTGTCAAGGATATGCAAATATTTCATACCTTTGAGGATTCCTCTAGAAGCTACTTTAATAAAATGCGACACGCGTCTTGTGTCAAGAGCAATACTGTTTCCCAAAGGGTTTGGAGAGCTGCACTGTTGAATTTACAATATATTTTTCTTGGAAGGTTAGTGTTGAGTCACATTTGTTACATCAATCAGTTACTTAGAGCATTTATGGTATACTAGCCATTTCCTGTATTTTTTTGCATATATTAATAATTTAGAAGCATGACTTTTTTTTTATCTATAATCCATCAACTCATTTTGTTCCCTATCAAGTCATTTTCACACTCTTTCACTAGACCGTTTCCACAGTTCAGCGAGTTTTACCTAAATAAAAATATCCCTGCCTCGGAAACAAAATGAGGACTGGTCAGTTCCAGACTTTGATTGAGCAAATAAAAAATAAAACATTAATCAGATCAAGGCATTTTGAAATAGAACTGTGTTTGATGCCGATCGTTTCCTGTACTTCTGCTCAGAGCGTTAAGATAAATCGAGTCCACAAAATGTTTTATTTTTTCTTTTTCTTCTCCGGAGGAGGTCGTAACAGCTTGCATTTATTTTGTGAGAGATTTAAGAGGATGTGGTCTATACAGTCTACAGACAGCGACGCTAAATAATTATGTGTTCAGTTCATATTTCTCGTGAAAATTGATTTATGGATTTTTGAAGAAATATGTTTGGTTTACTGAAGTTAAAGTCGTATGTTTTATGTATTTGCTAGATTAGTCGCAAGCATTTATTTCGCAGCTATGAAAATGAATTTTTCATTTGAATCTTGATGTGTGTTTGAATTTTTGAATACCTTTAATTAAAGTACTTGGCGTTTTTAACATCCGACTGAAAAAGAGGGGTGTTACAAGTTTGATGTTTGTACCTGTGTGTTTATGTATATATGTATTTGTATATCTTTCTGTGGCATCATAGCTGCTAAACGGATGAGCTGATTTTGATTTAGATTGAAAGGTGTCTTTATAGAGAATTTTCTTAGATAATATGTTTGATGAAAATCAGTTCAGCCGTTCAAAAGTTATAGACGTTTAACTGTTTGAAACGGGGGTGTTTTCGCAAGATATCGTATCATAATTACGTGTTCAATAGATTTTCGATCAAAGCGTGTCTACTACTAGATAAATTATATAGCAAATGTTAAACAAAGAAAAATGTGTCGGGCGTTTTTAAAATTTAACTTGTTGTTAAAGTAAAACAAATAAATAAATGAAATAACATTTTCGAGCATGGTAGGCAGTTTTTTTAATATTTTTACAAAATGTCGACCTTTCATAAAATATTTATATGCGTGCCATTCAGGTCACCGTGCGTGAGTAAAAATCTTTCTGGACACACCTGTTTATATTATTTTTGTAAGGGCCGTCCAAGAAACAAATCTGTTTACTTAGTAAAAATAGTGAGGAAACATTTCTTTTCCGACAATACGGCATTGTTCATGCGACTGCCGAAAAATCCGAGCGGATTTCCTTTTGTATAAAATGTTTTTACAACTGAAACAGGAGTAAACTCGCTTGGTTCCTAGAATTAACTCAGGTACAAAGAAAAATAGAAGTATGTAACTTTTTCTGGAAATTTATCTGAACTTTAATTAACGTAGTTAGTGTAGGAGGACAGAAAATACTTCTGGGAATTTTATTGTTTTCTGTTTAGTACTCGTACGTTATTAAAACTTCATATTACAGCGTACTAAGAACAATTTTTCATACAAAATCAGGTCCCATTTACAAATAGAAATCCCTGAATGAAAACTTAATTCAGATCTCTGGTATTCGGGTCGCCCTTGGCAAACCCCTCGATGCCCGGCTTTACTGTAACTCACTTCATGTGGATGTTTCAGCCGAATAACATTTTAATTACATTCAATCTGTGCCTTTTGTTTATAAACGCGGCTGTTAACATATCAAATTGTTTATTCCCAGTGTTTCTGTTTAAATGGAGGTAATTACAAACCACGACACGTATTACAGTGCCGGGTGAGCGTGTCCCCAGTAATGGGATGGGCTCATAGAAAGGAGTTACTCCAGCCATCCATCAAAGGGATTAACATCGCAGGGTAGCTGTGTCGTCGCAACAACCTTATGGGATTAAGAGGCTGACTACGACCCTTGCAGCGTTGCGTTCAATTATTCCGTTAAAACCGAGTGCCTGCGCGAAACTGTGCGGGAATATATTTTCTATTTTTATACTCACCGATTGCTCTGAACGATTTGAAGAGGTTGGCGTTCAATTAATAAATCTATTGGATGTAATAAGTTGTTAATGTCTTTCCGTTTCGTCATGATACATATGTTATTTGGGTAGGTACACGTGTATCTTGACAATAATTGTGTTACCTTCATGAAACACAATACGGGCTCTTTCAATTTTGACGTTTGTCAGACTGCTGCGGTGCCGCAGCGGTGCGGGTAATTATATGCATATTGTATGAAAAAAATCAAGTGGTCGTTAACAGTACGACACCCGCACCGCTTCGGTGCCGCAGCAGTCCGACATCAAACGTCTAAATTTAAAAGTCTTTAGGTTTACCTACAATTTGTGTTCAGCTTTACCTATAGAGTTGTTTTCAGGAAAGGCCAACATTTTTTTTGCTTGGATATTCACTGGCTCGCCTTCTATTACAAGGGACTTAAGGTGATCTACCCAACTCCTCTGGAAATGCAAGCATGATTTTATGTATGTTTATATGGATAAACGTGCGAGCTCTCTTGAGTTTGACATACACAATCCTGGAACACAATCGAACATACTTTTATCAAATTCTTACCTTTCTCCTCTTTATCTTAATTGAAACAAAGCTTAATTTCACAAAAAAAAAACAAAGCCTTTATCACACAAAAGGCAAATTTATACCTATTATAGGTGACATTTGATTCATAACAACATTTCGAGTGCAACCCATACATCGGTTATAATACTCACAACGGATCTTTGTGTGTCTGAAGTTAGTTCTGTCAAATATTGCGCAAGAAACAATTTAACTGTATAGAGTAAGCGAGATAGGATGATGCGACAAACTTAAACGAGTGAAAGTTATACAATGCTATCTTCACTTTTAATATTGACACAAAAATAGCTACTGCGCAGGCTCTTGCAGCCAATTCAGACACACAAAGATCTGTTGTGAGTATTATAATTAGGCACATATTAGTTCCTGCAGCGGAAAATTAATGAAACAGTAGCAGCTGCTGAAACAATTCCGTGCGAGTACATCTTAACACATTTAATTGTTATTGTTGTTAATTTTGTTTTAGATATCGTTGCTAACATTGTTATTGCCGACTGTAGATGAAACGTGGCGCAGGGTCCGCTTATATAGCCGACGCCGCCGTAGATACCCAAATTTAATTTGACACCTACAGGAAACGTGACTAGACTAGGGAAATATATTAGAGGTTTCTACAGACAGGCGCGATACGCCAATGCTGTTGGATACCAGTTGTAATAATAAGAGCAGCAGTGGTCTGATTGTTATTATAATCATCGTGGTCCATATTTTATATGCAAGTGACATGCATAAACTCACGCCTTCTTCCCATGGGGAAAGGCAGAAACTACAGAACGCCACCTGCTACGATCCTTACATACTTCTTCTGCTTCACTCACATTCATACATCTAGTCATACACACACGCCGGTTATGAGTGCTGGGCCTTTCTGAAGAACATCAACAATAAGGTCTACGTGTCTTTCTAGGGCGTCCCCTCCGAGCTTTTCCATCATGTATGCCTTGTAATATATACCTTTCGTTAGTCACCTTTCATTCATCCTCATAACATGGCCAAACCATCTTAACTTACTTTTTTCTAATTTTAGTCACTACATCTTCTTTTAAACCACAACATTGTGACAATGTACAAAAAAACATAAAAAAGCCGTATCTTTGCTTATTTTAAATCGGTGACGGGCATGTGTTAATATGATTATTGACACAGGTCAGTGCATACATAAAATATAATATATGCGACCTCCAATAAGTACGACACCACTTTTATAGAAATACATCTACCAAAACATACGTGGAATAATTTTGATGGTAACACGTTGTCATCTTTGTCGCATTGTTACGTAGCGCCTGTCTGCAAAGTCTTAAAGCCAGAAATAAAAACCAACACGAGAAGTTCAATATGTATATTTTACACATAAATTCTTTGTCATTAAACACTTCCTCATAACGTCTTCACTAATTTGACATAGATTTTATTTATTACACCAAAACACCTACTGATTAATTGAATTCCAATTTCGTACTTAACCAAATATTTGGTTGAATATTTGGTCAGAATTTTATTGTCTTGGGTCATTACTCCCCACGTAAACACTAGTGTATAGTAGTAAAAATGCAATTTTATAATGATCGCTTTCATGAACATTCAAACCTTAAATGTATCGGCTATATGTCAATCTAAGAGCTATTGTTACTACTCGGCAAAATAACTGTGCACTTGGCGCTATCACTTCACTCTGACGTTTGACTCTCGCTATTGGCGTACGAGGGGAACGCGGGGCACCGCGCGGGTAGGCGCGAGTGGGGTCGATGACAGTCGACGTGCACAGTTATTTTAACCGTGATGTAGTTAATATTAAAACCTTACATAGTACACATAGGAAGGTAATATGATATCAGATTATCAGTTGTTGAAGTAGCAATTAGCTTTGGCTCAATATAGACATCACTTGAATATTTACTTATAAAGTTATTAATGTAAATATATCTATAAAGCGACAGACAATGTATCTATTAAACTGATTTCAACAGGATAATCGAGTATATTAATTAGTAAGAATTTTCTAATACAATGCTGCCTTACGGTTGTAAATATCTACTCCAAATATGGTTCATGTATACTCAGTAAAAAGTGACCCTTTTTTAAATGTAAGTACATAAACAGTATTTTGTAAATCACTTTTATATAATTTTTTAACGTTGTATTAAAGTTTAAAGCGCGGAAGCAGCATTTCTGTTTTATTTGGAACACCGTTAAAATTTGCCAATAGTTCATGTATGATGATAAAATTTCAGTCGTATTCAAGTAATAGCTACTAAATTATATAACTATAATGAACTATGATAACTTATATAAATTATTTACATCTGCTTAGTAAACGTAAGAGAATCACAATGCACCATCATAATTATAAGCCCATTCACTCCTATATACATTTATTATAATATGATCGCTCTCAATTTAAGAATACTTCTATTAAATACTTTACTTTCCATTGCTTATAATAATGATAGAAAGACCTGATGAGCTCCAATAGCAGCGTGCATGCTAAGCAGCCATTTCATAATATACGTATTTAAATTCAAATCATCGTAAGTTGGAAATATTCAATGAACTTAAGTGTAATAATGATCGCAGCAGGCGCTTCTCGATACGCTTCCCGATAATATTTTTACTCCAGACATTTTAATTTATAGACCAATTAATTTGACACGAATGAATAACTCTACCTGCATAAATTAATGCTTTAGATATTAATTTCTACAATTATATCTGTCAGTCGAAGATATTTTACAACTGAAAGTTAATTTGGGTATTTCAATGGTAACAACGATATATATTAAGACATTAATAGATCTTTAAGATACTTATAACATGGAATGTATAGGTTATATGCTTTAAAGTAAATATTATATACTTTTTGTAAATAATAATTTGGATAGGTATATTTTGAATTAATTTTAGTACTTTGGTTATGAAAAAAGCACAAGGGACCCAAAATTTAAAAGTGGAGTGCATGATTCATTCATTCATTAAAATTAATCTAAAAAAAACTTTAACAACAATTATTTTAGAAATAAATACCTATACGACTGTAATGCCTTACTTAAATATTTATTTTAAAATACAATATATATTTCGGATTACAGAGATTTCAATTTAGATTGATACAAAAACAGTTTCGATTTAAAATGCAAGTACTGATATATATTAATATATATTTTAATGTTCTTTATTTTACTTAAAATGTTCTAATATTGATGGCAGTGTTATCTCGAGTCATTCGATTAATATTTTACAGCGGACTTATATATTCTCAACGAATCAGTGCAAATCCCTCATATTACTCTTAAACTACGAGTATATCAAACACTACGGTAACATAAAACGAAGATACCCGAAACTAATTCATTAATTTACATTCAATACAATGTAGGAGCAAACATTGTCCAAATAATTTTGCCATAAAATTAGAATTTTGAAACGGAAATTCGTAGCTCTTTGGCTAATAATACGAATACTTTTAACTCAACAAAAACCGATGGACGTTTAATTTTCCAAAATTCTTACAAAACAGAAAGACAGGAAAAGTACAAAGTACGTAGAGGCGACGCTCACTCTCTGAGCACCGCCTGTGGCGCGGATGTCACTCTCCAGCACGAAGGGCTCGTCAATGACGTGGATGATGCCGTTAGTGCACTCAACGTCAGGCCTGAATACGTGAATCCAGTGGCCGTTCCACTCGACGTAGTAGTCTGTGAAAATAACAGATTAGTTTAATCTCGAATCATGACTCTAAAATCTCAACATTATAAAGGAAAACAGATAATAATGTAAATGAACCGCTAAAAGCTTACTCTTATCAGATTCTTTGACACGCAGCCGGAGTGGATCGCGTGAAGTTGGCAGAACGAAGGGATGTGTTTCATTCGCGAGAAGTTTTAAATCAGATACTGTGTACGCGCGCCCGGCCCGGATAACATGCCTCTCTAAAATTTGTTTCGTCTGCAAAATGACAAGGGAGATAAAATAATGATGAAACACACAGACATAACTTCTGAATTATTATGGCAATTTGAAACTTACGAAATAACCAAAGTCTTCCCGGAACAGAGACTTGAAGGCGGAAGGATGCTTGATTTGGAATTTGAGCCAAGCGTGATCGCGAGGCACAAAGTATGTGTAACGATGTTCCATATTGTTACGAGCTGGGGTTCAGGGATAACTTAATTAAACAGCAGACTTCAATTAATCACTGTTTATTACAAAAACACTTCTTAAACAATTCTATTACTTCGCACTATTTTCCGCTTTGATCGCTCTGTATCGCTTCTCAATCGAAACTGACTCACGACGAACTTGACCGCTCTTTATATAGCACGGAAGAAGTTTCTAGAACGTTCCATACTGTTCTAGATAATTCGAGAAACTTCCAGAACAATCGACTTTCGAACTCATTGTTCCCGAAGCGACTAGAAACTTCCAGAATGTTCGGTTCGAACCTTCTGGAAAATTCCATTCGACACGAGCTTTCGAGAACATTAGTTCCGCTATTCGATACTGGATGGCGCCACTAGTTACTACCTAGTTCTTCCTCTCGTTACTAGATGGCGTTGGCCTATCTTGTAACATTGCCTCCCTCTTAGACATGCTCGTCCCGAGCATTGTTAGACCCATGATAACGGGCCAACCGATCCACATGAACGACCTTTGATGCACCTCGGGTTCCCTTTTGAATTCGGTAGGTGACGTCATTAATCTTGGTAACTACGCGATAAGGTCCATCCCATTTTGCTTGTAATTTAGGCAATTTTCCTTTGCTCCGTGCCGGGTTATGTAACCATACAAGAGATCCTTCATCGAAGCCCTTATTGTTCGCTTTCCGATCGTAGCGGGTCTTCATCCTCTCAGACATCTGTTGACCTGTCTGTCTGATGTGCTCATAGACATCATTCATCCTGTTTCGTAGCTCATTCGCATAATCTGTGACATTGCGTGGAGACTCAGGCGGGATACCGGTGATTAGATCTGCAGGTAATCGTAGTTCTCTGCCGAAATTAGCAAAAGCTGGTGTTACCGTTGTAGTTTCATGAACAGCACTGCGATATGCCATGAGATATGGTTGAATGTGTTTGTCCCAATCTTTCTGTCTGTTTTCCACAACCTTTGCAAGAAATCTCTCTAGTGACTGGTTGAATCGTTCAACCATCCCGTCTGATTGCGAATGATAAGCAGTAGTTCTGGTTTTGTGAGCACCCATCACACGACACGTCTCCTTGAACACTTCTGACTCGAAGTTCCGGCCTTGGTCACTGTGGATTTCCAAGGGTACCCCGAACCGACAAAACACTTCGTGAACTAACTTATCAGCCACCGTAACGGCTTCTTGATTGGGGATTGCAAACACTTCCGGCCATTTTGTGAAGTAATCCATGACGACCAAGAAGTACTTGTTTCCGCTTTGGCTTTCTGGAAATGGTCCAGCAACATCTAATGCTATACGTTCCCACGGTGCACCAACATTGTAAACCTTTAGTGCCCCTCTGCTACGAGTTTGTGGTCCTTTCACAGCCGCACAACTTGTGCATTTGCGGCACCATTCCTCAACGTCCTCTCGACAATGGATCCAGTAAAATCGTTCTCGGATCTTGATTAAAGTCCTCTTAACTCCCATGTGACCTCCTGAACATCCATTGTGGTAGAGCTGTAGGATCTCCGGCACCTTAATTTTAGGTATGACCATTTGTAGATGACTCTGGTCACCGCGAGCGTTCTCCCATTTCCTGCACAGAACTCCATCCTGGTTAACCAAGCTTGCCCACTGTGCCCAATAACTCTTGGTGATGGAACTGGTTGCTGCGACATCACTCCAGTGAGGCCTAGGAGCACCTGATTTCTTCCATTCAAGGATCGGTTTTAGGTCTCTGTCTTCTTGTTGAGTACTCTGTAAGGTTTCCTTCCACTCTTCGCTAAGAACCGTCCCCAAAACCCGCACTAGCGTTACCTGCTTAGCTTCTTGTCTCGCACAATGTTTACATTGGTCTGGACACGGTCTACGCGAGAGAGCATCAGCATTACCGTGCGACGTTCCGCTGCGATGTTGAATTACGAAATCAAACTCTTGCAGTAGCTCAATCCATCTTGCTACCTGTCCTTCTGGGTTCTTAAATTGCAGTAGCCATTTCAAAGCAGCGTGGTCCGTTCGCAGGAGAAATTTCCGCCCCAACAAATATTTATTGAAATGCTTCAATGTTTTTACTACAGCTAGAAGCTCCCTTCGAGTGACACAATAGTTCCTCTCAGGTTTGGATAAGGCTTTACTGAAGTACGCAATTACAACCTCATGATCTCCTTTTCGTTGAGACAATACCCCGCCGATTCCAGTGTTGCTGGCATCTGTGTCAACTATGAATTCATTTTAGTTGTCAGGATAGCCTAGGTTGGGTGCATTGCACAGATGTTCCTTTAGCTTCTGAAATGCGACGTCACAGCTCTCATTCCAGCAGAACTTTATCTTGTCTTCAGTTAGCTTATGAAGAGGTCGGGCAATGTCAGCAAAGCTCTTCACAAACCGCCGATAGTAGGAGCACAAACCGAGAAATGCCCTGACTTGCGTTTTGTTCTCCGGAACTGGCCAATCTTTGACGGCAACGAGCTTATCCGGGTCCGTTTGAATACCTTCTTCGGAAACCACGTGTCCTAAAAAGTTCACTTGCCGCCTGAACAACGCGCACTTCTTTGGACTTAGCTTTAGATTGGCTCCTGGTATCTTTGACAGCACACGTTCCAAATTGCGGAGGTGATCTTCAAACGTCCGTCCCACGATTATAATGTCATCCAAGTAGACTAGGCAGGCGTCACCAATCAGCCCAGTAAGTACCCGCTCCATCAATCTCTCAAAGGTGGCAGGCGCATTACACAGTCCAAATGGCATAACGTTGAATTGCCACAATCCTTTGCCTGTAGAGAACGCTGTCTTTTCCTTATCTCGAGGGTCTAACTCGACATGCCAGTAGCCACTCTTTAAGTCTAAGGTGGAAAACCACTTCATTCCCGATAGCGTATCCAGCGTGTCATCGATTCTTGGCAACGGATAACTGTCCTTCTTCGTGATGTCGTTTAGTCGGCGATAGTCTACACAGAAGGTGAACACCATGGATTGGATGAAGGTTCAATCACGCCGTCTTTCACCATACCCTTGATCATGTCGTCCACTTCCCGTTCCCGTGCCACTGGAACACGTCTTGGTCGCTGGCGGATTGGTACCTCATTTCCTGTCTTATTCTGTGTTGAACTAACGCAGTCTTCCCTATGTCGGCATCGAGAAAATGTCGAGAAAATGTCGGCGAACTTGTTTAACATCTTCTTAGCCTTGTTCTTTTCTTCTTCCGACAAGTTATTCTGGCTGTTCTTCAAAAGCGATGACACATCGAATCTTGCACTAGCTTGACTAGCTTTGGTGTTGGTTGGGTGTTCGTGGCATCTACGCATCCAAACCACTCCATCACAAGTGCCTAATAATGTGCCTTTCTTGAGCACCAGGTCCTGGTCACTTGTGTTGAGTGCGCGTACCGATGAAACACTAGTACCTCTTACCAATGTGCGTGCATTTTTCCATGAAGCATCGTTATCTAAACCTTCTATAAGTACACATCGGTTTTCCTGACCAGAATTCCTTGGTAGGCAAACTGGTATGATTTATCCCGCACTTCTGACACCAATTTGTTACGAGCTGGGGTTCAGGGATAACTTAATTAAACAGCAGACTTCAATTAATCACTGTTTATTACAAAAACACTTCTTAAACAATTCTATTACTTCGCACTATTTTCCGCTTTGATCGCTCTGTATCGCTTCTCAATCGAAACTGACTCACGACGAACTTGACCGCTCTTTATATAGCACGGAAGAAGTTTCTAGAACGTTCCATACTGTTCTAGATAATTCGAGAAACTTCCAGAACAATCGACTTTCGAACTCATTGTTCCCGAAGCGACTAGAAACTTCCAGAATGTTCGGTTCGAACCTTCTGGAAAATTCCATTCGACACGAGCTTTCGAGAACATTAGTTCCGCTATTCGATACTGGATGGCGCCACTAGTTACTACCTAGTTCTTCCTCTCGTTACTAGATGGCGTTGGCCTATCTTGTAACAATATCATTGAGCTGCTGGTTGACCATCCGACGCTTGCCTAGGTTATACGTGATGCTAAAACAAAATACAAATATTATTTCCTAACAAAATGTTTTTGTTTCTTCAACCAAGTATATTTTTAAGTTCTTATTTCTAGCTAATTGTAAGTAAAACATAATACAAGCGAGTGATAGTGATTTTGTTTACTTCAGCATAGGATCCGTTTTCAATTTCTCAAAGACGGTTGTGTAAGGAACTCCCAGTACTCTATCGATGATGTGAACGAAGCCGTTGGTTGCCGCAATGTTAGGAAGTGTCACGGTTGCGTTTACTCCACCACCTTCCACAGTCAGGGTCTGATTCTGACCACGCGTCAGAACATTGAAATACAGAAACTTGCGGAGAGAAGCCGTCGGTGCTTGGTAGATCTAAAATAATATCAAAAATGTAGAAAATATGTATGATCAAAAATTTGTCGATGCATTCGACACCCATGCTATATAATATATATGATGCATATACAACAATTTAATTCAACAGGATCATTCAAAATACAGATAACACATTCCTGGAAAATCTATCGAGAGAGAACATACATTTAATAAAATAAATCACGTAATAGGAATTCACTTTACAACCATGCAACCACAGTAACGATGGAACAAAATGAATAGGGAGACACATTAATTAAAAATAATAAGTACGTTTAAACACAACACCGGGCTGTAAATGATTAAAACATTTATAAAATAAATTGTATTTAAAAATGATTAAACATACAGTTCCGGGTAGCTGATTCCAAATAACAGCAACCAAACCAGAGAATTACAACCAATACGACAATAATTTTAATCCGAATCGAATTTTATAATTCGTTGCAATTTCAGTTCTCCTCTTACAGTTTTATGTTCGTTCATAAATTAAATATTCGAATGGAAACAGCACAATGTAAATTAACATTTCAATGTTTACCTGATTCATGTTGTTGTGAATTATCGCGTCCAATGGCAGTCTCTCACGAACCAAGTGCAAGTTGAGTATATCCCTCAGTTTTTGATGGTTTCTACAAACAAATCACGATTAGATTTCGATTTAAAGCAAACGTACGAATAATGCCGCACTTTGGCATTCTAGAAAATACAGTATTTTACTTAGTAAAGCTCATCAGAGTGGAACATTATGGCAGCAATCACATCAACACAAAAAGCTCATAAAAAGTAAAGTGAAGTAAATAACCTAATGATATTTTGCACGCAGAAGTCGGCCCACGCTTCGTTCGAGGGCACAAATAGAGTGATATCTTTCGCCAAAGTGAGTTCGTTGAAAAACTGGTTGTTTGCTCCAAGGTCCATGATTACTTCATAGAATTTATAAAGAGGTCCGTCTTCTTTTTCCTGTACAAACAATTCTTATTTGACTCTCAGAGGAAATAAATACTACACCAAAACAATCTTGGTAATCTTTTATCTGGTCGTTGTAAAGGCTTCTGAGATCCTTTTTAGAGCCAACGTTTATCAAATTTTTTATTTAATTTACGTACTGTTCTTTGTAATGAAATGCGTAATTAACTTCACTCTTTTAGCTGAAATTTACTGAATAATATTATGTACTCAAATATTTACGTCTACGATTAATTATGTTTAAATAAAGGCCGTACTTTATCTTTGTTACGGGTTATCCATTACAAAAATAATAAAATCTACAAAATATATTAGAAAGATAGAACAGAGAAAATATATAATAAAGAAGGTGTACAAGTAAGGTATGTTAGGTAGGTAGGTCATGCGTATAAGGCGACAGTACTTACAATTCCCTAAAGTTGTCAAGATCATGCAGGAACGGCAGGATCCAACGGAGCAGGGATGCAAAAACAAAAAAAGATAATAACAAATATTCATTATACCTACCTGTACTAGTGGGTTCTATCGGCATGTATGCTTAAGTAAAGACATAATATAATATGATTTTACGTTTAAAGGTTTACACACAAAATACGCATTAACAATTAATACTTTTAAATCAAATTCTACAAATGTTATCAACGTTTTTACATTTTAATCTTCATTACTTTACTAAAACTGCGGTTACTAGTGATTTGGGTCCTAAGCTGTTGTATCTAATGAACAAATTACTTACAAATGAACGTAAGGTCGGATTCTACCAAACAATATAACTATGGCATCAAAGGAAGCTTACCAGACTATCACAGTACTCAAACTTACGCTCGATTGCACACACAAAAACTTTTAAGAACGTGCTCAAATTGATTATACCGTAGATTCTATGAAACGGAAAGGTATGTAATAAAAATAAAAGACACACAAAGATGGATAATAAAATAAGAAATAAACTAAACGCTTCATTTTACCTTCATAGCCTGGGTCCCATTTAAATGGAGCGGAAAGTCAATTATGTGATTGAAATTGTGTTTCTATTAGCTTACAGTACTAGGAGTATTAGTTGAAGAAATGTTAGGTGATGTGTAGAGTATAAGTCAAGTAGCAGTTCATCATTATGTGGACAACACAAGAAGTGAAGAGGTACACAGTAGAATAACTAGTGATAATATTGCCTTAGCTGTGAAATAGCATAATCTTACACGAAAATCCCTCCACCATACCCTCCTCCATCCTTCCAAAATCAAACAAAAATTCAAATTGAGATTATATAGTTTTCTAAAAGTCCAATCACCCAGAGGAAATCGATGACCGTAGTATCGACGACCATAAGTGGTCTTTGAATAAGATGGAGCACTCCGTTCTTCACTGGTATATTGGCTCTCACAATATCTGCTAGAACCACGCCTCGGGCATGCTTTGCGTCTCCAGCAACGGTGTTAGATTTTACGTAGGCTATAGAAAAATAATATCATCTTAGAGAAATTATATTGCTTAGTTCTATGACAAGTGATTTGATCAGCTGTTGATTGCCCAGTCCCAGTAGAGATTCATCATTATATTTTTATCAACCGATTGCCATTCGCCACTGGACATAGGCCTCACACATAACCGACCCTGTGACGTGTTTCTCGCAGCAGGTATTAATGAGGCTTAAATACTACTCTCTGTCCAGCCTGTAATTTTTCATTTGACAGCTCAACAACTAATCATTTAGTGATGAATTAAGGGGCTGAATAACCAAAAATAGGCATTCTTTTAAACATTTTTTTGCCAAATCTATTGAAGATGTGGCAGCGGAAAAAATATATGTTAATCTTGATCATATTTCCAAAAACTTCTTTGTGGCTGAAACACGTTTACGCACAAAAACTTCGATATATTTTAATGGCAAAGTAACCTCTTACCGTGACCTTCAAAAAGTTATCCCGGTAATATTGACCAGCGTACATTGGTACAATTAACAACAATAACGTATCATAACAGGACGCAAAACTGCATTGTCGTATATATATTGAAGTTTCATTCATTATTTTTAAGTAATTCATATTATTGTGTTTTGTAAAAAAAATCTATACAAATTCTATCGTGCTTCTCTTTCCATCCAGTGCAATTCGACAGTGACCGCTTTGCGGCGTTGCTAGGTGGATGTATGTCGCTTTTTTCCGCGAAAAGCAAAAAACATATTCGATTTATTTCTCATTGATTCAATCTGTCAAAAAATATCAGGTATAATGCAGCCAGATCATGTAGCCTGGTGGCTTTAATTGGAACTAACGAAATCACAAGTAATATCGTCAAAGTCTGTATTATCTTTATTTTCTGGCACTACTGCTGTCACTGGCATCTATATTTTTGTTGTATTATAAACGACTCATGTCGTTTAGTTTATTTACTAAGTCCATAACTAAAAAGTATTTGAACCTCTTTGAAAATACAACAAATGTTATCTCAATTTGAATAAAAGAATATTTAAAATACAGGTGAGGTCGAATTCGATTTTAACCTTCTTCGTTCATGTAATGTATGTACACAGACCATGGAATGGTCGTAACAACCGCGCTGGCAGTATCTCGAAATGACAGAACTAATAAAATTCTCCGTATCCATTTGTTTCAATCTTTGTTTAATATTTACCACCTGTATGTGCATTATGGATGTAATATATTTGATTTCATTTTATTAATACAAAATTGCAAGCAAAAATAAAATAACAATGTGTTAAATCGCTTAAAATATTTTTTAATATATAAAGTCGATTGCTATAAGAAATCGAATCGGTACCGCATTAAGGGGCTGTAGTCGAACAGTTGACAATCGGCATCTGAGGTTCTAAGCCACGCCCACTGTCATCGATAGCTTAGGGGCAAACTTTAAATTGGAGGGAAAATTATTTGAAAATTAAATACAAAAGGCCGACCACAGAGGCCCACATCATAAACGGACTCTTCCGATGGATTTTACAAAAATATTACCGCGCAAGTTCTTATTTCAAACTGGCGGCTAGCATCTGACATCAGATCGTTCACTGTTATTTTGCTTATGAATGCAACCTTATTGCTACGAAAATAAAGATCACTAAAATAGGTAATCTGGCTAGTGTCATACGAGTCTTTGCCGTGCAAATTAAATAAATATTATAATTATGTCTGCTTATATGCGACTGCCAAATATAAGAACACAGTAGGTGACATATTTTTTATAACGGTTTTATAGCCAGATAATTTTATTTATATTATTTTTATGAGTTCTACTATACTGAAATGGACTTTGTAACGTTAAACTAAAACTTTAAATTTGAATTGAGATTTAGTGCTTTCATTAATCAATTTAATCATTATTTACAATAGGAAAGTCCCATCAAATTATAAAATACCTTAAATTTGCCAATATCCAGAACTTACTAGGTTCGGAATTGTCTTTTTTATGCATATTTAAAATATCCAATAGAATTTAGGACACTATTAATATCATTTGTACAACTCGTAGGTTCGTATTCCTTGTTTAGTATTCTCTTGAAATATTGATATGTCATTTAGTTACTATAAAGATAACTTTCCATAGCCTGTTTCAAATCATAGTATATTTTTGCGCTATCCTGGAATATAGAATAGAATAGAATAGAATACTCTTTATTATTTACACCATATAAGTTACAGAAAGTATAGATGAAGACAATATTACACTGGGTTACACAATGGGCGGCCTTATCGCTAAAAGCGATCTTTTCAAGACAAACTTTGGATGGATTTTAAAAAAGAAAAGAAAGAAAGTACTGTAGGTAGTCTATTGGTGTACTATTTATATATAAAATAAATACATATATATAAATATACTATATATAAAAATATATACAGTTATAAGTATGGAACAAAAACATAGAAATCAAGAAAACAACTACTAAAGAGAGAGGTAGTGATTCTTTACCATAGTTTTAAAAATGGCAAAAAAATAGTTAAAATTAAAATATAATAGTTTAAAGGCTGGATTTTGATATACATCAGCCTACTGTGGTGCCGTTTTTTCTGTGTAATATAGTTTAAAAACAAATAGACAGGGTGCAAAAAGCCCTTTGTTCCCATGAGTACCACCGAACTGTACCACCGGTGGTACTAACGGGAAAATTCGTTCTCTATAGTACCACCATTTACTTAGTGGTACTAGGGAGACTGTTTGTTCCCAATAGTACCTACTACCTATGCAAAACTTTATGTATCTTTATCAATAAAAATGCTGTATGTGATTGTATGCGTATCACTACAGAACTGCTGAAAAGATTTGTTGCTATTGTTTGTTAAATATAGAAAGAAAGAAAAAGGTTTATATGCGCCAGGCACGGTATTTTGTATATATGTTTTTTTTTTGTTTTTTTTTTTATGTTTTACAATACAACAAAACTCGAGTATATAAATAACTAGCGGACGCCTCGCGGTTTCCCGCGTAGTTAATAAAAAATAGCCTATGTGATGTTTAAATTTTTTGAAATCGGTCCAGTAGTTTCGGAGCCTATTCTGTACAAACAAACACACAAAGAAGCAAACAAAAAAATCTTTCCTCTTTATAATATTGGTATAGATGAAAGTTGCCGAGGATTCAAGTGATGATTCCAGTTTAGGTGAAAAAGAATCCAAAGATTCATCACTATAAAATCGTAAGTATTTCAGCTATTTTATTTGATGTTTTTCTATATTAATATCCAATAGAACTTTTTTTAAATGTAACCTTCGCTCCTTTATAAATAAAGGAGTGAAGGTTACATTTTGAAGAAAGTTGCTGCAACGTAAATTCGATTTAAATATGAATTTGAATTTATCGGAATACCGGCGCGAATAAGTACGTCGCTTCACTATTGCAAGCGTCCATGAAGTATTGCATTTTATTGTCTATGGGTATTGGTTGCCTGCAAATACCTTATACTTCTTACTACTAGACTGTGCACTATGGCGCAGAAACCGGTCCGAGCGAGAGGGCTCCCTTTGGTAGTGTGTCTCTTTCTAATGAGGTGACCATGACCAAACAGAACATGGGACAAATTGATTGTAAAAACGATAGTTGAAGTATTCCGATATATTGATGCTACCTAACTGCGCTACCTTAAACTACCTAATTTATAGTTAATAAAAAAAAGTGTTTATATTTTTTGGCATCTACATCTCTACCCGTATGGTGTCGGGCGTAAAGAATTTCACCATCCCATGTTTGCCCATGGGTGTCGTAAGAGGCGACGAAGGGAAAAACCAGAGAATGGGCAGCAGCGTTCTCTGTGCACTTGTAAAGTTGTAACAACCATACTGCGATCGCCAACCCACCTGCGAAGCACTCCCCATGAATAGCACAAATAAAACATAGCCCCCATTGCCCGGCAGCCTATACCCTCGACTACGGTAGCGGTCGAAGTTACGGTATGGCAAGGGGTGCTAAGAATCCCGGACGAGATCCGGCTACCCCAACAAATACCGACGCCTGGACCTGGCAACGTACAACACGCGCACACTCCGGACCGACGAAAAAATTATCGAACTCGAATAGGAATTGAGCAGTTTACGATGGAGTATTAAAGGGTTATCTGAAGTTCGAAGAGCAGGGGAGGACTCAATAATCCTCAAATCCCAAGTTTCATTCTTCAAGACCATCGTATAGATTGGAACAAAAAGCTCTCTGATCCTACTCTCAAGCTCATGAAGGAGAGGCGTTAGATGACTCTGCAGTCTTCTGACGGTGCTTAATATACCTCAAAGGATTTCTATGATTTCACATATGGTCTTTTCTCTATTCATTCTATCATTTAGTTGCAGCTGCCTTGTTTTATCTCTGCACCACCCTAAGGTCGACTGGTAGAAAATGCGTAAGGCATTAAGTCCGCCTTTGTACTTATGCATAAAGTTTTAATAAATAAATAAATATGGTCCAGTTGCGTAGACCGTTTTATATATAATTATATTCCACTAGGAATCAATTTGCAAATAATATTAACAGCCGCTGAATTTCACTCGAACAAAGTCCGCCAAAAAATCCGCAAACGGCCATCCTACATTTAGTATTACCAGGCCCAAACATTTAAAAGTACTACTCTTACTCAGAATTAATGATATTTTTTTAAATACAACGAATTGATTAAATATAGGAACTGTAGAAATATTATATACTTTTCTAGAAATATTTAAATACGTGTCAAAGTCTATGAATTGTTCGTTTTGGTATAACATAAAAAGAAAATATAAAATTTTCTACCATTTCTACCAAACCCAATGATTAGTTGAGCTAGCAAGAGGTCAGACAAGGATACACTACCAGCGGAAACCCTCTCACCAGGACCGCTTTTGGTTAGCTACCGCTTATAAGGAAATAGCTAACCTAGGTGTATGACGATAGATTTTATTTTAGCAAAAAAACTAAAAAAACTTTTTTTTTAAACAAAAAAATTTGGTACACAGTCTAGTAGTAAGAAGTATAAGGTCTTTGGTTTCTACAGACAGGCGCGATACGTCAATGCTGTTGGATACCAGTTGTAATAATAAGAGCAGCAGTGGTCTGAATGTTATTATAATCATCGTGGTCCATATTTTATATGCAAGTGACATGCATAAACTCACGCCTTCTTCCCATGGGGAAAGGCAGAAACTACAGAACGCCACCTGCTACGATCCTTACATACTTCTTCTGCTTCACTCACATTCATACGTCTAGTCATACACACACGCCGGTTATGAGTGTTGGGCTTTTCTAAGGAACATCACCAATAAGGTCTACGTGTCTTTCTAGGGCGTCCCCTCCCAGCTTTTCCATTCATGTCTGCCTTGTAATATATACCTGTCGTTAGTCACCTTTCATTCATCCTCATAACATGGCCAAACCATTTACTTTTTTCTAATTTTAGTCACTACATCTTCTTTTAAACCACAACATTGTGACAATGTACAAAAAAACATAAAAAAGCCGTATCTTTGCTTATTTTAAATCGGTGACGGGCATGTGTTAATATGATTATTGACACAGGTCAGTGCATACATAAAATATAATATATGCTACCTCCAATAAGTACAACACCAATTTTATAGAAATTCATCTACCAAAACATACGTGGAATAATTTTGATGGTAACACGTTGTCATCTTTGTCGCATTGTTACGTAGCGCCTGTCTGCAAAGTCTTAAAGCCAGAAATAAAAACCAACACGAGAAGTTCAATATGTATATTTTACACATAAATTCTTTGTCATTAAACACTTCCTCATAACGTCTTCACTAATTTGACATAGATTTTATTTATTACACCAAAACATCCACTAATTAATTGAATTCCAATTTCGTACTTAACCAAATATTTGGTTGAATATTTGGTCAGAATTATATTGTCTTGGGTCAATACTCCCCACGTAAACACTAGTGTATAGTAGTAAAAATGCAATTTTATAATGATCGCTTTCATGAACATTCAAACCTTAAATGTATCGGCTATATGTCAATCTAAGAGCTATTGTTACTACTCGGCAAAATAACTGTGCACTTGGCGCTATCACTTCACTCTGACGTTCGACTCTCGCTATTGGCGTACGAGGGGAACGCGGGGCACCGCGCGGGTAGGCGCGAGTGGGGTCGATGACAGTCGACGTGCACAGTTATTTTAACCGTGATGTAGTTAATATTAAAACCTTACATAGTACACATAGGAAGGTAATATGATATCAGATTATCAGTTGTTGAAGTAGCAATTAGCTTTGGCTCAATATAGACATCACTTGAATATTTACTTATAAAGTTATTAATGTAAATATATCTATAAAGCGACAGACAATGTATCTATTAAACTGATTTCAACAGGATACTCGAGTATATTAATTAGTAAGAATTTTCTAATACAATGCTGCCTTACGGTTGTAAATATCTACTCCAAATATGTATACTCAGTAAAAAGTGACCCTTTTGTAAATGTAAGTACATAAACAGTATTTTGTAAATCACTTTTATATATTTTTTTAACGTTGTATTAAAGTTTAAAGCGCGGAAGCAGCATTTCTCTTTTATTTGGAACACCGTTAAAATTTGCCAATAGTTCATGTATGATGATACAATTTCAGTCGTATTCAAGTAATAGCTACTAAATTATATAACTATAATGAACTATGATAACTTATATAAATTATTTACATCTGCGTAAGAGAATCACAATGCACCATCATAATTATAAGCCCATTCACTCCTATATACATTTATTATAATATGATCGCTCTCAATTTAAGAATACTTCTATTAAATACTTTACTTTCCATTGCTTATAATAATGATAGAAAGACCTGCTGAGCTCCAACAGCAGCGTGCATGCTAAGCAGCCATTTCATAATATACGTATTTAAATTCAAATCATCGTAAGTTCAAATCATCGTAAGTTGGAAATATTCAATGAACTTAAGTGTAATAATGATCGCAGCAGGCGCTTCTCGATACGCTTCCCGATAATATTTTTACTCCAGACATTTTAATTTATAGACCAATTAATTTGACACGAATGAATAACTCTACCTGCATAAATTAATGCTTTAGAATTTAATTTCTACAATTATATCTGTCAGTCGAAGATATTTTACAACTGAAAGTTAATTTGGGTATTTCAATGGTAACAACGATATATATTTAGACATTAATAGATCTTTAAGATACTTATAACATGGAATGTATAGGTTATATGCTTTAAAGTAAATATTATGTACTTTTTGTAAATAATAATTTGGATAGATATATTTTGAATTAATTTTAGTACTTTGGTTTTAAAAAAGGCACAAGGGACCCAAAATTTAAAACTGGAGTGCATGATTCATTCATTCATTACAATTAATCTAAAAAAACATTAACAACAATTATTTTAGAAATAAATACCTATACGACTGTTATGCCTTACTTAAATATTTATTTTAAAATACAATATATATTTCAGATGACAGAGATTTCAATTTAGATTGATACAAAAACAGTTTCGAATTAAAATGCAAATACTGATATATATATACATTGTAATGTTCTTTATTTTACTTAAAATGTTCTAATATTGATGGCAGTGTTATCTCGAGTCATTCAATTAATATCTTACAACGGACTTCTATATTTTCAACGAATCAGTGCAAATCCCTCTTATTACTCTTAAACTATATCAAACACTACGGTAACATAAAACGAAGATACCCGAAACTAATTCATTAATTTACATTCAATGCAATGTAGGAGCAAACATTGTCCAAATAAAATGAGAATTTTGAAACAGAAATTCGTAGCTCTTTGGCTAATAATACAAATGTTTTTAACTCAACAAAAACCGATGGACGTTTAATTTTCCAAAATTCTTACAAAACAGAAGGAAAGGAAAAGTACAAAGTACGTAGAGCCGACGCTCACTCTCTGAGCACCGCCTGTGGCGCGGATGTCACTCTCCAGCACGAAGGGCTCGTCAATGACGTGGATGATGCCGTTAGTGCACTCAACGTCAGGCCTAAACACGTGGATCCAGTGGCCGTTCCACTCAACGTAGTAGTCTGTGAAAATAACAAATTAGTTTAATCTCTAATCATGACTCTAAAATCTCAACATTATAAAGGAAAACAGATAATAATGTAAATGAATCGCTAAAAGCTTACTCTTATCAGATTCTTTGACACGCAGCCGGAGTGGATCGCGTGAAGTTGGCAGAACGAAGGGATGTGTTTCGTTCGCGAGAAGTTTTAAATCAGATACCGTGTACGCGCGCCCGGCCCGGATAACATGCCTCTCTAAAATTTGTTTCGTCTGCAAAATGACAAGGAAGATAAAATAATGATGAAACACACAGACATAACTTCTGAATTATTATGGCAATTTGAAACTTACGAAATAACCAAAGTCTTCCCGGAACAGAGACTTGAAGGCGGAAGGATGCTTGATTTGGAATTTGAGCCAAGCGTGATCGCGAGGCACAAAGTATGTGTAACGATGTTCCATATCATTGAGCTGCTGGTTGAACATCTGACGCTTGCCTAGGTTATACGTGATGCTAAAACAAAATACAAATTTCGTTATCATTATTTCCTAACAAAATGTTTTTGATTCTTCTTCCAAGTATATTTTCAAGTTCTTATTTCTAGTTAATTGTAAGTAAAACATAATACAAGCGAGTGATAGTGATTTTGCTTACTTAAGCATAGGATCCGTTTTCAATTTCTCAAAGACGGTTGTGTAAGGAACTCCCAGTACTCTATCGATGATGTGAACGAAGCCGTTGGTTGCCGCAATGTTAGGAAGTGTCACGGTTGCGTTTACTCCACCACCTTCCACAGTCAGGGTCTGATTCTGACCACGCGTCAGAACATTGAAATACAGATACTTGCGGAGAGAAGCCGTCGGTGCTTGGTAGATCTAAAATAATATAAAAAATGTAGAAAATATGTATGATCAAAAATTTGTCGATGCATTCGGCACCCATGCTATATAATATATATGATGCATATACAACAATTTAATTCAACAGGATCATTCAAAATACAGATAACACATTCCTGGAAAATCTATCGAGAGAGAACATACATTTAATAAAATAAATCACGTAATAGGAATTCACTTTACAACCATGCAACCACAGTAACGATGGAACAAAATGAATAGGGAGACACATTAATTAAAAATAATAAGTACGTTTAAACACAACACCGGGCTGTAAATGATTAAAACATTTATAAAATAAATTGTATTTAAAAATAATTAAACATACAGTTCCGGGTAGCTGATTCCAAATAGCAGCAACCAAACCAGAGAATTAAAACCAATACGACATTAATTTTAATCCGAATCGAATTTTATAATTCGTTGCAATTTCAGATCTCCTTTTACAGTTTTGTGTTCGTTCATAAATTAAATATTCGAATGGAAACAGCACAATGTAAATTAAAATTTCAATGTTTACCTGATTCATGTTGTTGTGAATTATCGCGTCCAATGGCAGTCTCTCACGAACCAAGTGCAAGTTGAGTATATCCCTCAGCTTTTGATGGTTTCTACAAACAAATCACGATTAGATTTCGATTTAAAGCAAACATGCGAATAATTCTGCACTTTGGCATTCTAAAAAAAAAATACAGTATTTAACTTAGTAAAGCTCATCAGAGTGGAACATTATGGAAGCAATCACATCAACACAAAAAGCAAAGTGAAGTAAATAACCTAATGATATTTTGCACGCTGAAGTCGGCCCACGCTTCGTTCGAGGGCGCAAATAGAGTGATATCTTTCGCCAAAGTGAGTTCGTTGAAAAACTGGTTGTTTGCTCCCAGGTCCATGATTACTTCATAGAATTTACAAAGAGGTCCGTCTTCTTTTTCCTGTACAAACAATTCTTATTAGACTCTCAGAGGAAATAAATACTACACCAAAACAATCTTGGTAATCTTTTATCTGGTCGTTGTAGAGGCTTCTGAGATCCTTTTTAGAGCCAACGTTTATCAAGTGACCGGTGTAATTAATTTACGTACTGTTCTTTGTAATGAAATGCGTAATTAACTTCACTCTTTCAGCTGAAATTTACTGAATAATATAGTGTATTCAAATATTTACGTCTACGTTTAATTATGTTTAAATAATGGCCGTACCTTACCTTTGTTACGGATTATCCATTACAAAAGAAGTAAAATCTACAAAATATATTAGAAAGATAGAACAGAGAAAATATATGATAAAGAAGGTGTACAAGTAAGGTATAGTATATAGGTAGGTAGGTAGGTCATGCGTATAAGGCGATAGTACTTACAATTCCCTAAAGTTGTCAAGATCATGCAGGAACGGCAGGATCCAACGGAGCAGGGATGCAAAAACAAAAAAAGATAATAACAAATATTCTTTATACCTACCTGTACTAGTGGGTTCTATCGGTATATATGCTTAAGTAAAGACATAATATAATATGATTTTGCGTTTAAAGGTTTACACACACAAAATACGCATTAACAATTAATACTTCTAAATCAAATTCTACAAATGTTATTATCAACGTTTTTACATTTTAATCTTCATTACTTTACTAAAACTGCGGTTACTAGTGACTTGGGTCCTAAGTTGTTGTATCTAATGAACAAATTACTTACAAATCAACGTTAGGTTGGAGTCTACCAAACAATATAACTATGGCATCAAAGGAAGCTTACCAGACTATCACAGTACTCAAACTTACGCTCGATTGCACACACAAAAACTTTTAAGAACGTGCTCAAATTGATTATACCGTAGATTCTATGAAACGGAAAGGTATGTAATAAAAATAAAGGACACACAAAGATGGATAATAAAATAAGAAATAAATTAAACGCTTAATTTTACCTTCATAGCCTGGGTCCCATTTAAATGGAGCGGAAAGTCAATTATGTGATTGAAATTGTGTTTCTATTAGCTTACAGTACTAGTAGTATTAGTTGAAGAAATGTTAGGTGATGTGTAGAGTATAAGTCAAGTAGTAGTACATCATTATGTGGACAACACAACAAGTAAAGAGGTACACAGTAATTAAACTAGTGATAATGTTGTCAAGAAAATATTGCTGGCTCTCTCCTTAGCTGTGAAATAGCAGAATCTTATACAAAAATCCCTCCACCATACTAAGATCTTTCCAAAACCAAACAAAAATTCAAAGTGAGATTGTATAGTTTTCTAAAAGTCCACTCACCCTGAGGAAATCGATGACCGTAGTATCGACGACCATAAGTGGTCTTTGAATGAGATGGACCACTCCGTTCTTCACTGGTATATTGGCTCTCACAATGTCTGCTAGAACCACGCCTCGGGCATGCTTTGCGTCTCCAGCAACGGTGTTAGATTTTACGTAGGCTATAGAAAAATAATATCATCTTAGAGAAATGGAGAAAGGATTTGAACGTCGCCGTTTATAGAAAGCTTCTTCCAAAAGCTGTAATTATATTGCTTAGTTCTATGACAAGTGATTTGATCAGCCGTTGATTGCCCAATCCCAGTAGAGATTCATCATTATATTTTTATCAACCGATTGCCATTCCCTACTGGACATAGGCCTCACAAATAACCGATCCTGTGACGTGTTTCTAGCAGCAGGTATTAATGAGGCTTAAATACTACTGTCTATCCAGCCTGTAATTTTACATTTGACAGCTCAACAACTAATCATTTAATGATGAATTAATGCGGTACCGATTTGATTTCTTATATCAATCGACTTTATCAATGTAAATATTTTAAGCGATTTAACACATTGTAATTTTATTTTTGCTTGCAATTTAAAAATAAAATAAAATCAAATTTATTATATCCATAATGCACATACAGGTGGTAAATACAGTAACAATGTATACGCCGATATTGTCTAATTGGGATCGTGATGTTACGTTTGACAATATGTGCACGCGAGTATATAAATAACTAGCGGACGCCTCGCGGTTTCCCGCGTAGTTAATAAAAAATAGCCTATGTCACCCGGGGATAGTTTAGCTACCCAACGGTATAAGAATTTTTGAAATCGGTCCAGTAGTTTCGGACCCTATTCGGTACAAACAAACACACAAAGACACAAACAAAAAAATCTTTCCTCTTTATAATATTGGTATAGATGGTATAGATGAAAGTTGCCTGGATTCAAGTGATGATTCCAGTTTAGGTGAAAAATAATCCAACGATTCATCACTATAAAATCGTAAGTATTTTAGCTATTTTATTTGATGTTTTTCTATATGATTATCCAATAGAACTTTATTTATAAAGGAGTGAAGGTTACATTTTGAAAACAGTTGCTGCAACGTAAATTAGATTTAAATGTGAATTTGAATTTATCGGAATACCGGAGCGAATAAGTACGTCGCTTCACTATTGGAAGCGTCCATGAAGTATTGCATTTTATTATCTATCGGTATTGGTTGCCTGTTAATAATTATGAAACTGACAAATGTAAAATACCAGGCTGCACGGAGAATAGAATTGATTTAATGAAATTCGTCACATTCATACAATTCAAGAACCAGTATTTCTTAAAGTGCTTGAAGTTCTAAAATCAAAATCACAAGCATAATGAAATAAAATTCTAAAATCAAATTGCTACAGGTTATTCAAAACATTTCATGTTATATGAGATTCCATTGCGCAAGGCGGACGCTTGGCTGCCCCGTTATGTAAGTCATGCCAATTGCCGTCATACGTCAAAATTAAAGACTACACGACATCACAATAGTGAAGTTAGAATTCCTGACTGACGTACGAACGTATTCCTTCAGCGTGCCCATAAACAAGCAATTACACTGTCAGAGCTGGTATAATTGAATAATTGATCGGCTGCAGTGATCGCGATGCAAGCTTGTCAAAATACGAATATGTTGAAGGTGGATGAAGGAAAAGGCTTCAATTGATTTCATAATATGGCTTTGAAGGCTAAATGATTAGTATTATTAGTATTATTACGGTAAGTAATTATAATAAACTTTTTATTTTTATTCGTGGTGCCTTTCCTAGAAGTCGTTTTAATTTCTCTTACCCATTTCTATTATCACAATGAAAAATTTTATTTTATTAAAAGTTCAAAGCCACAATTCTTGGAAGCGAAGTTAAGTTCCCAAAAACAGAACAAGGCATAACAGTATTACTTTTTTTCCACTAAATCGGTTATAATAATAGAACACAGAAAGGGGTGTACCCAATTGTTGCGAAGTTTATTACTGCGACGCACGTTACTGTGAAAGTTTACCATTGCGACGTACGCTGTCGCGAAAGTTCTTTACTGCGATGTACGTTACTGCGAATGTTTACCATTGCGAAGTACGTTGTCACGAAAGTTCTTTAATGCGATGTACGTTACTGCGAAAGTTTACCATTGCGACGTTCTTTACTGTGACGATTGGAGTTTCGATAACACGCTATTGCGATTTAGGTCATCTAGGAGGGTTGTAGATACAGGTGATAGTGGAAATATTATATTGTTGGACATGACTAACAAATGAGCAAATATTTTAAGCAAATTTAATTATAATTGAACCAAAAGTTAATAATATTAAAAAACATAAACGAAATTCATGGACCTATATATCTAAGTCGACTTATGAATATTCATAAATTTTATTGTTTACAAAACAAACATATACAATTACAGAAGGACAACTTATGTACAAAGGCTTAACCAATAATTGGGTTATTTGAGAGCAAATAAAATGTGCAATGTAGCGACACATAAATTCTGCAAACGCTTGAGCTTATCAAGAAGTTCCTCAGTCGCATCAAGGAAGCAGTATTTTGCATTTATGTGTGTTTGCTATCAATTTTGTAGTGTACGACGTAGGTACAGTAGCCGTTAGAGAGAAAACCATACATTTTATGTTTTATTTATGTAGATACCTTTAAACGAGCAATTCATGTATATACATATATATAATCTGATCTCGGAAACGGCTCCAAAGATTTTCATGAAATTTAGTATCGGTATACCGGGTAGCAGTCATTTCACTTGTTGTGAGTACCACTCTCCAATTTTATTGCTTCTTGATTTCTTCTACCCTTCACCTTTTATTTGTCTAACCCGCAATCTAATTCGCTTTTTTTCATAAAATTTCTCAATGTTTTCAAATTTCATATTGCACTGGCAGCTGTCAACTTGACATTTCATTTCTTTTCATTGTCATTAGATTATTTTTCGTTTAGAAACAGGTTGACAGTGCGCCCAGTATATTAGCTTTGTGCAGTAGTTTTGACTATTTATTATTTTTCTTTAATCTTCGCTTTATTTCTTTTATGTTTTTATAGTATGCTGCTGCTTACGCGGGCGATGAGATTATTTGAGCTTGTTGCTTATTTGTGTTGTAAAGCTTTTCTTATATGTTTTAACACACAACTGGCGGGTGGATATAAATTGGCCTCCGCTTAAATATTTTTTTATTTTTTTAGTAATTTTTGTTTTCATATTTTTGGTATTCTATCATATATATATTTTATTTATTTATACATTTTCGATGTCAAGCAATAATGACAGCAGCGACGCCGAAAGCTTTGTTACTGCAAGTAGTGATGACAGTTTTGTTAGCATTCCGACCCTTGCTGACACACTTGATCTGTTTAAGAACTATCTTTCAAATAGGAAGCAGAGTGTCAAAGTAGGGCAACATATAAGTGATGTCACGGATGTGTCATACGGCGTCCCCCAAGGAAGTGTATTAGGTCCAACGCTCTTCCTAGTATACATAAACGACCTATGTAACATGAAAATTCCTAATGCCAAAGTCCTGTCGTACGCCGACGATACTGCTGTCATCTTCTTTGGTAAGACATGGCATAATGTGCAGCTAAGTGCTGAATCAGGAATGTCCCAGATTGCGAATTGGCTCAATGCCAATGTTCTCACATTAAATACATCCAAAACAAACTTTATAAGTTTCAGCATCTGCAATCGTACACAACCAAATTGCGATTTTCGTATCACTATTCACAGTTGTGATGGTACTAATGTTGATAAATGTAGCTGTTCTAGCATTGGCAAAGTTTCTAGCACAAAATATCTAGGGGTAACGCTGGATCAGAGATTGTGCTGGTACCCCCATCTTGAGCAAGTTGCAAATAGAGTCCGCAAGCTAAATTGGATCTTTAAGACCCTGCGTCACGTGCTACCTAGGTCCATACAGAGAAGCGGTAAGCCTGCTAGAAATGTGCTCACGCAAATATATATTTCTCTTGCGCAATCAATACTGATATACTGTATTCCTGTTTGGGGTGGGGCAACAAAATCTAAATTCATTCAATTGGAGCGAGCACAACGAGCCCTGCTCAAAATAATGTATTTTAAAAAAAGGAGATATTCTACAGAGAACCTCTACAAACTTAGTGATGTATTGTCAGTTAGGAAACTATACATTACTCAAATAATTTTAAAAAAACACAAAACCTTACCTTATAATGCGGATATACACGCTAGGAGAAGAAAAGATAATATAGTTCAACTACCTGTAACCAAGACCAATTTCGGATCTATGCAATTTAGTAAACGATCAGCTCAATTATATAACAAAATAAATAAAGCAATTTTCGTATATTCAAAATCTTATCATATATGTAAAGAAATGTTGACTGACAGGTTAAAACCACTGACATATGAAAAAACTGAGACTCTCCTACAACAAACGTAACTTAATACAAGTGCACGACCAACTCTCACACTCATTGAGACTCTCTCATAGCCACACGTACATTCACACACGCATACACATACAACCACACATCCGCAACACTCATGTACATTCAACAACACACGCACACTCATGCATACGCACACACACGTTTACATAACTATACTTTGTTTAACTACTCCCATGTACCGTTTTTATTGTGTTTTAAGTAAGTACCTACTGTTGTGAAGGAGCGGAGTCTTTTAATACAGGCATTATTTGCTTAAATGAAGACTCCAAACCCAAAATTGTTTGTTTATATTTTTTTAGACACAATAAACGTTATTATTATTATTATTATGTCTTTTATTTAACTTTTTTCTTATTTATTACATTTTTAAATATTTTTACAAAACACACAAAAAAGAAAAACATTTAAAAATATAAAAAATAGAGACCCACCGGTATCGGGAACAAGGTCCAAGCTACCGGCGGTCAGGGCTCCAGAGAGAGGAACCTCCTAACAATACGAGCCGTGTCCAGCAGTACTGCTTTCTGGATCAGGCCCTTGACCCAGCCGCCTAACGAGAGCCTCCTAAGGTGTTGGTCGAGGCTCGTGGCTATTAAGCCATGGGCTGACACGACTATCGGTAAAATGATCGCTGAGTCCACATCCCACATGTCGACAACCTCGCGAGCCAAGTCAAGATACTTGATTTGCTTATCTTTCTCGGCTTTCACGAGGTTCCCGTCATGCGGGACAGTTATGTCAACAATCATTGCACGCCTCTCGATTCGGTCCACCACCACTATATCAGGCGTATTAGCGATAATAGTTCTGTCAGTGATGATGGACCGATCCCAGTACAATGTGATATTGCCATTCTCGAGAACTGGGTCGGGCACATACCTGTAGTACGGCACCTCCGACGCCACAAGAGTGTATTTCAGAGCAAGTTGCTGATGGATAATCCTGGCTACAAGGTTGTGCCTATGCAAGTACTCTTCGTTAGCTAGACGAGAACAACCAGAGATAATGTGGCGGATCGATTCACCCGGACGGTGACATGCCCGACAGATGTCAACCGTGCCATCCTTCACAATAAATCTCCGGTAGTTATTCGTCATGATAACTTCGTCCATAATTGCACAGACGAAACCTTCGGTTTCCCCAAAGAGGTCACCGAATCGCAGCCAGGCTACGGACGCTGATTGATCTACTTCGGACCCATGTAGGGCCCGGAAAAAGCGTCCGTGAAGCTCCTTACTCTGCCATACCTCCTTGCGGTCGTTAGTGTCAAGCACTACAGGCTTGCGCCAGTTCTCATTCGCCAAGGAGAGCGGGGTGAGTCCCTTGTCCACTGCTACTACATCTCGATGAATACCCACGTCGGTGTTTAGAAAATATTCTCTGAGATTGCATATCTCGCGGTTGTGGAGGTTTTTGGCATTTAAAAAGCCTCGGCCTCCACACTTCCGCGGGATATACAATCTCATGACTGACGATCGTGGGTGATGCATTCGATATGCAGTCAGCAGTGTACGGACCCGCCTATCCAGGGCGTCAAGTTCCGTTTGAGTCCATTTGAGTATGCCGAAAGAGTACATCAGCACCGGCATGACCCAACCGTTGAAGGCGCGCACCTTGTTTCCGCCCGAAAGAAGGCTATTGAATACCTTCTTCAGGCGGCCAAAGAAGCGTTCCCTCAACGATTGCTTCATGTCTATAGTACTGATACCTAACGCTTCCGACATACCCAAATACTTATAGGTTTCGTTTGGAGAGAGGGATCTCAGGTTTATGGAATCCGCAAGTTGAATTCCTACGGATTCCACAATCTCCCCTCGCTTTACATGCATGACCGCACATTTGTCCACACCAAACTCCATCCTGATGGCGCTACTAAAAGTTTCAGTTACCTTTAGTAGCTCCATCAGCTGAAGATTGCTGGGGGCAAAAAGCTTCAAGTCATCCATGTAAAGGAGGTGAGATATAACCTGACCACCTCTCTTCAACCGATAGCCTAGCCCTGAATTCTCCAGCATCATGCTTAGAGGATTCAAGGCTAGGCAAAACCAAAGTGGACTCAAACTATCGCCCTGGAATATACCTCGCTCGATCCTTACAGGTTCACTATTCCTCTGGATATTTCGACATCCTGGATAGCGAAGGACTGTGCTCCATTGCCTCATACACGACATCAGAAAGGTGCGTAGAGTTGTATCTATTTTATACAATTCTAGCACCCTCATGAGCCATGTATGCGGCACCGAGTCATAGGCCTTCTTATAATCTATCCAACATGTCGACAGATCCTTTCGGGAACGCCGAACCTGTTGGCTAATGGCCATATCAATAAGGAGTAGCTCCTTAGTACCGCGGGACCCGTTCCTACATCCATTCTGAGAGACCGACATGATGGAGTTATTGTCAACATGTTTATTAATTTTTACTCTCAAAATGGATGTAAGAACCTTATAGATCGTTGGTAAACATGTAATTGGTCTATAATTTTTGGGTTCCGCTGCTACCAGACTTGTGGAGCAGGTGGGTTATTCCTGTTGTAAGGAACTTGGGTAGCGAACCAGACTCTAAGGCTGCCTGGTACTGAGATGCCAAACGAGCGTGCGACCTTTGTAGCCACTTGATCCAAAAGTTGTGCAGTCCGTCCGGTCCTGGAGATTTCCAGTTCGGCAACGGACGGACTGCACGGGCTACATCTTGGGGGCTGATCGTGATAGCCCCCATTTCTTGTATTGGATCACACGCTCGTTCGACCTCCCGAGTCCATTCACCTTCGGTGTGACTGACAGGCACCGACCAGATGCTGCGCCAGAATGAAAACATTGCGTCATCATCCGGCAGGTGCGTATCAGTCACACCTTGGTCGGGTCGCTCCCAAGCCCGATAAACCCACCTTTCATTACTTTGGAATGTGCGATTCTGGGTGTATCGCTCCACTCTTCGCCTGTACCTACGAATACGGTTTGCCCATGCATACGCTTTTTGCTTCAGGAAGTCGATGCGCTCTGTGACATGGGATATATAGTCTCGGGGGCTGACATCAGTCCCCGAAAACGCCCGTCTCACAAAGCGCATCACTCTTGGGCGACTATTGCCCTCCCTGAAACAAATTAGTTTGCCGATGAGTGCTCTGGCCCCACCAATACGACGTTCGATCCTGCACTGCCAAGCCGGTACGGCTGGTTTCGGTCGTGTAGCTCTGTCATCTGCAAATTTGACATGAGCTACACGACATGCCGCTACAGCCGCGCAGTACATAATCGAATGTGTATCAGTGAGGTCTTCGCAGTCATCAAAATAGTTTGACAACTGCGAATCCAGAACAGCCACCAGCGCCCTATTTTTGTTATGCATGGGCAAACGAGGTAATCGTGGCCTAAGTTCGGGTGGCATGTAGCGATAATCCCGAATAGCACACTCCAAAGCACTCCTCAATTCCTCATTGCACTGGGTACTTACGTTTGTAACCCTGTCACTACTCTCCACGTCAGCATTGATGGCAATATGGTTTGACTGTGGTGGTACCACAGCCTGCGACGATGGGGCAGTGACACGGTTACCCATTTCCGTTCGGAGGCGATCAAGTACAGTATCATCCAACATACGATTACGCTGGATGACCCGCACCTGATCCGAAAGTCGTTGGGCCGAAACGTTGACGGCTGGCTCAAGCACCTGAAACAAAGTTATTATTATTATTCCGTTTATTTAGCTTTGTACACACTTTATACTTACATTTTTAAATATTTCTTTATAAAAAACAAATCATTAAAAAAAAAACATTTAAAAATATAACAAAAATGGTTGTCCACCGGTGTCGGGAGCAGGGTCCAAGCTACCGGTGGTTAGGGCTCCAGAGACAGGAACCTCCTCACAATGCGAGCCGTATCGAGGAGTACTGCCTTCTGTATCAGGCCCTTGATCCAACCGTGCAGTGACAGCCTCGACAGATGGTCGTCGAGGCTCTTGGCCATCAGGCCGTTGGCCGTAATGACAATCGGCACAATGATCGCCGAGTCCACATTCCACATGTCGACAACCTCGTGTGCTAAGTCGAGATACTTGATTTGTTTCTCTTTCTCAGCTTTCACGAGGTTCTCGTCATGCGGAATGGTGACATCGATTATCATTGTGCGGCGCGCTAATCGGTCTATCACCACTATATCTGGCTTATTAGCAACAATAGTCCTATCAGTGATGATAGACCGATCCCAGTACAACGTGACATGGTCATTTTCGAGAACTGGGTCGGGCACATACTTGTAATACGGTACCTCCGATTCCACTAGATTGTACTTCAAAGCAAGTTGCTGGTGAATAATCCTGGCCACTTGATTATGCCTGTGCAAGTACTCGCCGTTAGCGAGACGAGAACAACCAGAAATAATATGTCGGATGGATTCACCCGGACGGTGGCATGCCCGACATATGTCAACCGTGCCGTCCTTCATTATATGTCTCCGGTAGTTATTCGTCAGGATAACTTCGTCCATAATTGCACAGACAAAACCTTCAGTTTCCCCAAAAAGGTCGCCGAAACGTAGCCAGGATACGGACGCTGGGAAATCTATATCGGTCCCATGTAGAGCCCGATAGAAGCGCCCGTGTAGCTCCTTGCCTTGCCATACTTCTTTGCGTTCATCAGTAGTTAGTATTACAGGCTTGCGCCAGTTCTCTTTAGCCATGGACAACGGGGTGAGTCCCTTGTCCACTGCGACCACATCCCTGTGCATACCCACTTCAGATTTAAAAAAATATTCTCTGAGGCTGCACACCTCGCGGTTGTGAAGAGTCTTGGCGTTTAAAAAGCCTCGACCCCCACACTTCCGCGGGATGTACAGTCTCATCACTGATGATCGTGGGTGATGCATCCGGTTTGCGGTCAGCAGTGTCCGGACCCTCCTATCGAGGGCGTCAAGCTCGGTCTGAGTCCATTTGAGTATGCCGAAAGAGTACATCAAAACCGGCATGACCCAACTGTTGAAGGCGCGCACCTTATTTCCGCCTGACAAAAGGCTATTTAATACCTTTTTCAGGCGGCCAAAGAACCGCTCCTTCAGCAGTTGCTTCATGTCAGAACTGTTGATGCCCAACGCTTCCGACATACCCAAATACTTGTAAGTTTCGGTCGAGGAGAGGTGTCTGAGGTGTATGGAATCAGAGAGTTGAATTCCCTCGGATTCCATAATCTCCCCTTGCTTTACATGCATGACTGCACATTTGTCCACACCAAATTCCATCCTGATGGAGTTACTGAAGGTTTCAGTTACCTTCAGTAGCTCCGTCAGTTGGAATTTGTTGGGGGTAAAGAGTTTCAGATCATCCATGTAAAGGAGGTGAGATATGACCTGACCACCTCTTCTCAACCGATAGCCTAGTCCTGAATCCTCCAGCAGTGTACTTAGAGGATTCAGGGCTAAGCAGAACCAAAGTGGACTCAAACTGTCGCCCTGGAATATCCCCCGCTTAATCCATACAGGCTCATCATCCCCCTGAATCGGTCGACATCCTGGATATCTAAGGACTGTCTTCCATTGCCCCATACATGACTGAAGGAAGGTGCATAGAGTTGCATCTATTTTGTATAACTCCAGCACCCTCATGAGCCATGTATGTGGCACAGAGTCGTAGGCCTTCTTGTAGTCTATCCAGCATGTCGACAGATCCTTGCGGGATCGACGAACCTGCTGGCTTATGGCCATGTCAATGAGGAGTAGCTCCTTAGTGCCGCGGGACCCATTCCTACATCCATTCTGAGAGGTAGACATTATTGAGTTAGCTTCAATGTGTTTATCAATTTTTGCTCTCAGGATGGATGTAAGAAGTTTATAAACCGTCGATAGGCAAGTAATTGGTCTATAATTCTTGGGTTCCGCGGTACTACCTGTCTTATGGAGCAGGTGGGTAACGCCTGTTGTTAAAAACTGCGGCAGCGACCCAGTCTCTAAACATGACTAGAATTGAGATGCCAGTAACGCGTGTGAGCTGCTATACCATTTTAGCCAAAAGTTGTGCAGTCCGTCCGGTCCCGGAGACTTCCAATTCGGTAGCGGACGAACTGCTTTGGCTACATCAGGTGGACTGATGATTACTTTTTCCATTTCTGGTATAGCATCACACACGCGCTCGACATCACGCATCCAGCCACCCTCAGTGTGACAGACGGGCACCGACCAGATGCTTCGCCAGAATGTACTCGTGGCGACATCATCCGGGCGGCACACGTCAGTCACACTGTGCTCAGGTCGCTCCCAAGTTCTGTATACCCACCTCTCATCACTCTGGAACATGCGATTCTGCGAGTACCGGTCAACCCGCCGCTTATACCGCCGAATACGGCTGGCCCATGCCAAGTCGATGCGCTCCGTGACACGGGACATGTATTCTCGAGGACTGATTCCAGTGCCCGAAAACGCCCGCCTCACGAAGCGCATCACGCGTGGTCGTGTATTGCCCTCCCTGAAACAGCATAGTTTGCCGATGAGTACCCTGGCCCCATCGATACGCCGTTGGATCCTGCATTGCCAGGCTGGCACGGCAGGCTTTGGCCGAATAGTCTCGTTTGGGAACTTAACATTGGCCAAACGACATGCCGCAACAGCCCCGCAATACAGGATTGAGTGCGTATCAACGAGGCTCTCGCTGCTTTCAAAGATATTCTTAAGCAGCGAGTCCAAGGCACACACCAGCGCCCCATTCTTCTTGTGCATAGGCAAGCGTGGCAATCGGGGTCTAAGTTCAGTCGGTGTTGACCTATACTCGCGAAGCGCATCCTCCAGTGCGCTCCTCAATCTTTCATTGCACTGGCTACTTACTGTAACAACCCTATCATCTGCCTCTTCGGTAACATGATTGGACCGCGGCGGGATCACAATAGTGGCTGGCGGTGTCGCGGTCTGTGTCGGGGTTGAGACGATTTGGTTGTTCAGCACTTCTGAGCGCAGCCTATCAAGTGCGGCGTCGTCCAACCTGTGATTACGCTGGATGACCCGCACCTGATCCGACAATCGTTGGGCTGAGACGTTTACAGTTGGTTCAAGGTCCCGAAACAGAGACAGCATCCTAGCACGGTACGCAGTGAGGTTAGTTCCCCCCTCAGTAGACCCGTAATATGCGCGCATGACGTTCTCATTCATATTTTGAGTCCATCTCATGCGCTGCACACAACCACCGGCAGCGGGGACCCGGCTTGGAGCCGGTTGGCTCCTAGGTCCCAAACTCCTCGGCAGCCGGCCTCTCCCCTGCCGACGTACAGGTGTTGGCGACGTCGGCGGGGAAAAATACTCGTCGCTCGAGCTCGACGCGGCATCAGCCACCGATGACACAGGTGATCCGAGGTCCGGCGGCGGCGGGGCGGAGCTGAGCGACGAGTCCGGGGGTAGAAGTCGTGCGCGACTAGCTGCTGCTCTCGTCAACATTATGCTTTTTCCTTAAACATTTTCACTTTTTCCTTAAACATTTTCACTATATTTGACGTCGTCACTGACATACCTACGTCAACTGGTTTTTTGTATTTTTTATGAATTGGATTGGTTTTTTGAGTGGATATTATAGGTGAATTGGTTTTATTTTCTTATTGGTTTCTTCTTTTGGGTACTTTGTTCGTATTTGGTGATTGTAGAATTTTTTAAATTAATTAAATTGTGGAGGAAAATCGCAAACATGTTGACATTTTAGTGTTGCCAGTTGTTGTTATTATTATTATTATTACTTGAATCCCAATTTTCCGATGTTCCGAAGAATTTTAATGTAGTCCATATAAATGCCCAAAGTATTCCGGCTCACCACTCTGACATGCTAGCCTCTCTTGACTGTAAGAACATCCACGCCATCCTTATCTCCGAGTCTTGGCTAAAACCATGTCTCCCATCCACATCCTATTCCTTGCCGGGGTTTCAACTGATAAGAAATGACCGTGCGCGTGGCGGTGGAGGTGGTGTTGCTATTTACCTTCGCCCACACATTCCTTTTTCAATTATTGATATGTCAGCACAGCCTCCCCCGTCAAACGCGGGCGAGCATCTCTTTATAGAAGTCACCCTAAACCTTACAAAAATCCTTCTAGGTGTTTATTACAGCCCTTCATCTCGAATAAATTTCTTCTCTTCTTTTGAAACTATCCTAGAAAACCTGTTGCCTTCTTACAGTCATACAATCATTATGGGGGACTTCAATACTTGCTTATTGAAGAACGATGCCCGCTCCTCTTCTTTTCAATCAGTCCTTCAATCTCTGAACCTATCCTTACTTCCCTTAAGTGCCACACACCATTTTCCTAATTGTAACCCGTCACTCTTAGACCTTGTTATTGTTTCCTCTTTACAACATGTCGGCAAGCACGGCCAGTGCCCTGCTGACATGTTTTCCTATCATGACCTCATTTTCCTCTCATACAAAGTTCAACCTCCTAAGCCAAAACCTAAAATTCTCCTGCAGCGCAATTTTGGTGGAATGAATATAGAAGATCTCCGAAGGGATGCCAGCAACATTGACTGGGAACCCCTGGTCAGCCTTGAGTCAATTGATGACAAAGTGAACGTGTTGACGGACAACCTTTTGCAGCTGTATGATGTTCACGCTCCCATACGTGCAATAAGAATTAAACATCTTCCGGCGCCATGGCTAACAGGCGACATTAAAGAGTTAATCCACAGGAAAGCTGTTGCCAAAACCAAATTTAAATGTCGTCCCACGTCGCCGAACCGGGAGAAACTTTTGGACGCACGAAATCGCTGCAATAAGGTGTGTAGAGACGCTCAACGACGCCATATCCACACCTCGGTTGAAAATGGAGACCCAGCTAAAGTCTGGAAATTTCTTAAATCCATAGGAGTTGGGAAATCTCGCCAAGAATCGATTACTAAAGACCTTGATCTTGATCAACTAAATCAGCACTTCTCGTCTTCATCCTCATGTAATGGGACCTTGAAAGCAACTACTTTGAGCTATCTTTCAAACCTTCCAACTCCGGATCGTCCCCTATTTATTTTTAGTCAATTCTCTGATTGTGATGTTAAGAAGAGCATAGTGTCAATTACCTCTAACGCAGTTGGCAGTGATTGTGTCAGTCGAAAAATGATACTCCCTGTCCTCGACGAAATCCTTCCTGTCCTTTGCTATATCCTTAACTACTCAATATCCCATGGGGTCTTTCCATCAGCTTGGAAAGAGGCCAAAATCACTCCTTTACCCAAAAAGGTCAATCCTACTTCCTTTTCCGAATACCGTCCTATCTCCATCTTGCCGTTCCTCTTCAAAGTCCTTGAACGCCTTGTCCACAATCAGCTTAGTGCTTTTCTTTGTAAGAATAGTCTGCTGAATCCTTTTCAATCTGGTTTTCGTCCTGGTCACAGCACAGCTACTGCCTTAGTGAACGTTACGGATGACATACGGCTAGGCATGGAACGAGGACATCTGACGGTTCTTTGCTTGCTAGATTTTAGTAATGCATTTAATGCTGTCGATTTCGATATCCTGCTTGGCATACTTCGGTCGCTTAACATATCTCCAACGGCGATTGATTGGTTTCGTAGTTACCTGTATGGCCGCCGGCAACGTATATGCATAGAAGAATCTAACTCTTCTTGGTGTTATACAACTGCCGGTGTACCTCAGGGTGGCGTTTTATCTCCTTTACTCTTCGCAATATTTATAAACGCTATCTCCAAAAAGCTTCTCTCCTCCTACCACCTGTATGCAGACGATTTACAAATCTACAAACAAGCTGCCCTTGCAGAGTTAGCTGATGCAATTAATACATTAAATAAGGATTTGGCAACAATTTGTGAATGGACTGAAGCAAATGGGCTTCAGGTAAATCCGTCGAAGACCCAGGTCATAGTTGTTGGCAGCTCTGGGATGATTCCAAAAGTAAATTGGACACAACTTCCTCTGGTACAATTTAACGGAACTACTATTCCAATAAGTGAGAAGGTTAAGAACCTTGGGGTTTGGATTGACAGATATCTGTCTTGGGGTCCGCAGCTTCAGGACGTAAGCCGCAAAATGTTTGCATGTGCCAGGTCCCTTAGACGATTGCGGAACTTTCTTCCCACTGCCACTAAAATTGCGCTTGCACAGTCCCTTCTGCTTCCAATCCTTGACTATGCTGATGTCAGTTATCTCGATCTCACCCAGGCACAACTAGATAAACTTGAGCGTGTTCAAAACCTTTGCATAAGATTTATATTTGGCTTGCGCAAATATGATCACATTTCTGAATTTCGGACAAAGCTCAAGTGGCTTCCCATACGTCTTCGCCGGGATTCTCATATTTTATTTCTGCTTTACAGTATTCTATACAATCCTACAACCCCCTCTTATCTCAAAGAACGTTTCAAGTTCCTTCATGACACACATAATAGATACCTGAGGTCATCGGAAAACTTGGGACTAGAGATGCCGATGCATTCCACCAGATTTTACGACAAATCTTTTACGGTTCAAGCGGTGCGATTGTGGAATGCTTTGCCTGTGTCAATAAGGCGAGCTCAATCTCTGCCCATTTTTTAAACTATGGTAAAGAATCACTACCTCTCTCTTTAGTAGTTGTTTTCTTGATTTCTATGTTTTTGTTCCATACTTATAACTGTATATATTTTTATATATAGTATGTTTATATATATGTATTTATTTTATATATAAATAGTATACCAATAGACTACCTACAGTACTTTCTTTCCTTTCTTTTTTAAAATCCATCCAAAGGTTGTCGCTTTTAGCGATAAGGCCGCCCATTGTGTCACCCAGTGTATTTTTTTTTTCTTTATCTATACTTTCTGTAACTTATTTGGTGTACATAATAAAGAGTATTCTATTCTATTCCTTTCGGGGGCTATAAATCGATCTAGCCAGGTTTCATTTTTAGAAAAAATCGTTTTCTCTATTTTCACCCGAGTAGAGCTCGGTCACCCAGGTACTGTTGATTAAGTATCTAATGTGCAATATACTTAGACAGGCACCTACATGAATTTTGTTTATGTTTAATTTATTACTTATTATCTTTTGGTGCAATTATAATTAAATTTGCTTACAATTTTTGCTCATTTGTTAGTAATGACCAACAATATAATATTTCCACTATCAACAGTATTAGCAATCCTCCTAGATGACCTAAATCGCAATAGCATGTTATCGAAACTGCAATAGTCAGAGTAAAGAAATTTCGCGACAACGTACGTCGCAATGGTAAACTTTCGCACTAACGTACATCGCAGTAAAGAACTTTTGCAACAACGAACGTCGCGATAGTAAACTTTCGCAGTAAAGTACACCGAGGTAATGAACTTCGCAACAATGGGGTCCACCCTACAGAAAGCTATATAAAAACTGGCAAGTGCATGTCGGACTGCGCAAAATTAATTTGGTTATAATAGAAAAAATGAGGGAATTTCAAAGAAAAAGAAAAATCTGATTTATCAATATATTGGTATTTTTTTTTGTAAAATATATGTATTTATATATATTAACACAAAATTTTAAGTTCTTAGGTCAATGGGAAGTTAGAAAATTCTTCGAAACAAAATATTGTAAAAAAAGCTGACTTTGGTGCCATCTCATTCCTTATTTCTTCAATATTTTTTAAAACAAAAACACATTTATTACACTCGATGGGTTAGGCTTAAAATGTTTTTTCGCGGCCCCCTTACTTGTATGGCTAATAATTTTGTTTTTTTTGTCTAATATTTTTTGAGAATTTGTATGGCTTTGGGTCAACAATATTCTTATACTGTGAAAATTTTAAGACTGTAACTCCAACCGTTTGGTTGTAAAAACCGTGTGACAGACGGCGGTCAGACGGACAGACAGACAGACACGTGAGTGACTACGTTTGGACCCCTCGGGAACGGAACCCTAAAAATAAACTTTATATCAGCTTTTAAGTCTGGCGAGGTAGGCAAAGTAATCTATCTATCAGCTTGATCAAAATGCCAGTAGCTCTTATCGTGAGGAACGCTTGAAAGCTTGCCCTTTGCCTGCATTTGTGTCTACCTAGCTGTAGTTGGGTTCAGCTAAAAGGTCAGAGATTTTCGATCTATTATTAAAGACTGAATACAAAATATGCAAGGTAATATTTTTTAGCTGGTTATTTTTGTGCCAGGCAACTTTTGGACATTTCCAAAGAGATGAAACCAATTAGCTTTCTTCTTGCGCAAAATGCTGCGCAATACCTAACAATTAACTGTGATCAAATAATGATGTACGGAATTAGGACCTTCCTTTAATATCTCAATCCACTTCTTTTCGAGGTGATAGGGAAAAAAATTGTTGTGCCTAGTAGATGACCAAACTTAATCAGGTGTACTACGCTAACTTAGCAAAGCGCAGGTGAACGCATCGGACATGGTTTCAACAGAGGCACCGCATTTCGCTAGATTACCTTGTATGCTTGCAGCAATGGCCTACTTGTATTCGCAGTCGATTGATTGTTTTCCATACGCTCACAATCGATTGATTGGTTGGACTTAGACCACTACAGGTCACATCAGTTGGCAGATGCTCTTATAGCTAGATTCATGTACTTACTTATCTCATCCTTCCCATTCATAACGGTACTGAACGATATGATGACCTTGACATTGTCTCCGAAGGCCAGAGTCTCAAACTCCTTAGTATCAGGCGTGGCATGGGTGAACAAGACATGGTGAGGAATCACATGCCCGTCTATGACTTTCTCGTCTATCAAATCCGATCTTGTTGTTGGCTGCAAAAGAAAGTAAACTTTATTTCTGTGCTTTTAAAAAGGGTTTTCGCCGTCTACTTTCGGAAAGAAATATACCTTTACCTTGAATCCTTCATCGACTGGAATAAAGAACGTGTGTCTGCCGTCGGAGTCGAATACTTTGTTCTTTTTAAGCTGGTTCACTTTCTGTCTGAAGGATCTGTGGAAAAATGCATCTTTAGAGCTTATACTTTCTTGTTTTATTTGAGTGGACGTACATATACCTAGGTGCAAAGCAGAAATAGCCGTTTTAGTCTCTATTGACTTGTGTCCATATGAAACGATCGCTACCTAAGGTCTCGAACCTAAGGTCCAAACAGGTAATGTCAAACTCCTATTTCTAGTAGGCACATCTACTGACAGATACATTACTGGGTTGGCCTTTAATCAGACAATTTCAAACTATGGCCAACTAACAGTGTAAGCATTGAGTAGTACATATAATCTCAATGAGTGTAAGTAATATTTCATAGAATGGCCACTTCAATTGCCAATTCAAAGATCTGGCTACGACATAAACGTCACTTTAACTGACTTAAGGACTTGATTCACATGTTTTCAGACATAACATAAATGAAGAGTGCTGTAATACACTTTAGTCTAACCTTGACCCGCTAGCAATAATTCACGAACTCTGAATACAAAATTCATTAAATTCACTACAGAATTCAATTCGAATTCCTAGCGTGTACTACAGCCTTAGTAGCAATTGCATTTCAGATAGATAGGTAGTATCCAGTAATTGTATTGTTTGTTTTGCGAACTCAACATGAAAAAGTTCAATGCAACGATAATTTCGGTTCACCGCGAGTTTGGCCGTAATTGAAACACTAGCAGCGAAGTAATTAAGTTCAAACTTGTTTCATTTTCAGGCTTATTTTGCAGACTTTTTATTAGTACCTTTCATGTATAACGTGTACTTAACTATTAAGGACAATTACGATGCAAACCAGGCTTGTGTAATTGTTCATTAAATGGAAATTTTAATACCAATTTGCACATTACTTTCGACGAATAATTGCGTGATTACAACTTACAAAACGTGGTTTTGTAATTATTTTGGCTGAAAATTATGTAATTTAATTCAACCTGTACTGTACCGTTGTGAGACAAACTTCTTGTGTTTTATTGTACGTTTAGGCTTTTATTCAAAGTAATGTATTTGATATTTATTCTTCTATATCATAAGATCCTAAAGCAAATTAAAATAATAGTAAACCCGACATTTGGAATACTTCTAATTATTGGATTGCTTTACGGAAAATCGCGTATTTTCCTTAGATACAAGAATTCTTATTAAAGCTAATATAAAATCTCTTCATCCAGAAGGGCAGTTCTCCGAAGGATCCGCCCTTTTCTAAGAAGGATGAAAAACAATAGACCAATTAAAAAGTAAAAAAATAATTTAATTACTTATTATTGTTTATTTTTTTGTTCCGGTGGTGTTTACCTTTAAGTACATGTTGCACTGTGTAGAGCTTATACTTTACGCATGTTTTAGTTTTGTTTGTAGATAAGTGTAAACAATTTTTGCAAACCTAATAAATAAAATATCATACATCTCTACAAAAATATTCTGTAATGATTTACCTGAGTCGATGCTGTCCAATATTGAAGAGGTCTGAATGCTCCAGGAAGTGATAGGCATTAGGGTTATAGACCGGGGAGCTGATAGAACTGGGTCCATGAGGCTGCAGCGGCAGTAACACTTGGTCTATCACGTGCAGGACCTAAAACAAAAGAATAGAATTAGGATCATGGCAATACCAATAACATTTGTTAAACGTAAGGTAGGACGTCCTCAGGCTAAGAGGAGAGAAGATCTTCGCAGGGTGGCTAGTAACAGCTGGATGAGAGTTGCTGAGAATTAACATTAATGGTGTGCGATTGGAGAGGCCTATGTCCAGCAGTGGACTGCTGTATGCATATGATGATGACAGCAATACCTTTCTACATCCTTGTTTGTCCTAGGAAGTCAACACTTCAGCGTACGACTGGGACTAAAGCCGATTTTAGAATTATAATGCTTGCTTAGTTTTGGGTTTGCTTGCATAGCTAAGGTATTTTTCATACTTGTGTGCAGACCATAAACAATTTAAAAGAAACATCAGATATGTGTACTAAGTTAAATTATATTAGCATTGTTGTAGAGATGAATTCTAATTGTCTTCGATTTTAGCCTATGTTTAAAAGCAAGTTAATTTTCAAACGTAGAGTTTTTTGTGGTTGACTTATGTCGTGAAGAAAATTTTATGTCACTCGTTTTTGAGAATCGTTCAGATCAAGCTGTAATTTTGAGTCGTTATATTTGTAGTGAAGATGTCTTTTTATCAAGGTTATTGTACAACACTGAATAAAATGTATGTGTGAAATGGACTGAAGGCGTTGTCGTTTGTTTTCTACTAGATCCCAATGTTTGACTTCTCCTGAAGGGCAGATATCCGTAAGAGGTCATCGGCCCAGCATGCTTTCACTGGGCCCATAACCTGTTGTTCAATTAAAATACCAGGGTGGGGTATGGGTTATATGTATATTCATCAAAAACATAAGACTCATGTCTTCAAACAATAATATTGTTATAAAATCAGGTATAAGCTATTATGCTGAACACTCGAAACGATATCTACTTCATATGATTGACATAATCAGTTACAATTTAAATATGACATGTGCATTTGATTGAAAATAAAGACGAATATTCTGTTCAGCCAGGACTTAAAGAGTTTGATAACCAAACCGCATTCCAACAAGCATAGCCCTTGATCTGCAACTAGGGTAAAGCACACAACTGGAACGTACTATCAACTCCATCAATCAACGTCTGTAGGTAGCTACAAACAGAATTGTAAGCCTGGCAAGCCTTCATACACACTAATTTCCGGCAAACATGCTTAACTGCCATTATGTATCTCTCTAATCTGTTATGTACGTGTCTGCATTTATCATGTCACAGATTCCAGAAGAAATTAATCATTACGGATATAATTAATAAAGATTTACCAGCTCTGTTTAGATATTGGATTCCCATACCCAATTATATACGTATACGAACAACAGTCCTAGTAATTCCCACTAATTAAATTTGTCTTGGCCTCAATCTTGGTTAGATTAGATAATTTAGTTAGAATATAATACTACGGTAAATAATCACAGTAGTCCATCTCCCAAGCTAGGTTCAGAATAAACAATTTTACATCAACCATCTTGGCAAAATAAAATTAATTTAGTCTCAAAAGAAACACAAGAAAATAAATTTGTTGCTCTTGTCAAAAGAAATCAAAGATAATAAAATAATAGAAACAGAAAATTGCTCTGATAACTTTCTTCCTCGTTAGTTCAACCTTTTTGGTTCAGTCGACTGTGAATAAAAATTTTAGAGAAAATTAGGTTCTTCATCTAAGGAGAAAATACCCGTTCCGTACCGGGTTATATAGTTATGGTTTGTGTTCTGAAGAAAAAGTTGCCCTGTTCCTAAGCGGTGAAGATCCCATTATCAGTGTTAATAAATAGCGTGGTGGAAGGTCCTTGGGTTCCGTACCGGGTCCACTTGACCTTTGAGCCTGATTGTTGTTCCCTCGTCAATATCCTCCTGTAATTAGTCTAGCTGCAATTTGGGTTCAGGTACTTGATAGTTATTGCTTCGACAATTTTGTTTATTTGTTGCCTCGCTTGGTATTTTTGTTTTCTTGGGCTTTGTCGTATTTTCTTTCTAGGAATTTATCAATTCGGATATTGTTATTGGTAACCTGATTCCAAACAATAAATATTATATATCGTTATTGATGTTTTATGTTTGCCACACTAATATTGTAAAACACTTATATTTTTTTATGGTGTTTCTTGTGCATTCTTCTCCATAACAAGCTACTTTTCCGAATGCACGGTACAATAAATTTTTATTACTTGTAAATTTTAATTGTTGAAGTTCATAAGTGCCGCTTAATGGCCTAGTTGAAATAAATATATTTGACTTTGAATAATACAGAGGCGAAAGTTTGTGATTGTGTGTTCTTCACTCTCAAAGGACTAAACGGATCTGGATGCAATTTGGCACAGAGATACATTATAGTCACTTTAGCACATAGGATATTTTTTATCCCAGGATTCCCTCGCGATAATTTTCAACTTACACGTGGGCGAAGGCGCTGGCAGAAGCTAGTTTGTTAATAAGAGTAATGTAAGGCTGTAAATCATAGAGGGCTTTATGCAAGCAAATGAACATACCCCCATTAGTCTACTGAGATTTTCTATAGTGGCCACCTTCACCAACATTACGTTATATAAGGCGGCACACTATACCAGGCAACCCCTTACTAGGTGTCTGGGACCATCTTCGGTAGGTCAAGCCTCCGAGAGCACTCGCCCCTGGTACTCAAGAGAAAATGTGAGTCGCATCGTGATAGAAAATCTCAGTAGACTAATGGGGGTATGCAAGCAAATGAACATACCCCCATTAGTCTACTTAGATTTTCTATAGTGGCCACCTTCACCAACTTTACGTTATATAAGGCGGCACACTATACCAGGCAACCCCTTACGAGGTGTCTGGGACCATCTTCGGTAGGTCACGCCTCCGAGAGCACTCGCCCCTGGTACTCAAGAGAAAATGTGAGTCGCATAGTGATTACTCACTACCATTTGTCCAGAATGGTACCGGAGCAATAAATCCGCTCACCACACGCACCCCAGCACGCCAGCACTAGTGCAAGCACCGGCACCACAACAAATGAACAGTGCGACAACGTACAGCCAAAGGAAAGAACAGATCTACATAATAGGTTTCTATCATATAATATGTCCATGGTTCCTACATAACCGGCAGGTTACAAAAAGCATCTTTATGCGAATTTCTCTCGCATGGCACAGTCTAATAAAAATATTTTTTAGCAGCAATCAGCCAAATGTTTTGGTTTCCCGGATCAGGCAAGTAATCACGTCGTTCAAGCTTGCCTGGGTACAAAATGTACCCTGTATGTTATTCGTATAAGAAAACGTGCCAAAACTCGGTGGCTATATTGATCGTTGCGGACTTTTTGGCACAACATTTGTAACGGGTTAAACAGAAAATATAACCCGATCTAATCGGGTTATATTTTTGTTTCCGAATAACTCGAATAAGCCCCTTGTTTCCTTGATTTGTGTAAGGCTGTGTTATTAGGGCAGTGATTAATTGAGCAAATAAAAATATAATAATTTTGGTAGGTGTAATAAATATCGATGTTTTTGGCCACTTTGGGAGTTACACTTTTTTTAGTATTAGTGTTCTGTACTAAAAATGGAGCGGGATTTTATGGGTAATGAAATAGAAAACTGAATAACTATGCAACGGCGTCGGTCGGTCTATCAATTTGTGTTTTTAGATGGTTGATTAAAGAAAGTCTCTTCCTTGTAGCTGGACAAAATCATAAAAGAAAAAACCCGACTTTATCATTTTTGAAATACACAGAACATCGTACCTTTATTCCCGGAAGGTTTAAGTTGAAGTGTATCTGCAGTACACTCATATTTCTACAGATATATTCAATTCCCATGTAAGGGAACGAACTTATTACCCTTTACCGGGCACAAATGAAGTCTCTTAGCTGCTAAGTTACTGAGATTTAATACAGATGGAAGAAACCCAATTACATCGCCCGATGCGCGAATCGAACCGACCTCAACAATAGCGCTTTCGACCAATAAACCATTGATGTTCGCGGGCTTGCGGACGGCGAGTAATGGGTAACTCGCCGTCTGATAAGGACCAGGTCCGAGTTGACGGCACGTAGTACTCCACACGCGCCTTAGATATGTCAGCAAAAACTGACGGGGTCCGCTAGGACCAATCTCTGTCTGGGTCGCGGATAAATTTTAAATAAAGTTCAATTCACAAGCAACTGAAGAAACTGGGGTGGGTTTTAGTCAGTAAAAGTCTGAAACGACCTCCCGCTTCACCCAGAGCGGTAGAAGTCATTGTATGACTTCCCACCACAAAAAAACACTAAACTAACCTCTATTTGATTAAATTATAACTCCAACCGATTCGATTATATCAACCATAACCCTAATCTGCCCAGATTGAACTAAGCTACTTCATTCAATTAAGTTGGATGAGTTATCGAAGTATTTCCTCGAAACAATAATCGTATTATGTCTTTACCGAAGACACCTGACGACAACTCTGAATCTACGCCTTTCAAATTACCAGGAACCCAGGGTCCCGAGAAATGTAAAAGACGAAAATATTTTTAAGATCTAATACTAAAGCTCTCTGTGCCATAGTAGGATGATTAAAAATTGTTTCATCATTTACTTGACGCGGCTTCTGCTTCTTTTTGTTTCGAATAATTATCTATTCCTATCAACACCTTTGTTTGAAATTAACAGTTACATCTAAGTAAGCAATATGTTACAGTCAATTGAACATTAGCTCTAAGCAGTAGCATTAGTACTTTAAATAGCCATTATTATATCGTGACATAATATTATAGGTGTGCCTTACTTGTGAAATTATATGTTCATCATACAAATTTCTATCCCCCTGTGATGGACAGGGGGATAGAAATTTGTATGAACCTAAAAGATGATTGCCGAGATAAAAACTATCCTATGTCCTTTACTATAAAACTATCTCCATAACAAATTTCATCGAAATCGGTTCTGCGGTTTAAGCGTGAAAAGGAATAATTATTACCATTACAGACAGACTGAGTTACTTTCGCATTTATAATATAGTATATCACTACATATTACGAAATAAAGTTCCCCGCCGCGTTTGTACGCGATATACTAAAACTACTAAACGAATTTTCATGAGGTTTGCACCAATAGGAAGAGTGAGAAACGAGGAAGGTCTTTGTCTATAATTTGTCACGGGCGAAGCCGGGGTGGCTATATATAGTAAGGATAAATAGATAGATTCGCCTTTGACAACTATCTCACATGATAGTAAGCGATGATGTGGCCGTCGACAAAGCACGCTTGCCTAGATGTGACCTATTCACTCTTGACTTAACTCGACATGACTAATAATGAGAGAAAAAACTCTTACCTGTAACTTATTATTCCTGTTGACAGCTTGGTAAGACCTGGTGACGTAGACCTTAGCATTGTTCACATAGATATCGTCATGCATAGCTCCGCGCCGCGTCGTCACCCATAGTGGCGGGTTGCCGTCCAGATCCGTCGATATCGCATAGTCCATGTTTGATAGGGTCGTCGCCAGGTTTGCTGGAAGAAATTTATTTGGTTAATTCCTCGAATGAGAAAAGTGGTTTTCGCAACAGATAATCAATTTTAGGTTTCTAAGAAAAAAAATATTGTTCGTGCCAGGCCCTGCTTTCCAAACGCCTAACTGAATGTTTACATAATCGGCCGTCAAGAACACCTTCCATAAATACTTAGATAGTAGTTGACCTTTAAATGCTTCATAAGCGCATATGGTGTGTTTGAAAATATCGTATAATATGTTAGTTTGTTCCCGTCCTAAAATAATCTAGAATTACGAATTTATTTATAGAAATCTGTAAGAAAAAAAAAAACTTTACCATATAGTTGGTTTTGGGTGGCTTTCTTTAACTGTTGTTTTAAACAAAAGCCATGGAAATAATTCTATATTACGAGAATAACTGTTTTCCCATGGATTTTGTTTTAGAATGATACAGCTAATAAAAGCCTCTTATTCGTATGTATTAACAATGGAAGTAGCTTTAGATTATAATAACAATCAAACAGATCAAAGCTGCCTACTGAGCCTGCTGGTAATTGTATTTACTCGTACCCAGACTTTGGTCTATAGGTAGCCAATATTCAATTCAACAGACGATATTTATCGATTGATTAATTACTGGACCATAATACATTTAATGGAATATGAATAATCATGATACATTTCACCATTAATATAATACACATCGAGCAAAATAAAAATCTAATGTCACGATCACGAACATTATTCGTAACAAAACTTCGCTCCAGAATATTGTGGAGTTTCTCAGGTCGCAAAATCTATTTATCTTCCTGATAAATGACACAGCGACGCTATTATTAATATTTTATTCTAATAATGCGCGGGTGAAACCGCGTTTGACAGTTATCTCGTTCCATGACTATTATAATCGGATTATGTCAGCCAGTATTGAATTGGAGAGGCTCCTTTATGAATCCACGAAAGGGATAGGCTTTGAATTATAATAAGCTGTGACGAAATCTAATTTTAGCGTTGTGTTTTCTGGTACGTGCCTAACGACTAACTTTTTTGTAGCCACGCCAGCGCCTGTTCCTTCGAATCGATTAATCTGAGCGCAAACTACTTTCATATCTTCAGCTTTCAATTCATTTGAAGTTAAATTCCCATCTCGGCTAACCTATCCCGTTGTTAACATAGAACAAAATTAATATTCTAAACAATAAGCAGCGCGGTGACTCGCAGACATGCGGAGTTGAAATTAATGAATGCCTAGCTCCCACGTAGACACAAGGTGAAAATCTAGCAGAATTGCTTTAATTTAGGGAGTTGCTGTACCTGAACTAGCTTAGTTAAGACCAAACTACAAGGAGGGTTGACTAATAGGATAAGTTCCACAAGTTTAGTCTTTGAGCTTGGGTAAAACAACACGCGACTTTGACGTATATACCGAAATACCTCAGAGAATGTTTTATGCAGATTCATTATTATCTAAAATAACTGTCGAGTCCCTGTGTCTTGAAGGGTCGGGTAAAGGTTGTCTGTTGTACAAACTTACATACGTATGAATGTAAACGTATGTATTGTTAAGCATTGTTTTAAGTCTAAGGAGGTAAACGTTTTAATTAGGTAGTTGTGCGATTTATTTTTACAAATTATTTTGTTTGGTATGGAACAAATATCTACTTAAGAATTTTGCGCTGTTGTTGAAACTTTCGAAACAAATTAAGGTTAGCATTGAAATTCGGCTTTTGTCACTTTCGTCAAATAAAGTAGATTTCTGAGAAGTTTGTCAAGAAACCGCTAGAGCATACTCTAGCAGGAGTAATTTGAGAGCAATATCAAATATTTATTAAATTCTTTTGTATCTATCACATACATATATAATATTGCTGTTCATTTATCTTATCCCATTCACTAACACCCCTTGAAATACAAAACATACGAGTAAATATACTATCTCTCACACGACTTCAATGGTGAAGCCTTACAGAAACACACACACATACCCAACATAACTACACTTACTCCTACAACATACGAATACACCCTCGACATTTACGGGACAAATAGCTCACATACCTATGTGATAAAGCACGAGTGAGTCGTCCAACTCTCCGTTGAACCTCTGGAATGCCTCGTTGGTTGGCGCGAACAGAGTCATTTGTCGGTAGTGCAGAGTAGTATTGGCGACAACATTGCGTTCCAGCAGCGATAGAAACTGTGAACAAGAGAGAATTTCATTTAAGTTAGAGTTCAATGTATTTGATTTGAATTTGAAGTTGAGTCGATATATTTGCGGTCTTGATATCTTACAAAGACGAAATCACAGACATACATCTAACTAGATGACGCGACTGTATGAACTTCGCGTGCCAAAAAACGGAGTAAAGTTACGATAACTGATTGTTATCTGAGCTTTTCATTTAGCATTATCGGCACCGGGAATCCACCGAAATCTAGAAAAATGCCTTTTTATGCCATATTGAGCTGTAAATAATGTATAGAAATAGTTGGCCGAGGCATTGAAACTGTTTTCTTCCATTGATAAGTGTATTTGTTTTTAAATTGTTTGTGAAAAAGTGGCACGCTTGGTTTTCATACAGATGGAGGGACTTGCGTTATCTAGTTAGATATATGTATGTGGTCGAAACCGTATAGATTGATTTCGAAATACCTTCTAACATAAATATTGTTTGGCAGGTTATTTTGAGTGTGCGTAAGCGCTCATGCACACGAGACGATTTTAACCCGGCCCGGTTTTTGCAGCGGTGCTACGGTTGCGCGGTGAGCCGGCGCTAGCCCCGGCGTCGTGTGTATGGCTCCATAGTGTCCCATACATTACTGACGACTGGACGTAGACGCGGTTCGACACCGGGCTTAGCTCCGGCGAAAAACCGTCTCGTGGGCATGAGCGCTAAGGCACAGATGTATACAAGTCATATACATCTGTCCCTTATACACACTCAAAATAACCTTACTACAAATATAGATATTATGTTTACGAACTGATTTTTACTGCGACTTTATACAGTTATAGACTTTTGTCAAACATGCATGGAAATATTGTCATTATTTTAGAAAAAAGAACTCGTGATGCACTAAATTTACGGAAAAAGAAAATCAACTCCATTGCTGGAGCGTTTTTTTAATTTGGAACATTACAACGCTCCAGCAATTTTGATCAAATCCATCGCAAGGGCGTTTTTTGAATTTGGAACATTACAACTCTCCAGCAATGTTGTTGTAACTTTTAATATTAATTAAATTAAATGTATAATATAAAAGGTATGTTTTATTTCCCTGCATTCTTTTGAGAAAAGCACTGTATATGCCTCGGCGAAAATGCTCGCATACGGCTCGGCCTTCAAACTCATACTCGAACTGCAATTGCCTATTTCCCGGCCTTTGCAATAATTTACTATTAAATGAGAGAATCTGTGTAAAAGTAAGAGAATGTACCTACTACAAGGATAAAATAACGTCCTAGTCCAGGCCACGGTTTACCGGTGTGCCAAGTTTCATGCCAATTCGTTTAACCGTTGAGACGTAATTGATTAACAAACATCCAAATACAAAGACTTTCATTCGGATCAGCTGGCCTAGGTAAACATTCAATTGTACTAAAGTGAGCTGTATAAAATGGAAGTAGTTGAACGGTGGGTAATAACGGTAGCTATTGTCTGCGAGCTTCACAATAAACAATTCCTTTCACTCGACTCTTGATAGTACCTACAAGTACCTACTGCACATATCAATGTTTCCATCTATGTTTTATGCTTTCATTACAGTATTGGAAACTTTTTGAAGTATTTCACTTTTCTTTTTGGCACATATTTAATAAACTCGTGTTGGGTCACAACTATAATATAAGTATCGGTAGGTTATACAAAAGTTGCCGTTTTGTATGCTGATTTTTATGGTTTAATAGTAACGCAGGTAGTATATATTTTCTGTGTATTCGTTTTTCTAGTGCCTTGGAAAACAACCTACTTTTCATGAAATTTTGGCATATATTATAGGAATTTTATAGCTAGCAACTTATTAAGATGTTTTGCTCCCTCGATGTTGGGCGTTTTGGTAATTTTTCGCTTTTAACATTATAAAACTAAACCATTTCAAAAGTAGTGTCATTTACCGAATAACTGAAGTATTATTATTTTCCTGTCTTGCGATTTTATATCTGTTTTTTGGAATTATTCCACCTACGCCAATTATGAAAATATTTATAAACACGAACGGAACGGCTCCATTCGGTACGGCTACTTTGTTAGAGCCATGCGTAAAGGTAAATAATACTTTATTTAATTTAATTAATATTAACCCTTTTAGGTCTTGTATTTGTTATTGGGGCGTTAAAACTGCGGGTGGGCTGTGATACTCATAATATTCAACAATACATGACTGCGTGGTAATCTCTTTAAAAGTACATATAAAAATCACTATATGTTTCACAGGCGAATACACTATATGATGTGTCGACGTGGTTGACACACCAGTCTTCAATTTAAAAACCTGACACATGCATTTGATTGTAAATAAGAATAAACTTAATACATTCTGTATAGCCAGAACTTAATGAGTTTTGCTAACTAAAACCTCATTCCAACACACCCCCTCAATCAAATGCACATGCTAAAACAGTTACATCTACACAAACACCTTGCATAACCTAAAGTTTCAAAAACATTTCTATTAGCACCCTGTATATAATAAATTTCAGCAACCTGTATATTATAAACTTCAACAAAATTTTAGAAACACCAAACTGCCTTTAAATAACATCATAAACCTACACTCATTAACATTAATATAAGACCCCACTTCAACAATATTCTAAAAACAACAACACTTCAACTATCCTATAATATCTCCCACTCAATTAATCTAAACATCAATCTATCATCAGTATCAATAAAAACTAATCATCATATTTTATTATTCCTACTACTCGAAAACATAACATCCAATATTAAATATCTCACAACCTATCTGACTAAAAACAAAAACATTTAATTAATATTCTGTTACTCCTACTCAACATCATTTGAACCAGTATCAATAAAAACTCATCATCTTAATTAATCATACTACTACTCGATAACACCCCTTCATCCAATATTTAACTACCATAAAAAATCTACCTAATTAACAAACATTCCATTAATATTTAAAACTCCAACTCGACTTCAACATACGTCCGTCCATACATAATATTTTCAAACATAACAATACAACATAAACAAACAAAATAACTATACCTACTAACATCAAAAGAGTTAACAAAATAAAGTTCCGATATAAAAACTTAAGGTTCCGACATACTGAAAAACAAAGTAAAAATTTAAGAACAAGTTACGTATATTCGAGTTACTTATTGATCAAAAAAGATTCATTTACTATTAATATCACCAACAAGTTATTGCCACACCCCCTTAAATGAATTATAATTTGACACCCCCTTAATTCTTTTAAAATTCTGCTATAAACAGAAAAATTAAATTTAACCAACACTTTCATTAATTAACATGAACTTATCAGGACTCCTTAAGTTTACATCACAACTCTACACAACTTCTTCATAGATAATTACACACCCTATAAAAACTTACATACTACATAATATTAAACCCATATATCAACCGAAAAACAATCATTAGTTCACTTTAGCCCGCACTTAAACACTACAACTAAGACACAAGTTTTCGCTGACAGCGTTCAAATTTCACAGGTGGTAAACATTTTGTGAGTATATCAGCTATTTGTGAACCCGTTGGACAATATTTAACCGATATATTATTTGCATCAATTGCATCTTTCAGATAATAATATTTCACATCTATGTGTTTACTCCTTTTATTCATAATTCCCTTTTTCATTAGCCAAATTGCTGACTGGTTGTCGACTCTCATCTCAAGGTCTAATTTTTCATTCGTAATTTCATTTATTAGGTCTCTTATGAACAGAAGTTCCTTGCAACATTCTGCTGCAGCTATAAATTCAGCTTCTGTACTCGACAACGCTACTACTGACTGTTTTCTTGAGCTCCATGCCACTGGTCCACCGTTCAACCAAATCACGAAACCCGAAGTACTGCGTCTAGTGTCTGGATCCCCCGCGAAATCCGAATCACAATATCCTCTGAGCACTTTATCACCTTCACCAAAGTGAATACCTTTATCCTTCGAACCTTTCAAAAATCTTAAAATTGTTTTTGCGTTATTATGATCATTTAAATTTGGAGAATTTTGATGCCTCGAACAATAACCCACATGAAAACTAATATCTGGTCTAGTTTTATTTGACAAATATAACAATGACCCTATCATCTCTCTGTACAATTCATGAGATTTAATATCAATTTTAATTGATGGATCTATTCTTCTATTAAAATAGTTGGAGTTTTACACTCTCTAGCTTCATTAAAGTTAAATTTCTTCACAATCTTCTCAACATACGTTTTCTGAAAAATTTTCACTCCATTTTCTTCTTGTTTTATATCCAAACCGATGTAATTGGACACTTCTTCACAAATTCTCAATTCGAAAGCTTTTCTTAAAGTATTTATTACATGTAGAAGATCTTCTTCTCTTTCTCCAATGACCAATCCATCGTCGACGTATATGGCAAGAAATATTCTTCTTTCTCCATCCATTACGAAAATACACTGGTCTAATTTCAATTGTCTGAAACCCATTTTAATTAAAAATTCTGTGAATTTAATATTCCACATTAGTGAAGCTTGTTTAAGACCATATAAACTTTTATTTAATTTACAAACTTTGCCCTCTTTATTACTATAGCCTTTGGGGACTTTCAAATAATTACACTCCCTTAATTCCCCATGCAAGAAGGCTGTTTTAATATCAAATTGTTTCATCTTCAATTTTTTACTTCCAACAATTGAAAACAAAATTCTTAAAGAGTTTGTGTTCACAACTGGGCTATACGTTTCATCATAATCTATTTTATACTTTTGTAGGAAACCTCTTGCAACTAATCTTGCCTTATATCTTCCATCTGATTTAATTGTAAAAATCCACTTGCTCGACACTAATTTTGAACCTTCTGCTTCTTTCTTCTCTACAAATGTCCACGTATTATTCTCTTCTAAAGATTTGATTTCCTCTTCTATTGCTTTTTTCCACTTCTCTTTTTCTCTTGATTCTATAGCCTCTTCATATGTTAACATAGATACTTCAGTATCATAGTCCATTACAAAATCCTTGTAACGTTCTGGTAGTTTTCTCTGTCTTTCTGGTTGAATCCTTCTAATTACATTATTTTCCACGGCTCGATCTTCATTATTCTCCACTACTTCATTTTCAATATTCTCCACTGCTCGATCTTCATCTTCCTCAACTTCTTCAATATCAAAAAATTCTTCATTTCCTTCATCATTTTGTAAATTATTATCAAAACTTAAACGCCTATCAAAATTATCATTATTATTTTCAATATTGATTCTTTCTTCATTTATCCTTTCAGATTCACTTATTTCGTTTTCATTTATTACATCTTCATGTCTTACAACATCATTTGTTTCATCACTATATCTGACCAAATTTTCTCCTTCTCGATTGCTATCTATAATGATGCTTCTTCTTACATCTTCCTCTGCTCGACATTTTTCATTACCACGCGTCTCTCTTACATCATCTATTCGTACTTCTGGTTCAACTTCATCCCACAGCCCATTTATTCTTACTATGTTTTCTTCATGATCAATATAAATTCCTTGTTCGTCTTCATTTATTCGTACATCTCTTGCTCTAATAATCTTCCTCTCTTCTTCTACCCAAATTTTATAACCATTTCTTATGTAGCCAACCAAGATACCTTTGTTACATCTCTCATCTAGTTTACGTAAGCCGGAATTAATTTTGTAAAACGTTGTTGATCCAAATCTTCTTATATTTGAAAGGTTTGGTTTAATGTTAAACCACATTTCTGCTGGTGTTTTATCTAATCCTTCCGTAGGACTCCTATTGACTAGGAAACTCGCAGTCAACAAAGCTTCACCCCATAAGTAGTTCGGAACACGACCATCAAATAATAAAGCTCTAGTTCTTTCCATTAAGGTTCTGTTTAACCTCTCAGCTTTTCCATTCAATTGTGGCGTATAGGGTATTGTCATATCTAATACTATTCCTTTTGAGTAGCACCATGAAAGCAGGTTATTGTTCGCAAATTCCCCACCATTATCACATCTTATTTTGTACACTTTATTTCTAAAATGATTTTCTGCCAAAAATACAAATTGTTTAATTTTTTCAAAGGCTTCACTTTTGAAGGTGATTAAGTAAACTACACAGAAATGTGTAAAATCGTCCAAAAATGTAATGAAATATTTTTTGTTATCCCAAGTGGGAAAAACGTGGGAACGTGGGCGTGCTGGGCCCATAACCTGTTATTGGGGCGTTAAAACTGCGGGTGGGCTGTGATACTCATATATTCAACAATACATGACTGCGTGGTAATCTTTTTAAAAGTACATATAAAAATCACTATATGTTTCACAGGCGAATACACTATATGATGTGTCGACGTGGTTGACACACCAGTCTTCAATTTAAAAACCTGACACATGCATTTGATTGTAAATAAGAATAAACTTAATACATTCTGTATAGCCAGAACTTTATGAGTTTTGCTAACTAAAACCTCATTCCAACAGTATTTTCCTCACAAAACCTAAGAGAAAAAAAGAAAATATTTTAATATTTATCTTTCCTGCTGCTTACATTGTGGTGTTCTGATTTACAGATCCACATTTTTTAACTCTGTTTACAATTCATAACACTATACAAACCATACCTTCATATATTTTGATATTTTATCAACTTTTGTAATTCATTTTTATGTTTTCTTTCATACTGTTTGTACCTGAAAAGCATACTTTTAATTATATCTGATTGTTTTAATATCTGAAACTTAAATTATATTGATAATTTGTAATTCTTGCAATATTTTTCTATTGTGACATTTTCATCTGACATGACATCTGTCTGTCTATTTTATTTTTCTTAAAACCATAGACCGTAACATAGGTACCATGGACTAAACCTCTTTTAAGCTAGGTTTACACTATTATAAGGGTAGCGTAGACAGACCCCTTTGTGAACCGTTTTTATTCGGTCTGGTCTTTATTTCTTAATTGAAATTTGAATTTGAAATGTAGATAAAACACAGAACGAAGAAAAACGGGCGTCAATTTTTAGTTTCGGATCTGGACTGAACGCCGAAAGACGGTTGAATTCTTAATACTACCAAGTGTACTATTGTATCTGAAAACTCCTTAAACTATAACATATACGGCTATGAATGTTATCTAATCTTTGAGTGCAATAAATATAATTCATTCAGTGTGAACTTAAATATGAGCATTTTTACTGGGAAACCGCTTCATCTTAAAGGGCTCGTTTGATCGGCGTATGAAGTCACAGCCTGGCCTCCACACCCCTTGCTGCCTGTGCCTTCGACCATCTATCTGCATGTGCCTGCCTATCCGTCCTGTTGCCTACTCTACAGCCTGCCTATCCGATTGCCTGCTTGTCCGTCGTGGTGCCAGCTCATCTGCCTACCCAGGGCCTACCACGTCTTCCTGTCTGATCGGTTAGCTGCCTAACTCCAGCACCCCACGACGTGCGAAGCCGGCCCCTCTGTTTTTATACTCAATATCCTTTTATTAATTTTTTAGTTTATTATTATTTAATTTATTAACGTGGCTTACGTTTAGCTCCCTCTGAGCTAAACGTAACGCTACAACATATATCCTGTATTAAAATTATTTTCTTTTATGCCCTAAGTAGTACAAGTAACTTGTTTTGACTAATGAGTTCAACCCATTTCTACTTGCAGTTAACGAGCGCATGTACGTATACTTAGGTATCTATAGATATTTATATATTTAAAAAGACTGTGTTGTGTTTTCTTTTGTATATCATCAATTTCTGAAAATTCATCCCGAAGGCTGTACTTTTCTATCTCTATTCATAAATAAAACTTTGCTACTTTAATTCCTTTTGAATATTTGCTCTATGCAGCAAATACTGAAGTCGTTATGTAAAATATTTTCTTTCTTAGGCAAGAAAATACCGTTCGACTAGAAATGCGTTTATAATATTTAGCGATTTGTTCTAAGAAGAAAATTCTAGAATATTGACATAATCAGGTCACAATATACTGACCTTATGGATGGCAAACAATAACTTGATTCGGGATATTTGTTTTTTTCTTAAGCACCAAAGTTCTCTCAATGTTTTGATTAGAGTAACATTTAGGATTATCATGCATGTATCAAAGATAACTTTCGTCAACAACCGCAACTATTGTGCATTTCTCAAGAACGTCTTGAGAATCGGGTTTGAACGGAGCATTTCGCGATCCGTGTTTTGTTGGACTTCAGTAGTATCACGATCACAGAGTACCGAGACGCTTCCCAGTCCACTGCTAGAGACAGCATAGTCCAAACTTTCCATATAAATCTTCCGTGTCAATGACTGTCATCTCTTCGTCCGAGCTAATCTGCTTGGAAGTGAGCCTTTACTTATAGAAACAGACCATGTTGACTATCACTTCTCGACACCACATTGCGCGAGCACGAATTTATCAACAGCAACACTAATTGCTGCTGGAACTGCGGCATGATGTTTCCGTACTATAATAAATTGTTAAATGGAAAGAAAACTAACCCAAAACTAAGGTGCCGCAACTAAGTAGATCAGTATATCCTTATCCCACAACCTTGTAATATCGACTTTTGATCAATAATGTAACGGAGACCTAAAACTTTTTACGGAAGAGGGATCTAAAAAATAAAGCTTTTATCCCCTTTTAAGTCACCGTATCGAATATCATGTTGTGACCTAAAGTATATTCCAAACAAAACAAGAAGCGCCAACACAGTTATTCAACCAGATCACGCGTATTGTGAAGAAAGTGAAACACTTCAAACAATATAATTCATACAAAGAAAACTCGGAAACGGTAATAGAAATCACGTCGGCGTCGTACGGCGTCGTACGTAGTTCCAACAACAATGGTTCCCTCGAGTGCGCACTGTACGTACCGGCCTTAATGTTCACGTATGAAGGTGAAACTATGAAGCCATTGTTATTTTACCTATAACGAATATAGACTGTCTAAGTGGATCAGAATATCGACAGGGATAATCTCTATTCGGCCCTCAAAATGAACTCGATATTACGACACTTTAGTTATGGACACAGAATTACAGATTATTCATAAAAAGCTCCATCGAAATATATTTTTTTAAATAAAATATGCTTACTGCAAAATGATTGGCCTGGGAATCGTAATCAATGCCCAGTTTTTTATTCCACCATCGTAAATAATTTGTTAAAAAAAGCTGTTGGCATGACACGTTGGATATCCGATAAATTATAAAATGGATTTTGTTCTATAATGGCTCGACATTTTAATAGATACTATTTGGCAGTTTTAAATGAAAATCGTCGGCTAAATGTTGAAACGTGTGATAAAAATTAATACGTTGTGTGCAGAAGGCACTCAACTGATGTCTGGCACAAGCACGTTTGCATTTTTATAAAACAATGTTTTATGGGCACTCGTGTACGAAATAAAAGGCAAAATATGCGATTGTGGGTTAGATAACATCATTACTTTTTTCGCGACTTTTTAGAAGCAATAGCGATGGATAATCGAATTGTTCAACGTGCACTGACACCATTTCTAGCTAAGCAAAAGATGTCAAAGCCAATGCAGTTTTGGGAGACTCCACGAAGCCATTTGATACCATGACGCAGACACACGAACGAACGCCGAGAAATGACAAAGCCAAAAACGCGATGCGGTATTGATGCAGTAATACATAGCTTTAGGAGAAGTTTTAAACTCATGTGCTCTAGGCTTAGGTGCTAAAGGCATTCGTAACTTAGTGCTCAAGTATTTGTAGTGCAATAAATATTTATTCAAAGACAACAGCTCGTATTCGAGCTCGCAACCTGTCATTACGAATTCAGAGATGCAATCTTTAAACCAATCTGTTGTTACTCTTCGGTGTACTGCGAGCCTGGTAGTTGAGAATGTTATTATCACACAATATTGTGTTGTAAATTCTTGGCTGTTCGTTCTTCTAGGAGATACATAGACCAGTATACCTTCATAATAAGTACTTCATGCCATGGCAAATATGAATACTATTCCGCAATATATGTAGGTACATACGCTAGTGCTTTCTTAGTTTTAGAAACATGCTTCTAGCATTGAATAGTTGTATTTACATAGGTATTAATTTATTGTTTACAATTAACTACTTTATTAGACGTTACTGCCCGCCATCATTAATGTCGTTGCATTTTTATAGCTTGTGTCCTACACCCTAGTCAAAAATCTGCTCTTCTTAATACACTACCTACACTCTAACGAAGAAACTACAATTCATATAAAAGGAGCAGGTGGAGTTTTAAACAGGACATCCCACCCATACGTACAAAGCGTTTTGCGAATACTTTCATTGTGCGCACCATAGAGCAACACGGACCACCGGCGGTCTATGTGTTGCTCTATGGTGCGCACAGCTAAGGAGTGGAATTCCCTGCCGGAGTCTCTGTTTCCTGATAGCTACAACCTTGGGGTCTTTAAATCAAGAGTGAATAGGTTACTTCTAGGCAAGCGTGCTTCATCGTCGACCACATCATCACTTAAAATCAGGCGAGATAGTGCTCAAAAGAGAACATATCGCAAAAAAAAGAATAAAACATAGTTTGTAATCATTACAAAAGTTTGTTGTATTCACCACAGCCAGAACCACAACGTGGTAGTAATGCCACCATTCACCGAGCATTCACTGATCAGTGTCCATTCTTCTTTCATATGCTTAAGTTAGGCCCGGAACAGGATACCGGTATTTTCCTGTCTGGGAGCGTGGAGCGTCTCAAAACACAGACGGCATTATTATATAATAAGAAGCTGGACTGTCTTAAGGTCGAGTCAGAGGTCTATATTTGGACACAAAGTAGGACGAGTGTCGCAATATACCGGACAAGCGACGCGCCGCGCTTCGTGGACCGTTAGTTCCTTTTATCGGCTTTACAGTTTTAACTGTAGCACTTTTCTTTTGTAAAATAAGAGAACAGATTAAATAGTAAAAAAAAACCGAGGAATGTTTGTTGATTCTCAAGAGAACTTTACTGGTAAAATTTGTGAAACTGTTGCAATTAAATTAGATAATAACAGATTAAAAAAAAATAAAAGGATTTTTTTCAAAACCGATGAAAGAATATTTTTGTTTATGATATATTGTTGTTACTAGCTTCTGCCAACTTTATACCGGGATGAAAAGTACCTAGTTAATATGGTATTCCAGACTATAATCTAATTCTGTGCCAAATTTTGTGCAGATCCGTTCAGCTGTTCTGCCGTGATTGAGTAAGAAAAAAACAACAACATTTAGACAAACTTTCACATTTACGTATATATTATATATATACAGGAAAGGAAAGAAAATCAAAAATCAAAATCAATTTTTTTTTAATTTACATAGGCCTACATGGGCACTTATAAAACGTCGACAAAAGGTGCACGGTTCGGGTTGGTCGTTTCCTATGGAGAAGAACCGGCAAGAAACTCCATGGTTACTCTTTTAAAAAATGGTTTGTCTTTACAATATTTCCATGTTACAGCATAAGTACTATGGGGGGACAATGTAGGCCCGACAATAAGTCGTAAGAAACTAAAAAAAAAAAAGTTTATATAATATATAAAAAATGTTAACTAACATCTAGAAGGCCTACAATGTTCACACATTCACAAAATAATCGGTAAAAGAATCTATACAAAGTTAAAAAAAAAAATATATAACAAGACTAAATTTAACATGTGGCACAAATTTTGTTAACATTGCTGTAACTATTCTTTGCAAAGGGCTATAAAGATGATTGCGAACTATTGTACAAAGTCCAATTAAAAGAAGAAAAACAAAAAAAAACAAAATTGAAAAATGAGATTGAGAATAGTTAGAGACATCCACATATTTGTGCCGTTTATGAGTTACAAGGGAAGCCGCATGCGCAGAAGGAGCTAAGGCCATTTTTTTTTATCTTCAACGTAGTCCTTGATTTTATAATATGCTTTATTAATAAGGACACGTTTCATGTGATTTTTGAACTTTACATCGGTCAGTTCTATGACTGAATTTGGCAACTTGTTATAAAAGCGTATACTGTTTATAAGAAAAGACTAGCTAGTTTTAGTTAATCTGAATTTGGGTATTACAACTTCGTGCTTACGACGTGTATTTAAATTATGGAAGTAACTTCTAATTTCGAAAAGCCCTCGATTTTTGCGGACATACAAAATACATTCCAAAATATAAAGTGAAGGTAGAGTCAGTATATCGATCTCTTTAAATTTATCTCTGGGGGACTCGCGAGGACCCCCCCTTTATAGATCGCGCGGATTGCCCTCTTTTTTAATATGAAAACTGAGTCAACATCTGCTGCTGATCCCCACAGTAGAATGCCATAAGACATAATACTGTGGAAATAAGCATAGTATACTAACCTAGCTAGTGGCTACATCGGTTAACTGCCTTATTTTCCTTACTGCATATGCAGCTGAACTTAACCTTCCCGAAAGAGTTCTAATGTGCGCGCCCCACTGCAATTTTGAATCGATAGTATTAATCCCTAAGAATACAGTTTCCATTATAACTTCAAGATTTTTGCCGTCAAGATATAAAAGTAAAGGATAGTACGATGGCAATATAACAGTTTAAAATTAATTTAAAGGTACAGTTTTTCTCGCGTTCATTTACTAAGCTACAAGGGAATAAAAGAAAAATTGTTGTTATCACAAGATAAAATAAAAATAGAAGTTAATCGAACACAAACACGATGTTTTAACATAAGAAGAGAACAGAAAAGTCCCTTACGTTTGGACTTTCTTTATAACTTGCCGAATCTCATTAAAACTTTTAGCCATTTTTTTTAGTTTTTATAGGAGGAGACACAATATACTTTAATGTACCTACTACGTACATATCGATTTGACCTGTCAAGTCTATATGTAACAGGACAACATTCGAAAGCCAGTAAGAATAGTTTCTTAGCTAAACTAATATCATGGGTAGATAAAGTGAGGCAAAATTATATGTTTGTAAAAGACAACCAACAAGAAACTCGAAAATTCTTTCACAGTTTTTTGATCCGATGTTAACTCAACCAATAGTTAAATATGCTAACCAATGGTTTAAAAATTCGGCAAAGTTTCTCTTGACTTTTATCATCAATTGTTTGTCTAACAAATGGTCAAATAATCAACTCTTCTATTTATTTGACAATTTGTGAGGTTAACGATTGTTGAACAAACAAGTATTACTGAAATTTCAACCACTGGTTAGCATATTTAACCATTGCTTGAGTTAACTAATGGTCAAAAAACTGGGCCCAAGGCAAGGGGTTGGTCAATTAATTAACTCTCCAGTTTATTTGACCATTTGTGAGATTAACAGCTAAACAAAAAAATGTTTTACCGAAATTTGCCACCATTGGAACCGCGGTTAACTCAACCAATGGTTAATATTGCTAAAATTTAACCAATAGTTGACTTAATTGCGGGTCAATAAACTGGGCCTTAGAGAATGCTACATTATTGCTGAGGGCTACCTATTTTTTATCCCAGAAAATGCAAGTTTCCGGTGGGATACGCCACGCGGGCAAAACAGAAAATAAGCTAGTCTATAACATTTTTGTTTGTCATTTCCAAATTGTGAACAATACAATCATTTGCTTTCTAAGTGCTCGTTTACAAAGGGGTCCGTTTTACAGGTCCTCTTATCATCTATGTTTTTATTCGGCGATGACGTATATAATTACATGAGCGACTTCTCACACATGACAGTATCTATTCCAGATCCAGTAAAAAAACCGATATGTATTTACAGGTCCACTTTATCGTATATGTTTTTAATCGGCAATGGCGTAAGTAGTTGTATGAGCGAGTTCACCCAAACAACAGTGTTTAAATACTGATCCGTTTTGTTTGAAAGTTGGTGGTACGCTGACTAAATGTGGTGTAAACATCATCCCCAGTAGCGACGGATCCGTTTAAACGATCCTGCTAATTCGGATGTTCTGTGTAAGCGAGCCCTAAGATATAAAATTGTAACACAATCAATACTAAACTATAATGAGACCGGCTTCCAGTATAACCGGTTTCAGCTAGATACCAATATTTTACATAGAGTGACTGCATATCTGACCACCACAACCCAGTCACTAGGTAACACGATACCCTTTGGCAGGACTGTAGTAAGATTTCAAGATTCTGACTACCCGTAACGATTGTCAAAGATCTTCAAATGACAGCCAGGACCAGCGAATTAACGTGCTTACCAAGGCATGGAAGAAACTCGCCATGTAAGGATGGTCACCCATCCAGGGACTGACCTCGGCAAGCGTTGCTTAACCTCGAAGATTGACCCGTGTGTCTGTTATTATTTAAACAAGAGCTCCTATTAAATAAATTGTCACACAAAAATGGTGAATAAGCAAAGCTCGGTATTATTTGTTTGAGAAATCTAAATGGATTCTGTCTCTTTTTTCCTGAAAGCGCGTAGGCGGTTTAATAACTATATAAAATGTTTTCTTGTAATTATTCTGAATCAGTAAAAGAAATCTTTAAATAGGTTTCGTAAAGGTTTTTCTATATTTATAAAATAGGTTGTTGATTTTTCTGACATTCCGCTTTTTGCGCTTAGGTACATTTAATTTATAGAAATATTGTGGTTCAATTTTTAACTTTATGTTTATTCAAAAATGTGGCGTCTGGCGACGCTTGGGGGATGCCTAAGTCCAGCAGTGGACATCTTTCGGCTAATATCATGATACAAATATCCTAAAATCACATTGTGGAAAAGGCAACGTTCGTCATTGATATACCTAATATCAATTATGTTGGTAAATCTTTATACTTTTTAACCGACTTTCCAAACAAGAGAAGGTTCTATGTTCGGTTGTATGGATGCTTTTTTTTTGTATGTTCAACGATTACTCCGTTAATTATGGATCGATTTAAAAAATCTTTTTTTTAAAAGGGCATACTCTCGAGGTGCTTCTATTGCCACCAAGACAGGATCTGATGTCGATCGAGTTGAATCGAGGGAACTCCTCAAATTGACTGCCGAAAAGAAAGTTATTTTTCGCTTTGTGGTGTTTTGTTTTGGAAGTCGGTTAATATTATTGTAAAAGATTTTTAAAGGAAGTTTTAGTAACTGCAATATTAAAAATGTGCCCGGTGACCTATTGATCGCAATCGCAACTAAGCGTTCGGTCTTTTATTCCAGCCCCTAGCTCAAGCAAAAATACTATGAACCAAATATATATAAGTGCGATGTTGATGGCTTGTGTATGAGCGACGACGTAGACACTATTCAACAAAACTCAGTAATGTCCACACAAGCTGGCAGGTAATGGACCAGTCCCATACACTCAATATGCTCGCTCTGACACTTATTCCACCAGGAAATAACCATAATTTCACTGCGCATAGTCCGCTACATTTCTTTATTCCGCCATATTTTATTCAGGAAAAACATGTTACCATGAAACGCGAAAATATTTTCAGCTGAAACTAAATTACTTGATGCTAAACGAACGGACAGATTGACGGGATGTCGCTTTTTTTTGTTTGTTTTATTGAGTTTTGTAAAATGTTTAACTAACAAACTAACCATGATTTGCGGTTTTAAAACAAATAGAATAAACGCACCATCAATTTTAAATCTACTCAGAGAGGACATAATAAAAAACAGAGTCTCAACATACTTTCACTTATAATAAACAATACAAAATTCGGTACTGTAAGGTACCTACAATAAGTACAGGTAAAGGCCTTGTGTTGTGAGTGTTGTGACACAACAGAAACCTGAAATCATATCAAACTCTAATAATTCACACCCATTTGCAAAACAATTTTACAGTAATGCGGAACAACAGGTGAACACTTACAAAACATTCAATTTATTGGAACATGATTCACCCCATTGGCAGTTCAAATAAGCCTATAAATACTAACCAATTCGGAGTTCATTTCCCAAACAATGCTAAACAAACTAAAGCACAGGTGTTCCCATGTACGCAAAGAGCATTACCGTTGTGCGGCCTCTAAACCCATGCCCCGGGGACTATAATTTAAAATTCATACACTCCACCCCATAGTGAAACAATTAAAACTCTCATTAATAATGCTCAGGATTAGCTGTTCCGCGTTGTACTCATGATTGCATTCACGAATGAACCCAGCTGGATTTATTTCGTTCGCATTGTGCGGAAAATAAGCGTTGCCGTTGAGAAGAATGAGAAATGAGAAACAATCTCTGGCGATACCATCGGATTTTTCATCCGTTATTTCAGTTCTGTCTTTCTTTTTATCCTCTTTTTTTCAGGCAGACAAAGGACGACCGTGGCAATTGGCTATTTCTCTTGGAAGTCGTAACAGTCGGCCGCTTAGCGCACTTCTGTAGTTTTTAAGAGTCGAAAGTTGAAAGTTTAGAAGTAAATTCGCAAGATGTGTACTTAGCCATTCGCGGCAAACGTTTGGTTGCATCCGTTGTGCGGAATTGTTTCTAAATGGGCCAAAATGATTTTTGTGTTTGGTGGTAGTTGCACGTTTCGTAGTTGATTGAAAGAAAAGAAAGAATTTTATTTCTCTGTAGGTACCTACATATCCGGAAAAATCAAGATCATCATCATATCATCGAAAAACGTCCACTGCAGGACATAAATCTCCCCCACATTGTCCGATCCCGTGCGACACGCAAAAAGTAAAAGGATAAAAAAATTACAATATTTCTCTATAAATAAAATACTTTCTCTACCTAACATTCCCTTTAAAGAATCAACGGCCACAAAAAGTACAATCTACATAGCGACACCGTTCACTGGCTTCATTCGAACAACAAGTTTCAATGGTTTCATTCATCTAGCAGGTTTCACAGCAACCAAAAACATAAAAAAGAACACGTTCAGAACCGTCGTTCTGGCCGTCGCCACTGACGTCAATTACGACAAAGTGGATGCACTGTTTACTGTGTTTGTCTCCAATCACTGACGAATACTAGAGTCCGTTTCATTGCCCCTGCTCAAAGTTTGGACCACAGCGCCACATGTTGCCATAGTCACAACTGCAAATCGGGCCACACGTAGTGTTACCATAGCTATTAAATAAATATTTTTTGTTGCTATGGTTTAAAAAACCTTCGAATGAAAATAATATATTATGAATACCGGTAAAATCCCTTGTTAGTTTTACATAATTTGTTTGTAGAATTTTTATTTTTTATTAATATTATTTATTAAGCGAAATCCTAAAACGAAGCCATTCATGGTTTTGATTACATTATCCAATTAATCTATACTAATATTATAAAGAGGTAAAGTTTGTGGGTTTGTGAGTTTGTGGGTTTTTGAGTTTGTGGGTTTGTGAGTTTGTGACGTTGTAAGGGGTAATCTCTGGATCTACTGAACCGAATTTGAAAATTCTTTCACCATTAGAAAGCTACATTATTCCTGAGTGTCATAGGCTATAATATAATTTTTAAAAAAATGAGATCCTTATGAAAATTGCAATAAGGTAACCCAAGGTAGCAAAATTTTGCCTGTAAAATATATTATTTGGCGTGCGCTGAGAAAACTATTGATGACAGATAAAAATTAGTTGGTAAAGTAGGTAGGGTAGGCAGTGTAGGCAGTGTAGGCAGGGTAGGCAGGGTAGCCAGTTTAGCCAGGGTAGGTAGGGTAGGCAAGGTAGCCAGGGTAGCCAGGTTAGGCAGGGTAGCCAGGGTAGGGGCAGGGGAGCCAGGGTATACCATGGTAGCCAGGAAAGACTGGGTAGGCAGGGTAGCCAGGGTAGTCAGGGCAGCCATGGTAGGCAAGGTAGGCATGGTAGCCAGGTTAGGCAGGGTAGGCAGGGTAAGCAAGGCAGGGGCAGGGTAGGCAGGGTAGGCAGAGTATGCAGGGTAGGCAGGCTAGATAGATAGGTAGCCAGTTGACGGGAGCGAAGCCCCGAGGGTCAGCTTGTCTATACTAATATTATAAAGAGGTAAAGTTTGTGAGTTTGTGACGTTGTAAGGGGTAATCTCTGGATTTACTGAACCGATTTTGAAAATTCTTTCTGCAGTAGAAAGCTACATTATTCCTGAGTGTCATAGGCTATAATATATTTTCAAAAAATTAGAGATCCTTATGAAAATTGCAATAATGTAACCCAAGGGAGCAAAATGTTGCCTATAAACTTCATTCTTTTCATAGATAAAGATGGTAGGTAGGGTAAGCAGGGCAGGCAGGGTAGGCAGGAAGGCAGGGTAAGCGAGTAGGCAGAGTAGGCTGGTTAGGCAGGGTAGGTAGGTAGCCAGTTGACGGGAGCAAAGCCCAGGGGGTCAGCTAGTATCAAATAAAGTTGCCAATTTGATTTCCTAACACGAATACCTAAATGAGGCGGCATCACGTTAGCCAACTTTGAGATTTATTATTCTGATACCTATCAAAGAGTGGAAATTATAAATATTACTTTATAAATTAGTCCATGGTCTAGATCACTATTATCTATTTCTACTAAGTCGTACGGAAAACTATTGACGACTAATTAATATTAGATCAGCAGTATGTATAGGCATATCAGTAATATACATACTTTGACCCTCAACCCTTACAATCGTACCTAACCTTGATCTAAATCATATATCTACGAAAAACAATAAAGCTATTTAATTTATAAATATAATTACTACTAACCCAGGCCATAAATTGAAGGAACGGTGTTAAATAATATCCGCCAGATTTGTAATTTCAGGCGACCTTTCCTTTTAGGTTTCCTCTCTAGGGATTGTATGTGATCTACTTCAAACGAATACCTACAACCCTACAAGATCAAGTTTTTTTTAACCTAACCTGACGAATTATTATCATTAATATTTAAAGGGAAAAGGTTATCATACTTAAATGAAACTGGGCAGGCCCTGTATGCTGATAGATGATTGATATTTGAATTGTTGTTGAACAACAGAAAACGAAGCCGTAGAAGACCCAGTTGAAGAAAGCGAATCAAACTAAACTTAAGCTTTTTGAGTGACTAGCTACCGCCCGTGGTACCACTTGCGTGGAATCAATACTTCCTTCAATAGTTTTATAAATAATAGCCTCTATATGCCATTCGAGTGCAGTGGCAGCTTAGTGGTGTCGGCCGAGACTTATGAGTTGTAGATCGTGGGTTCAAACCCAGGCAGGCGCTTTAATATGTGTTTTATTTCACCATCACTGCTCTCAAAACGGTGAAGGAAAACATCGTGAGGAAACTGGCATGTCATTAAAATAAAAATTCGAATACATGTGACATCAACACATCCACATTTGGCCCGCGTGGTGGATTACGGCCCATTCCTTCTCACAGAGAGGAGACCTGCTTCCCAGCAGTGGGAACATTAAAAATGCTGATGATGATGATGATATGTCATTCTGATGTATAAGCCATATTTCTGTAAAGTTTTATCAAAATCCGTACAATGGTTTATGAGTTGAGAGATGTTTGTTACATTCCGTCCATTCTCATTCACTTTTGCGGTTATATTAGTAGTATGTAGGATTGGTATACAGCACCAAACAGCTAAGAGAAGTGGATATAGAGAAGGTAGGCCTTTGCACAACAGTAGGACAATATGGGTCGATATAATAATAAAAGGTCACAAAATGGGGGCTCATAAAAGAGCGCTCGAAACAAACTGGCTCTTACAGACAATGTTCATCCTTATCAATCGGTAGTTTTTTACCTTACTACGGCAAAGCCAAAAGGAAGGGTTATGATTTTAGCAGTGTATGTATGTTTGTATTTACTTCTGTTCCCCCGTAGCGCCTAAAGTATTCATCTGATTTTGATAAGAATGGTGTCAATCAATTCGTTATTATGGCCCGGATAACATAAGCTAAAATAAAACCGTCGTCGGGTTACAGTTTTAATTTAACTTTTTGTTAACGGTATGTTTCCTCCTACTCATTCATAAAAATGTGAAAGTCTGTATGTTCGTTAATCAATCACGTCTCAACGACTTAATCGATATAGATGAATGAACACGGGTAGTCCATGACCTGGATTGGACCTGGATTTTTATTTGTCGCGGTCTTACCACAGTATAAATATAGACGAACTGTACGGAAACTAGCTACAAACGCTCGGAACAGCACACTCACACAAACATGCGCATCGACGAGACCCCTAAGCGGTTATCGCGATGCTGTCAGTAGTGCGTGCCTCTTAGGGGTCTCATCGATACGCATGTTTGTGTGAGTGTTCCGTTTCGAGCGTTAGTAGCTAGTTTCCGTACTGTTCGGCCATATTTATACCGTGCTAGTACGTTGGCGTGGGCAATTTTGCGTCTTTCACGCAGTTGAAGCCGGAAGCAAAAAACCTTTATATATATTGTAAAGTCAGAAACAAGTGTGACAATATAATGTCAGTTGAATAAAAAATCTAAAAAAAAGATCAGAAAATGAGGGCTCATAAATGAATGTTTAAAACAAACTGGCCACCATTCGTTCGGAATATTTTCATCCCTATCAGCCGGTAATGTTTCAACGGCATGTTTTATTTATATCCACAAATGTGTTCAGTACATCCGTCGTCGTATATAATGGTTGAAACATTCTGAACTTTTCCTACTAATGCTCACGTTCCACTCTCGTGTTAAGCATAAATTTTAAGCCTCTGGCAACAGTCCTAAAATCATACCGATTGAAATTGTCTCCCCTTAAAAAAATAAGTTTGTAAGTTTGGATGTGGAACGTCTTCGAAACAACTTATCTAAAAAATATTTCGCTGAAAGCTACACAAACATTTATTATCAAAGGTTACTTTTTATGGTTCCGTACCCAAAGGGTAAAAACGGCACCTTATTACTAAGATTCCACTGTCCGTCTGTGTGTCTGTCATCAGGTTGTATCTCATGAACCGTGATAGCTAGACAGTTGAAATTTTCACAGATGATGTATTTCTGTTGCCGCTTTAACAACAAATACTAAAAACAGAATAAAATAAATATTTAAGTGGGAGCCCCATACAACAAACGTGAGAAAATGGTACGGAACAGTTCGTGCGCGAGTCCAACTCGCACTTGGCTGGTTTTTTTACGTCATACCGAAAATGGACGGTCCCCGTGGAAAGGGCCATTTTTCTAAAACCGCAGGAAAAACATATTAAGTATAAAATACAACCGACTTCCAAATAAAAACACTACAAAGTGAAAAATAACTTCAATTTCGGCAGTTGCTGTTTCTGTTTTTTTTCTTCGTTCTTTCACACCAACTTTCGAAATTGAAGTTATTTTTCACATTGCAGTGTTTTTATTTGAAAGTCTTTGTTGTGGTACATATTGAGAAAGTTCAGTCGTAAGATACCAATAATGCCCAAAGTTATGCCGGAACAGATTACCCGAATAACATAAAACTAACATAACCGGTGAAAAGAGAATATATCAGAGTGAACTGTACATCAGGTGGTGAGACATAAAAAAATATACAGTCGAATTGATAACCTCCTCCTTTTTGGAAAGTCGGTAAAAAAATCTACATCTACCGCAAAGAACAGCTGTTTTTTAATTGCAAAAAGACACATCAAAGCGACCGGATCTCAGTCGTTGATAAAGAGCTTCTTATTTAAATTGATTTCATCCGAGAAATTCCACGTCCTTCCTGACCGCCAACTAATTGATTTTCAAAAGAAAGTAAAGAAAACCGTTCGTTTTACAAACTCAATTTCCTATGTGCTCTCTGAAATAAAATGTACCATTTGTTTTATTGAATGTCTCACGGGTCTTAAATCCACGAAAACACACGTGCGATGACCTTAGACCAAAAATAAATAATAAATATTCCAAATCATGGGTTCACTGCCAACATTAAATATTAATATTGCATATATATGGGTCAACATATCGGACTTTTGGCAACGGAAAACAGGTTACAACTACACTGGCTTGCAAAATAAGCGGACGGTTGTACTGGCGCCGGCTAGGCGGTATTGGCGCCGACAAGATTTGCCAACGATGGGGTGAGCCGGTGCCCTATTTGGGGGCGGTTTAATGACCCCATAGTTGCGAACTTTCGCCTAAATTGACTTGATTAGATCATGTTACAGGTAAATCAAATTTGGCTTTACCAAATAGGATCACTGTACTGCTCGTGATTAAGGAAGAGCTGCTCGTGTTGTCATCGAGGTGCCTTTCTCGTCACAGAGGTCAGTCCTTGGATGGGTCAAAATCCATTGTACACTGACATCAATCCGTACTTCGAAAAACAAGTTAAGCTGTCGGACCCGGCTGTTATTCGTAGAACTTTGGCAGACGTTACATTTAGACAAAAAAGTTCAACTATCTGTCTTATCAATGGGTATCTTATTTTACATAGTAAACTGGGTTATGGAGTGTAGGTAAGCTCCATGAAGGTAAAATACAGATACACTAAAACTGGCAGCTGACCCCAATTGAGTTGGCAGAGGCAGATTATAAAAATAATAGGATATCTGTTATAGAAAGAGCTTAAATCATTGCAACTTTACGAACAACGAAGGGTAGGGCAGAGAAACACAATACTTTCATTATGCGCACAGGTAAGGAGTGGAATTACTTGCCACTGTCGGAGTCTGTGTTTCCTTGGGGTCTTTAAGTCAATAGTGAATAGGTTACTTCTAGGCAAGCATGCTTCTCCGTCGACCACATCATCGCTTACCATTAAGCGAGATAGATAGTGGTGAAACGCGAGTATATCACAAATAAAACAAAAAAAATACAAGTCTCATATATTAGAGGGCCTATTGCCATCAAGTGGCACAAACCCTGACTCCGAGCAGCAATTACTGAGAATATTCCAGTTGGAAAAATCCAATAAAAGTTTGCGCGCAATCAATGAAATATATCTCAATTGGATAATCGGAGTACTTCCCTTTACAAATATAAAGATACATATAATTTTATTTCTTCACTAGTTTCTGCCAGCAGCTTCGCCCGCGTGAATGTCGAAAATTCAAATAATTGATTGTGGATCATACATTCATAAGTTCTTGCGTTGGTTGCAGGTAGATCTGCTATATCCAGTTAATGCATACAAAGTTCATAATATCAGTCCAGTTAAAATACAATACTACAAATTGTCATGCAATACAAATTAAAATTAAATAAATATAATATGAAATGTCAAATCCTTATCCTTACATAGTATAAAACAAAGTCGCTTCCCGCTGTCTGTCCCTATGTATGCTTAGAACTTTAAAACTGCGCAACGGATTTTGATGCGGTTTTTTTAATAGATAGAGTGATTCAAGAGGAAGGTTTATATGTATAATACACGAGGACGAAGCCGCTGGCAGAAGCTAGTTATTAATAATAATTATTAATGCTACAAAATAGTAAAAACAATTAAATAGTGTCACTTCATAGTTGGTGAGAAATAGTTTACAAATTAATGCTTATGCACCCATTGGTTTGTGGTAATAAACCACCTGTTTCAGTGTCTTGTCATTTAGAAATTATATAATAGAGTAATAACATTTGCCTATCAATAATTCGTGGAGTTTTTTTCAAAGGCACTAATATCGCTCATAGCATAGAGCCCATAAAAAAGATGCTTTAAAAAAAATATCCCAAGGGCACATATTCCGAGGATAAAAAGTATCCTATGTGCTATTCCAGACTATAATCTATCTCTGTGTCATCCTGTTCCGTTCAGTAGTTTTTGCGTGAAGGAGTAACAAACATACAAACACACACACTCACAAACTTTCACCTTAGCGAGATTATATCTCCACATGTATGCATTATTGTAGGTAGATAGATAGCTACGCTTCATCATAACACAACCCCACAATTCTGCATTAATGTGCACCATACTGTTATCTTGGGTCCTATTACGCGGTTAAGTACAACTTTTATCTACATGAATGAGTGCACATAATGTATTTATCAACGTATACCTGCGGTAGGGTTTGTATGAAATGCTTTGTCTCTTATGGAGCCTGTGGCAGACATTTTTCGTGTAATTACTTCAGAAATCCTGACGCCTGTTCACGTTGACATGACGGCTGGGTTTAATACGACACTCATCCGCAAAGCTCATAACGATGAGTTGGTACCTGTGAGATTTACAATGAGAATTTTATAAAGGTGTGCTATAAGTAGGAAGTAGGTAGATAGCTCTATAACTCTTTATACAGAGTGAGTTTTTCTTGTGAGCGTTGACGGCCAAATCCAAAACTATAAGGAGTAGTGAAAAACACTCAAAGGAGTCACGGGCCCGATTTTGATGAAAACTGAAACAGCATCATTGGATTTTTTGAAAAATCAATATTTCTAGCAAGGAATTGAACCAGGTGCATTGGAAAAAAAAACACGCTGTATTATTAAACAAGCCGATAGTGTTGCTATTAAGGATCTAATTATGGGAAGTAATGATTTACGGCAAACTTAAGGTTGCCCTAGTCGACGGCACGAACTATTTTGTGGGCGGGGTTAAATGCATGCCATCTCATCCGAAAACACGTGCGATGCATGAGCAGTAAGAAGCTAGTTCACGTAAGAATACACACTTTTGCAAATTTGTAGTAAAACGGATGATGATTTAGGACAAAAACAAGCACGCGAAATTTTATAAACAGACCTTTAGGAATATGGATATCATGAAAAAACGACTAAATGTATCAGTTCAAAATAAAATTATTTGCATTTCTGAACTACTAATCTATCACTGTATGGTGACTGTTTTGCAATTTTCCTTCTTTGTATGGTATTTATTTCCGCCCAAAACACCGTTAAAATTTGTGTTGAAATATGGAATTTTCGACGCTCATAACTTTCAAATATATTCTTTTTATTTTTTTATTTCCATACTGGACTAGATAATTAATAGACAAATTGATATATATTTTTTATTTTGAACGTGCAGCGTCAAAGAGCCGAGTAATCGCCATACTACGTTTGTATGGAAGAATGATCGACTAGGGCAACCTTAAGGGAAAACGCCCTTTTATAACTCAACCTGTATGTGACACTTTTATGAAGATCCTGTAATAAAAGATTCATATTTTTCCGTCTCAGTATTTACCTTGAATGGGAAAATCGGTGAACTAAATTCTATTCAATTTTCAATCTTGTAACATTTAAGAGATGTAAGCTCTTAATACTTTTCCTTTAATATCGACGGAATCGAACGTTCATAAACCCACGGGACAACTGCTGAGGTTGCATGAGATTGAATTTATTTTACATTCAATGAATTTCTGTGTTTCCGATAAATCATCTAGGAGATTGAATTAGAAATCACACCTTTCTAAAGGATCTAGGCAACTGGAATACATACTAAGTGACAGATTTGTAGATCCGACCTACAAAAAAAAAAAAACATGTGCGATATTAACAACATAACTTTAGGAAATTAAAAAAAATGCAGTACTACATGCTGTATCTAATAATAAAAATAACGGGTACACTATAATAATATCTATACAGTGAACTGTTTACGCTAAGCACTTCCATTAGTAAACACAAAATGGAACACCAAAAAGCTTAAAATTCCGTTCAGACTACTTAACTTGAAGTGAGTAAAATTCACGTGAAATGCAGCGCAAAGTCTAGACGAAATCTCTTTGCGACTCTAAAAACATGGGACCTCGTTCAGCTAACGAAGAGAGCCGAGCTCCCCCGACTGAGCCCGAGTGACTGCGGCTAAAGTGCTAATTCACCACTTGCAAATTATAGCCGCCATAATTTCCACAAAGACAAAGCCTTTGTGTTCTATCACTGTGTTAGCCTTAAAACGACTTATTTACGATTGGCCGAGCGATAGTTCAAACTTGTCCCTTGTATAACTGAAACATGGCGTGCCCTTCTAATTAGGGAGAGCGCAATAATGGTTCCGCAGCATGTGGCCACAAAAGGGAAACCACAAATGGTACAGCACTTGAACAATAGGATCTAATAAGGTACCGCAGGCGAAGTTAAGTTTTCTGGTACTAGGGCATCAGATGTACGACGTTTTGTTTGTGTTTATCACGTTGACGTAGTAGGAGACTTCCATATTAATCAAACTTCGATGTTCTTTTATTTTTCTTGTCTTAGAATGTGTGGCTTTCAAACAAAAACGAGAACTCAATGAGAAATTGCGCTGGAACACTTGGAGACTTTACGACTTCACGACTATAAAATTTATCATTACATAATACTTTTCCAGGAGAAGAATGCTAATGAATGCAACACAGATATTATAATACTTTTAAAGTTAGTCTCGGAGAACTACATAACGATGTCCGGGACGACTAGGCAAAGTAGGCAATAGGAATTCAAACTTTCTGTTTGCGAACATTTTAAACTAGGCATGAATTTTTCTTGGAAAACTGCAAGTTAGCAAAGTAAATTCGTGGAAATTTTATGGTTGAAAGTCGTTTGTAAACAAGTTAGTACTTAAACATAAACATAACTTTATGAAATATTACCCAAAATATCAACAGTCGTGAAATAACTTGAAAGAGAAATTTTACAGATCTTTTAAGTGAATAATGAATGCCTAAATGTGTTGCTCTAATTTTTGTCCTAGATGATAGATGGGTACTTTTGTTAGGCAGGTTACACAAGGCCTCTGCTCACTCATTGCTAATGACTGCCAGCTTACTCTTGATTTTAATTCCGATCGATCGGCATTGGAATTTTAACGTTTCGTACTCTTGAGGTCGACGCTAGCGCCACATTGGTTAAATAATGTGTATATTTGGGGAACTAAGTGGAATTGTGATCGGGCTTGGCGTGCGGTAAACGCTACTCTTGAGTCTATTCTGACAGCTGTCAAGTGCGTCACGTGTGCGTTGGGATTGTTTGTTGATTGAAATTTTTCCAATAACAAAAGTGTAACTTTTTAGAAATTGTTTTGCGTTTTATGTGATTTTTAATAAGTAATAAGTGTATAATATGGCACGTTTAGCAGTAATATACAATGTTTTACGTAATTCGCATAAAAAACAATTAAAACAAAGACGAGATGAGCGTCGGATGATGCGGTATACGGACAAAGCATTTTCTATGAATGAAGACGAATTTAAAGCAAATTATAGAGTGAGCAAGGATTTTTTTGAGGAAATTTATGAAAACATTAAGCACTTTATGCCAACTCCTAAGAGAAGAAGTGATATATCACCAAAATATAAGGTACCTATGCTGTTTTTGATACATGACTACTAACAAATAATAACTTGTTTCGAAGATCAATAGCTTAATACTCGTATAATTCTTGCAGGTTTTAGTGGCATTGTCTTTTTATGCGACTGGGAGTTACCAAAAACTAGTTGGAGGCACTTATGGGACCCTAATGTCGCAGCAATCTGTTTCTCGTACTATTAGAGATGTAACGGCAGCTCTTAACCATCCAATAGTACAAAGTAAATGGATTAAGTTTCCTCAAACTCGTCGGGAAAGAGATGCTATAAAAAGAAGGTAATACTAATGACAAATCCCTAGGTAGTTAAAGTAACCATATTCTTTTCCTTATGTTCCAGGTTTTATGAAAAATTTCACATACCATCTGTTATAGGATGTATTGATGGCACTCACGTAGCCATAATTAGACCTATAGAAAATGAAGAGAGATTTTTTAATCGCAAACATTTCCATTCAAGAAATGTTCTGATTGTAAGGCAATACTTTTTATTAATATTTAATTGTAATTTACTTCATGATAAGATGTACTTGTTTTATATATTTTCAGATATGTGATGCAGACCTAAGAATTCTGTCAGTAGATGCTTCTTTTGGAGGAGCATCACATGACAGTTTTGTCTGGAATCAGCATCCTGTGAAACAACATTTAATTGACTTGAACAATAATGGAGAAACTGTGTTTTTACTAGGCAAGTAAATGATGTAAATAAGTAGTCAGATTAATTTTAGTTTTACTGATTGTGAATATATTTTAATTAGTTTAGACTTTTCAGGTGATTCTGGATATGCCCAGAGGGTGTATATGATGACCCCTATAGTAGATGCTGCAGAAGGCTCCCCAGAACAATATTATACCAAGTTGCACTGCTCTGCAAGAAATACAGTGGAACGTGCCATCGGTGTACTCAAAAATAGATGGCGGTGCTTACTCAGGCATAGGGTGCTACATTATCATCCTGATGTAGCAGCCAAAATAATCAATGCTTGTTGTGTCTTACACAACATGTGTATCAATAGAGTAGGTATTGATCTTGTAGAGAATACAGCAGAGGATGGCAATGAATACCCAGCTGTCACTCCTCAAGAGTCAGCTAGCAGCACAGCTGCTGAACTAAGACAAGGCATCGAAAAGCGAAATGTTTTAGTTCAGCAGTTGTGGGCTAGTAGAAGGTAGGTAAAAACATATAGTAAGATTAAATTTGTTATTAGTTAAAATATTTTACTTTCTCTTCAATAAAATGTATTTCATTCTATTTGTGACATTGTATTTTACAGTTTATGTTTATAAATTATTAATTTCTAGACCCCTACCTACATATTTCTTAAAAAAATAGAGAAATGAATAAATATTTATTTTTTCTTAAACATACTTTTATTTACTTACTTACCTACTTATTATAAGAAACAAATTAACAATAAAAAAAACAAATAACTAAAACAAATTGTTTTGAAGCGCAATGCAAGCATTCAATCAATATCCGAAAACATTATCACTAAATAAAGCTTTGACATTAATTTCTAATGCATTTAATTATAAGGGTAAATTAATAATTGGCATTTTTCTTGCTACATCCGAAATTGCATTAGCAATAGACGTCAAAGCACTTGTCATATTGCCAATGTGTTCGGACAATTGAGCAAATGCTTGCGCTGTAATCAATTCCGCTTCAACTCTCCGCGCTTCGATACTCGCGAACTGCTCCATATTTGCATCCAATGGCCTCGGAATTAAAGAGCGGCGCCGCCGGGGTCGTGGTGGTATAGTACTCTGAAGTGGCGTGGGCGGCGCAGGTACTGAAACATAAAAAATAATAATTTAAAATCAGCACTGGATTTGACCCAACCAAGTTTGAAACTTCTCAGTTGTCACAAAAAACAAGTCAATAAATAATACTGAAGTATGTTTTTGCTATAGCCCGAAATGTGATTAGTCCCAAAACACTTCATTGTTACACAGGCCACTTAAGTGTGTGTAGGTACTTGGGTTGTGTGACTGATGGACAGCTTATTCAAAATGTTTAAACATTGCTAAACAAATTCGAATAAAGACTTACTTGTGGATGATGCTGGTATTGCGTCATTGTGTGATGTGCTAGGAATAGGGGATTCGTTTTGTAACAAATCCATTTCCATGTCTTCTTGTACAACAACAACATCTTCTATGTCAACTGGTAGCTCGGTAGGTCTAGTCTGAAACAAATGAGTATTATTATAATAAAATATTTAGCATACTTAAAATAAATAACATAGGTATGATAAAATTGTAAATATTAAAATATATTACTGATTGAGGAAATGGATTGACTGTCAATCTGGAATCTCCAGTCGCAAACTCTTGTCCACCCATCACCGCCACCAATCTATTGTCTAAGGCAGACAATACTGGCAAGTTGTCTGCTGTCCCACCACCAGTGCGCCTCATTGAAGCTGAGAGGTCTGCGCACTGCTTCTTCAGAGCACATTTCCTCTCAGCCCAATACTGAAAACATGCATTAGTTTTAATGAAATTGCTATACTGATACAATGATTCTTAATAGTTACCACTATATTGATATCGTCTTCACTATATTGATTTACCTTAGCCCATCCTTGACCGTTTTTATTTACTCCTCCGAGAGAATTCAAAGATGTTGCTAAATTTGACCATTTCATCTTCGTTTCTAATTTGCCTTGACTGGTCCGAAGCAAACCTTTAGCTATGCCTGGGTTTTGCTCCAAGAATTCCACTAAACCTTCCAATTGGGCGAAACTAGGACGATTTGTCATTATAACTGAAATTGGAAAACTTTTATTATGTACAACGTCATAATATTTATATAAAACATAGAACAAGAAAATAACTACATTGACAAAACAAAAATATTTCACTAATTAAACATATAATAAAGTAAAACATTACTTTAAATAATACATAAATTAGGTATGATTGTATGTTTACTTACCACTTATAGAAAACTTTGATAGTAGATAAGTAACCTCACGCACAATAATTATTTCTTACTAAAAAGGTACCACACGCGACCAATATCTTTATGTTAATGTTCTAAAGTAAAACAAACCAAACTTGCATTTCGAATTTACTTTTTTATACTTCAAACCACTTGACTTCATTTTTGAAATTGGAGAACTTCTACGCCGTGTTTTTTTTTAAGTACTTTAGGCAACGATTCTACCGCATGAAGCCAAAGACATGCTTAATTTTATGATTTTAATGGTTTTCTTACGCCCAAATGCATTTAACACGTTAAAATTAATCAATTAAACAACTATATATATCATATATATTTGTTTGTCTTGTTTTGTTAAGGATAAAGCATTTTAAAGCCCTAGTACCGGTTTAATGTTATGCGTTGAACAACACTATTGCGGCTCGTAGCATAGCTAACTTCACGTGTATCAAAATAATCGCGGAACAATCGCAATTTCAATCCAATGTTGACAATATTGTTTTCAAGAGTACCGAATCACGTGACTGCAAAATTTACATTGGAATCGTATTGGTTTTAAATTGTAATTGAAATTAGTTTGAAGAGTAAGCCTCCTGGTCATTGAGGCCTCACAATAGTGCACATACATATAAACAGAAGCGTATGTAAGTGTATACTTAGCCAAGTCTTTGGTCAGCTGGACCCGCTCGCTACTGGACCCGCGAGTCCACTTGGCTACATAATTTATTTTCTGTATTTTTATTGGTTAACCGGACCCACATTCAAATTAAAAAAAAAAAAACATTGTTTAAAGCTACCCGTGGATACAGTCGAGTTTAAAACTGACTAGGCAAAATAGAATAAAACGCAATTCAATTAGGTTTAAACGTTTATTCTCAATAAAAATATTTTAAACAAATCAATATATCAAAATCAAAATCAATTTTTTTTATTTCACATAGGCCTACATGGGCACTTATATATACGTCGACAAAAGGTGCACGGTTCGGGTTGGTCGTTTCCTATGGAGAAGAACCGGCAAGAAACTCCATGGTTACTCTTTTAAAAATGACCCGGGAAAGTGTAGAAACTAATACACAATATTGCTCATCCTCCATTAAGAATACCGTGATAATTTATAGCCTAAATGTTGCCTCTGAGGATTATGTAGTAATTTTTTAAACAGGATCTGTTCAGTAGTTTTGGTGCCTATTGAATGCATTGTAGCCACTGCCCTCTATTATACAAGTACGCTGGACTAAACATACTATATGAAATGACAGTTGATTTTTGTGCTGATTCAAAGCGCCCCGCTCGAGAGTATCAGGAACTAAAATTGACACATTTAGAGATAGGATACTACCGATATTTCTAAAAATTAGGTAATACTAATATATTTGACTGGAAATATTATAATATTGTAACTAATATATCTAATATAACTAATATATATATATGTATTAGTGATATTTTTAAATTACACTAATATCATAATAGTAGTCTTGGCAAGGCGTATCACTCATTTACTGTATTGCTCGTAGTATGTTGGAACTAAATATCTCATATTGGTATTTGTGATGAATGTTAGGTATATGAATGCCTAATAATCAGTAATAATATGTTCAAAAGCGATGTGTAATACTAAATTCTGGAATCATCATCATGATCATCCACAGCCCGACTTCGCCCACTGCTGAGCACAGCCCTCTCTCTTGTACCAATCATCACGTTCCTGAGCCTGGAATTAATTCTGGAATAATATCATGATAGTTATAATTATATTAACAAATGTTTGGAAGTCAAATAATTTATCATCTGCATCTGAAACAGAGTTAAAGTCTTCACCTTGCTGGAATGCGATACCACTCTTATTTTCACCTTAACACTACAGAGACAGGATCTCAGCGATGATAGCGAGAAATCCGTCCGTTGTAAATGATTATCCATCTCATTTATTATTATTATTATATAAATGAGTTTTTAGGATAAGTTGTTAGCCTAATCCCATATTTAAATCTCACTGATCTGACAGTATTGCGCTATAACTTTACTAGCCCCCTATCCACTAGTTTATAGCTTTCAATCTAACTGAAAATATTTTTTAGTAACCTTTACAGCAATTATTCTATTACTTAAAAATTAATCATAATAAAAATAACTGGTATTTTTTTCTCTTACGTATTAAATTATTCTCACTGTCGATAAAACCCATAAAAGTATTTTACCGAAAGCTGTGTCCCATCTCTAATATTAGTTCCATACGACTCTCACGTTATTTCACGTTGCTATCAGCGCCAAAATGGCGATAATCAAATGTCTTCATTTTGTCATCGATAATATGAAGTCCAGTGTACAATGTATGATAGAGGTCAGTGATTGTAGCAGATAAAAAATCAAAAACAATAATACAAAAAAATATAAAATATTATATACAAAAACAATAACAATAGACCTTTCCTTCCTTCCTCCTTTCCATCCTTCATAGACCACGTAGCTTTTACTTTTTTCAAATATATTCAATGTACAGTTTTGACGTCGATTTTATTATATGTGGGAGTAGTGGTGGCCTAGTGGTAACAGTCCCGACTTACGTATCGTAGGCTGTGGGTTCGAACCCAGGCAGACGCTTTACTTTTTGTAAATTATTTCATTACCACTGCTCTAAAAACCGTGAAGGAAAACATCGTGAGGTAATCGGCATGTCCTTGAACCAAAAATTCAAAGACATGTGATATCCACCAATCCGCACTGGACCTGCGTGGTGGATTAAGGTCCATTCCCTCTCTCACAGAGAGGAGACCTGTGTCCCAGCAGTGGGTAATTAAAACGCTGGTGATTATGATATATTTTAAGTCATGAAAACAAAACTAAAAGATTCGGCTTTAGTCCGTGACTATACTAATAATAAATTTGGGCTGTGGGTCCAGTCGACCTATTCAAAATGTGATTGGGTTGAGTGATCCCACGAGTCCATTTCGCGCGGTTGACCAAACACTGCTTAGCCTTTGAAACAGAACTTATAGAAAGAAAGTATACAAAATAATAACCTAAGTACACATTTACGACACAAATGATGAGTCAGTGTGTATAGTGAATGGTGAGTAAATTTTATATCAAAATACCCTTTATGTTAAAAGTCAGGCTGTCAATTTCGCTGTCGCCTTTCTTATTGCTTTTTCTACCAATGCAAAACAAGAAGATTAAACGCCCAAATCTCATACACAACAGCTGTAAATAAATAAAATATTGTAAGACCTCGCCTCTATTGCTTGAGGCCGTGATTTCAAATCAGGGCTAATACTACTTTTACTATTCTGTGCTAGTACCAAAAGTGACTTTTCAAATTCATATGTACTTATAAGTTTATCTTGGACATCTCAAGCAACGGTGAAGGAAAACATCTTGAGGAAACCTGGACTTATAGTTAATGTAAGTCTGAAATCGCCAACCCGCATTGAGCTAGCGTGGTGATCAATGCTCGTGCCTTCTCTGTATGAGAAGAGGCCGTTGCACGAAGTTTCAGGCCGGTATCACATATTGTTCACTTTTGAAACTTAAACAGCAGTTATTTCCTCTTAAAAAATTCGCTGGCTTCCTATTCAGCGCAATTTAACCTTCCAATAACTCGAACAGTCTGATAAATCGTCGGATTATCCAGTCTGCATCCACTCAAATTCCATTTTTCCTGAAATTAATACACTACTACAATATTCCAGTCTGCGAACACTTTTTAAATATTCATAACAGGGTATAGTTGTTTCCCACGGCGCGTCCTTGTGGAAATAGAATTACATAATACCTACTTTTTTATTTCTTTTTTATTACCTACTCGTAGGTATCTCTTCGTTGCGCTCCAGTTGTCACAATGTGATAATTCGCCCCTTTTTTGGGACGACTCGTGTTCTTAAATGCTATGTTCAATTCCGTAGTTTTTACCTGGTTTCGGCACAAATAGGATGGCGATTCTATAAATTGGCGGATTGATGACAGCATGATTTCATCAGGTTACAGATAAAGATTTTCGTCAGTTCAATCACGGTTCAAGACTGTAGGTAATTGTTTTGTTACTTTGACTCTTATTGAGATTTAATTAATGGTAGTCACGATTAAGAACAGGAGGATCCTTTTTGGCCTCGCAGAGGTCTTAAACAGTGTAAATGTCAATCACCTAATTTAATTTGGGAATCCCCCTCTTGGCATACATTTTTTAGGCATACTATTGTTTGGCAAAACGTTTTCCCATAACTTTTATTAGCATAATAATACTGTGGCATAATAGCAAAGGTTAGCATAACTGTCTGTTGGTCTAACTTGTTTTGGCAATACGTTTTATACTTATCATTAGTAAACCAATTAATTTTGTTGTTTGTCCTGTGTGAGTCAGAAATAAACATTAATTCTTATTGATCCACGTTTTCTCTATTGTTGAAAAATTTATATCTTGATCAAAATTACTCCTTATTTTTCATAACGTGAGATAGCTCTGAAAATTCTTCGAATTTCAATATCATAATGTTCTGATAGTGGAATTCGAAGACTGTTTCATTTGATAGTAACAAAAGTCTGTCACTCACTCACCCCGTATGAGCAAATAATGAAAGTATAAAAAATATATTAGGCTGACAGAACATTCTTCATTTACATGTTCGATTCATAATAAAAATAAACTCAGACTCAATGTTGATGAAGGTTAAATGGGTTTCGATCGTGAGTATTCCCTTTCAATTAGGAGAGGAAGCGAGTCGATGGCGTGGTCTCCAATTAATCGCGAATACGTAACACTTTTCGAATATTTTTATTCATATTTTCTCTTTCTAATTTTATGAAAACCATTGTTTAGATTATATAGACGAGAGTTTTTAAACTGTCATGGTCACTAACACTAATATTAACATTATAAGCGGGGTATTTACCATGTTTACTCTTTGTAGCGAGTTTCCGATATTTCGGTGCTGTTGCAAGCACCATGATCACGTATAAACTGAAGTCATTGCGGGTGGGTGTTTATGAGGAGAAAAAACGGTCTACACTCTTTCTTGTTCGTTTTTTGCACTCGGTACCGCTACCATTGTCATTCACAACTCGATTCTGTTCCCGACACACGAAACTCACTGTGTCCGCTCGCGAACTTTTTACGGCACTTTTTCGGGGTTTACACAGAAATATCCCGCTTGTAATGTTAATATTAGTATATAGAGCGGTTTCACAATTAAGATTTTGGAGATAATTACGTGTTAAACTCTACTTTATGGCCAAAGATTGACAGGTTTTTCATGCCAACGTATTGATTGACAACAGTGACAAGAACCCAAAATTCAATTCATTATTTAGAAACCAGCCATAAAATTTGATGGTTGTTTTCACAGTTAATCTTATTTATTGTCTCATTGGTCTCTTTGATTGGCAAACAAATACACAATTGTCTCATTATGTGGTTCATATTTTTGGGAGTTGTTATCTCTTTTACGATTGCTTTTGCTGAAATTGAGTCATTTATATATTCGGCAATTTCGGAATCATTAAAACAAAGCACATTAAGTGTTATTTTTATACATTTTATGTACGGCCTTCCATGCTGAAGTTACTCTTGTGAAAAGTCTAATTTCGCCTAACAAAAATGTTCAACATTTCAGATACTTAACATTTTATCTCCGTGTAGTGTTACCATTAAATGAACCTATTCTAGTTTATTTACAAACAAATCAGCTACCATAACATTAATTATGTATATAAACTTGTAGCACGTTATCCAAGTGTTTGTCTGTTACGCCTCCATTGTCATGTTCGTTCACGTTCGATTAATTTATTAGTTATACAAACTTCCCTGTAGCTCGCATCACCTGTTGTTGTGTATTTGAATCCAAGTTGACCGAGATTTTAGCTCTGGTGCCCTTCATTTCACAAAGATAGCCTTGGCTTGGGATCTAAGATGAAGTCAGTTTGTTAAGTACCTAGGTTCATCTGTTGCGTCTTTATATTGAATACAAAGTTACGCGGGTCAGGGTTAGTTTTCAGCAATCCTGTTCATTTTCGTGTAATTCTTTCACCCTCAACTTGAGGTTCATATTTAATCACCAATTTCAGAATTAATTTCAAGTTGGGTATTTCTGAAAGTCTACTTTAGTCTTTACTTTAGTGTTTAACTCGTTCTTAACTTCAAATTCTTACCATTTGTTTATCACCAAACTCTGGTAAGTCTAAATCAAAATAATATAATTTCAATATTTGCTCACTTAAAGATAAGCCCGTCTTGACACTGTTTAGAAAAACAATTCTGTTCCCAATAAAAAAAAACCTTTTAAATCAGAAAATTTACACACTATTCAAAAATTAGCACACAGAACTTACGAAACAATAACGTATTCATCAAAGATCAATGAATTAGGTTGTAAAACCAAGGGGTGATAAAAACCCCACGTTTTAAAACGTAAACATGTCACTGATGTCGAATGCAAAACGCGAATCGTCACCACGGTAACAATGTCTTATACAGGCGGAGTTACTTTCTTGTTAGGCGTTTTAGTGTGATCTATAAATAAAGCTACAAATAAAAGTATATTAAAAGTGAATAAAGAAATTGCAATTTTTCTATACTTTTCTCAACAATCCAAACTCTTTGTTTTTAAATGAATAAAAAAATAACTAATTTAATTGGTTTTAATGTTAATTTTAGCTCACAGCGGTCGTTTTTCCAAATATATTTGTTGTATTTAAAACCTTTGTAATACCAATAACTTGTAAGTATTGATTTAGCACATGATCTTGTTTTTAAATCATTATTACGTATGTGATTAAATTTGTTTTTGAGGTTGTAAGAGATTGCCCAGTGCGATAAGACCGCCTATTGTACACTTGTTTTTGTAAATGTTTGTCCCTTTATATGTTTTTATGGTGTACAATAAAGTATTTAATAAATAAATAAATATGTAAAGCTTTACAGCCGCAGATGAGCTTTAGTTCGACTAAACTAACATTAAAAGTCGTTTGTTGGCATGTTTGTAACAGGTAATCTCACGCAGTTTTGATTTGTTAAGGATATTTTTTCTATTTATAAAAATCTATCGCTGACCGTTAGACGACGAGGCTACTTTTTATCCCAGAAAAAAACATGTTTTCTCTAGAATAGATGTGAAGAGGAGGCGATAGGATAGCCGCGCGAATAAGCTATTCAAGTAATTTATCCACTGTGACCATTTCCTTTAAATGAAGATGTTACATTTCAACTACACCCTGTACAAGTAAGGCATAAGGCACAAACACAAGGTGAGTCACCAACCACAGCCGTAACACAAACAGGGTGCAGGTTATATGGCTTTCAAACTGACATTTTATTCGCTCCATACTGTAACAAGAAATAAATAGGAAGACCTGAGTTTCTAACTTTTGTTGGGCTGCTTATGTCAAGCGTAATGGAAGTAGTTTGCTTTTATTTCACTTAGGTAGATTGCTTGGTTCGTGAAGATAATAAAATAGGTTGGGTCTGTTCATAGATAGGATGAAATGCATATTACTAATAGCGTTATCAATATAAATGTAGATGGATGGAGAGGGAGAGGACGGCTAAAGAAAAGATGGATGGACTGTATGATATGAAAGAAAAGGGAGTCTGTGATAGCCTAGCGGGGGACAGAACGGTATCGAAGAAGAGGGCAGGAAGATGATGATGATGGGTTTGTTTATAGAATAGAATAGAAATCGTTTATTGGCCAGGTGGTAGGTAACACACATTTATAAAAAAAAATATGTCAGGGTCGCTATAGAATAGAAAACATTTATTTGACCCAGGTACGTCACAATAGTAACAATATCAAAATAACAGGGAAGAAAAGTAAAAAATTCAAGAACACTAAAAAAATGTGCTGAATATTACATAAGTACAGCTTGATTATCTTAACAAATTTTCCAGTGAGCCCCAAACTAGAGAATTAGAGTTTGTATCTACAAACTCTAATCTGAGAGACTTTATGTCAAAAATATGTCTGTCCAGAAATGGACGATATGGTCTCAGATTTCTCCTACAAGAGAAATATAAAAGAAGAAGGATCTCAAATAAATTTGGATACTTGGTCCAGATAATGATAATGAAAGACTAGTGAAAAGCTTTTAAGTTAATTTAAAAAGTTGCTTTACAATCTGTAACCAGTTTTAAACGTTATAGAGATCTGTATCTACTTATAATGCATTGTGAATCTTTATCCCCTAAAAATCAGTAACTCATAATTTACATCCTGATTTAAAATGCAAACAAAAACACGTTTCGTATAATGTAAAGTATAAACCAGCATTAAAGTTGTAATAAGAATAATACCGAATAAATAACCGTCGTGATCCCGGCTGTAAATGTTAACCCATTGAAATCGTCGATAACATCAGACAGCTCGGTAGTAACAGCCCTAGCAGGGTGCTACTGCTCCCCAACAACGTGTGAAATTGTTTATTTCATCTCGGATTTGGCGCGCCCTTTGTTGACGACAAATTCAAATGTAAAGAATTACGTTGACACCCCTAATCTTGATTAGAATACGTTCACAAAGCGTTCTCTGTAATAGTAAGTGTTAATCTGATTTAATTCTTTGTGTTTACCCAGCAGGCGATATGCATGACATTTTTTTTAATATAGGGTCGCCGGATCGAAGTTTTACTGAAAGGAGGAGCGTTATTGTGAAGTTAATAGCTTTTGACAGTGGACAATATGGCGGAGGTAAGCACACAGTCTACAACACGAGTTTATGGCCCTATTATTATTTTAATGAAAGCCCAAAGGATCTCTAATATTTAACCCATAAACCGAACATCGAATGTAAAATACACATTTCCCTTCAACCGCAGAACAGAGCAATCGTAAAACGAACAAAAAGTTTTGTAATATAAAGAGCAGGAACAATATTTGTTGAATTTTACATTAGTCGATGGTTTATTTAAAAGCTTTCATTAGTAGACATTAAATATACATAGTTAATTATCTTCTCATTAGTAATTAATCGGGTCGTCACATAAATAGTCGTTATAAGTCTGTTAGCGGAGGAACTTGGTTAAAACAAATTGCCTTAAAGCCTGTACCTACATAATCTGGAAGGCAAATTATTATGAATGAGTGTCCGTCGAAATGAGTAGGATTAGCTTTATAGCGAGAATTCTCATTAAAATATTTATGGCAGCCGCGTCGCAAAAATGGTCTTGTTTTGTATAAAATATACTGAAAGAATTAGTCTACCCTTTTTGTAGAAAATTCTTAGTTACCTACTTGCTCAAATCTACCAATTAGCATCCATTCCTTAAGTCCCTGAAAATTAGAGGTTTCCTTACGATTACTTCGATTTATTATAGTCAATCAATCAATCCGCCTTGATTTTTGCCTAACTATGCAGTCTACTAGACTACCTATATTTTAAATGGATCTAATACATAACAGAGCTCCATAACACAGTAACTGGGAAACATGAAATGTACAAGAACACATAGTTATGCATTTAGTCATAGAAGGTATTGTAATCACCACGCTGTCAATAGATTTGTGAGTGCGATAGCCTTACTTCAATTATTAGAATGGCACTACTCTCCATTCTCATGACATAATGCCTTGCTCGCCTGTTACGACACCGAGAGTGGACTACTTTATAGTCCGGTACCGCCCTACAAACATAATTTTCTCTCTTCCCTAATTAGTCTGTTTCAAGCATTTTCTAGTTGGCGCTATGCCGAAGGGACATGTGTTTTCTATTCTAGTCAGACTCGTTTGTGACAAGCGGTAGTTGTCAGCGTTCATAGTCTAACGACTTAAATTTTGGCTACAGTTTTGAAAAGTTGTAAATGGCCGTATTTTTATGACAGTAGCGAAATCGTTGTCTATTTCAACGATGTTCTGTTGTAGAGTTCAAATAGAATAATAATAATATATTAAAATTGGAATTGTGTACGGAAATAGCTGCATTAGCTGATAAAAATCAGATCTATATGTATAAAGGCGCTTATTTTCTACAATCTCAAGTTTTTCACGAAAAGAAAACTGTTTTCTCAACGTAAATATATGAAATATTCAACTTCTCTCTTATTCAATGCGTCCTCTTGCATCCCGTCGTCTTCTTGAAGATTCTGTTGCAATATTAAAAAGCAATTCATGTTTTAAAAGTATAAATTTTTCGCTCGACATCCGGAATTCATAGGTTCCATTAGCTTCAATGACGAACACGGATATATTTTTTCTTCTTTCTCTCATATGAATGTGTCTTTTTTTGCCAAAAAGCACTTTTCGACAGCCTTTATTTATTTATTCAATGTTTACGTGTTTGTGCTCGGATTTTAATATAAGGTCAGCAAATATTCGTGTCGCACTCCATCTGGTGTTTACGCACGCTGTTTCAACGCTTTAATGGACACCGGTTTATCGCAATAAATTGACACAATAAAGGTCTTAGGCGGATTATTTTTATTTGTAAAATCGGAATCGTAAAATCACCCACCTACACAAAAATCGTAATTCAATTTGAAGAATTCGTCTTCGCAAATTCTCAAGACAGAATAAGTGACGGTGAAAATGAAACGTAAGAAATTCTCCGAGAACTCGCTACATTAAAGGGATAGCTCACCAAAGAAAATTTTCTCTCTCAAATATTGCTTTTGGTAAATTTTGAAGGAATTCTTTGATGGAAATCTTTCGAAGAGCTGCTGTCCCGAACTACAGATGATAAGTTGACATTTTCGTACTATTCTTCGAGCATAATATTTGAAATGGTATTTTATAGATGAATGTTTTAAATTGGGGTTTAAAGCTACTTCGGGGTAAACTTTCGGCAAAATTTCGTATTTTTCGTTTTACAAGTTTTGCGGGATAAATATTAAATTGGGTGTGGGTGTGGGTTGGACTTTAGTGCTCGACCTGATGCATAAGTGTACTGTAAAATAAGTGGTCAATGGCGATCCTGTGATATTTTTTAAGCACATTAACCACGCGAATTGTGAGGGCATGCCCATGACAGAATACAGTGAAATAAGGGTTCCGTGTAAGTGGTGGTGAGACCAAGACTGCACATGTGCTGTAGGTCGCGGCATACCACTGGATTCGAGAAGCACAGGGCAGGTTGATGTAGTGACGTTTGTGAGAGATCTGTCTCCAACAGTGACGTCTATCGGCTGAAATGTTGATGTTGTAGACCTAAGTAGGTTTATTTATTTTATATTATTATTACCTCCAACGACAGATGTACAAAAAAAAATACAATGAATTAACAATACGAAGTAAAATGCACTACTTCAATTATAGGAGGCCACAGCATGCTATAGAGTGTTCAGCACAAGTTTATATCGTCACCAATAGGTAGGCGACGACGAAGACTTGCAATGCCTAGTCTTATTTGCTTCCGGCTTATTAACTTTTAAACAGAATCCGCTTGTTATTATTATTATAAACTTCGTAAACACGGACGGCTAATAAATAATACTCAATTAAAAAGAGAGAACGGACGCGGATTTTCTGGTTTGTTAGCCTAATTTGTATCAGAAATCTGTTTCAATTTTCATTAGTCTGTTTTCTATTTAATTAATTGGCAACGTTTTCCGTTCAGGACACAAAGAGGATTTCTTATTCAAGGATGCCCAACTATTTCATTTAAAATGGTGTGTTTTACAGCAGAATCAGCTTCTTTAAATATCCTCTTCTATAAAATTCTTGCCTATTTCACAATAATCAGATAACTTTTATCTGAGGAATAAAAATGGCAGTTTGACAGATTTTGTACACAAAAAAATGTAAAATTTTCATATTTATTCGTCAGACAAAAATTATGAAAACTACAAAAAAATTGCCCTTAGAAAAACTGCCATATACTTTTAAGTTATTTTAAAAGTTTAAAAAAGTTATTCGCTTGTTTTTTTTCTATTTTATCTTTTAACTATAGACATGTCATGTTAACTTGCCAAAGATAACTCCTTCTAGTCCACTGGTCAGTTTCGGGTTATACGAGTATACGCGTTAGTTCGTTCATTAGGAAGCACACTAATTTGGTCATCCATAAGGCAAGTTTCTGACGTTACAGGAGCGATCGTTGTCTGATTAAACTACAGACCATCGAGACACTTCCGCAGCCACTACTAGAGGTAGCTTTGTCAAAACTTTCTAAGCGTGTTAGTCAGTCATAGAAATTGACGACTCTCTAGAACTCTGGCTATGGCGATGACAGCCGAAACTCTTACTGATCTTACTTAATAATAATATTTCTGATCTTGATAACGGAGACTATTTGCATAGACACAACCTTGTAGCCAGGAATATTCATCAGCAGTTTGGTCTTAAATTCAATCGGCATTATGGAATCGGAAGTACCGTAACTATAGGTAGGTGCCCGACCCAATTCTCAAAAATGGCAATAACACTTTGTATTGTGATCGGTCTACCATCACTGACAGGACTGTTGTTGCCAATAAGCCTGACATAGTAATAATAATGCTATCTAGCCGGTTTCGGCCATCGCGACCGCAATCATTAGCTACTCAATGTGGTTGAGAGCTCAGATTTGCTGCTCTGTTATGTGCTCTCATGTGACTTGCATATCCACCCTTGGCCGAAAAGTTCCGAGCACAAAGCGGACACGTCAGAACACCGTTGACTACGTGACAAATAGTAGCTGTTGGTGGTCTAGCTTTGAGGTCGTCGCGTTTCTGGCCCAATTCCGACCTCCTTCTATCCTCAAAGCCTCAAAGCTTCTATCCGCACCTGGCGCTGCACACGACGTCTCCACTCGGGCCGATTTTGTGCTTGATTCTCCCAAAGTGTTTGGTCAATGTTGCCTCTCTTCATGTGTCTATTCTGAACATCCTTGAAGCGCAGGAACTGCCCACCACGCCTCCGTTTCCCTTCCTGGAGTTCAGATTAGAATATACGCTTGGCTAGCCTTTGTTCCTGCTTCCTGGAGACATGCCCAGACCACCTAAGCTGATGTCTCATCAGGTAGGCCTCCATACCAAGGACCTTTGCTCGTCTTAGGGCGTTTGTGTTTCTTACTCGATCTGACCATCTGATGTTCAGTATGCTCCGGAGGCATTTCAGATGGAACTTGTCAAAGGTCCGTATATGCTTACGGTAGAGGCACCACGCTTCCGAAGAGTACAAAAGGTTTGGGAGAACTATTGCCATATAAACAGAGACCTTTGTAGCCAACCCGAGATCGTGCGAACGGAAAACTTTAGGCTGCAGTTTGCCAAAAGCCGCCGCTGCAGCACAAATCCTCTGATTAATCTCAGCGTCTAGGTCACCCTTACTTGTGACTATGCTACCAAGATACCTGAAGCTCTCCACTTGCTTCAACTTACTGCTGCCGATTGAGGTGATAGACCGACTAGAGCGTCGCGCAATGATTGTTGATATAGCGGTCCCCCATGACGAGAACCTCGTGAATGCTGAGAGGTTGTCGACATGCGGAATGTCTATACAGCAGTCATTGTACCGATATTAATGACGGATAATGGCATAATAGCCAAGAGCCTCGATGTAAACCTGCGAAGGCTCTCGTTGGGCAGTTGGATCAAGGGCTTGATCAAGAAAGCGGTATTCCTTGACAAAGCGAGTATCGTTAGGAGGTTCTCCTCTCAGGGGCCCTGACCACCGGTGGCTTGGAACCTGTTCCCGATACCGTTGGGCTACTATTTGTTTATATTTTTAAAAGTTTTATATTTATTTTATTTTTGTAAACTAATATTTAAAAATGTAAAACTTTTGTACATAAATGAATAAAAAAAATAAGAATAATGAATTAAAACAGACTAAAAAAAAAAAAGTCTAATAAATGTGAAAGTTTGGATGGATTTGTGTGTGGAAGTGTGGATATATGTTTGTTACTCAATCATGCCAGAACGGCTGAACAGATTTGGATGAAATTTCTCCCTTGGGATAAGAAAACACTTATCATGCAGGCGAAGCAGCTTGTAGAAGCTAGTAAATAAATATTTGGCGGAATCGCGTGGTTACCAATATTCTGTGTTTTGAAAAAAGGCATAACTGAGCAGTTTTAGACTTTAAATTTCAGTTCCTGGAAAAAAAACTTTAATAAAATAATAAGAACCTAGAAGAAATAAAACCTTGTAAGACAAAGTTCGCAAGTCCCAATAATTTCGTAACCAAAAAGTTTTTTTTATGTTGCGTAATCCCTACCACCCCTTGTTGTGTCCGAAGATGGATAGAGATAAAATTGCCTAATCGAAAACTACATGGGTTGAGAATAGACGAGCACAACGAACATCTGAAAAATAGTTCGGTCTGATAGTCCCCATTTATCAGACGGGACCAGTCTATTCTTCTTGTAGATATTGAGTAGGTAACAATTGATATAGTTGTGTTATAAAAGTAGGGATCTATTCGAGAACTCAAATCCAGGTCTTCGTCAACCGATGTCTCCGTCACATCCACGGAATTGACTAGCCCGGTACCATCTCTAATGTAGAGCTGTTGTAGAGATGCCACGAGACCCCGATCGACCGCCAGATCAAGTTTAGTAAATGGAGATGGATTGGTCACACGCTCCGGAGGGATGCCGATCACATTTTTTATATATTTACTACAGAATACCAACTGCTACGATCCTTGCATATCCCTTTTTGCTTCGTTTACGTTCATACATCTAGTCATACACACGCCGTGAGTACTAGGCACATGAACTTTCTAAACTAGGCATAAGTACCAACATGTATGTTTTCTACTGACATAAATGACTACGTTAGACATAGAAAAGAGACCCGTATACATATGTATATACAGGCGATATTTGCAAAGGCCATGGCCACGTGAACTTGAGTGCACGAAAACAAATCAACATTTTTGGAAGTTCTTTCTGGCTTCGCTTTGAGCGTTGCGTCTCGCGCATTTAAATTAAACACTGGCAGACAAAAAAAACTGGCTGCCAGGAAAATTCTGTATAACTTTTACTCATTACCATAACGAAGCTTCAGTTTTGTTTTCTATTCAGTTTTTCTTGTTTATAAAATACAAAATCTTGTACACCTTGTCTGGCATCACGGATGTGAGACATGCCCGCTAAATCTAGTTAGTTTAAGTGGAGCTTCTAATCGAGTTTGCAAGTGGAACAGTCTCGACGCGTTAAATTGTACGTGTGTGGTAAATACATGTACGTTTGCAGGATAATCACGTTGGTACACAACTGTTTAATGTTGGTTGTATTAGAAAAATACGACTTTAGTTTTACAAGCTTTTAAACGTCCACTGACTGGTCTCTTCACATACCGGAATGATCGATGTTATAGGTGACTGAACAGGCACTGTTTTCTTCTTGAGTCAACATTTTTTTTTTTGATCATAGTATTGTCAAATCGTACGTGTCTGTGAGAGTCTTAAATTGGCCAATCAGGCCAGCGCACATAGGGTTACGAGGCAACGAGGAGGCTGGCAGGCTGTCGAAACTGGTAGTTGAGACGGGAAATATTACTACATATACGAGTATGTCCGATTACTGGGAATATAAAGACAAAGGCATTTGGTATAAAGTCATTCAAAACGAACCCTCTCGTGAGCCTGGTTCGATGATAAATGTTTAACTAGGAGTTATGTTAAGTTACCGCTAAGGCTTCGTTCTGGCAACTATCCATCGGCAAAGTTTGGTTCGCTTAATGCGAAAGGCTTCGTCGCCTAATTGTAACACATCTAATAAAATTGAAGATGTGCAACATTTGCTGATGGAATGTGCTAAGAATAGAGATGAAAGGGAATCTTTGGCTAGGGAGTTTAAACTAAACACGTGGCATGTTGGACTTATCCAAAATATTTTGGCATACCCTAAATCAGAAAGGACCAAACGCATAATTTGTGGCTTAATTCATAACTCTAGGCAGTAAAATCCTTTCCTATATCATAGTACTAGCTGTCCCACGCGGCTCCCGTCAACTGGCTACCTACCTACCCACCCTGTCTACTCTACATTCATGAATGTTGCGTAACTTTAACCGCTTACGCAGCAAACGCAACGGAAGCTCTCAAAAAGGAATATTTTTGCTCGTTTTTGCAACACTTTCCATTTAAGCTCCGCTCCTTTTAGTCGTAGCGTGATGTTATATAGCCTATAACTTTCCTCGATAAATGGACTATCCAACATAAAAATATTTTTTCAATTCCAACCAGTAGTTCCTAAGATTAGCGCGTTCAAACAAACAAACAAACAAAAAATCTCTTCAGCTTTATATTATTAAATATATAATATATAGTATGGATAAGTATAGTAGTGGATAATGAAAATGTAGTTTAATTATAGATGTATATTTGTGTGTAAATAGAGTATAAGAGACAATGGGGTTGACGTATCCGTGTGGATAAAAACCCCTTAATAATAAAGGGGAAAAAACGAAGGTACCTATAAAGGTACAGAGGCAAGATGTAATGTAGATATCGATGCCAAAATTGGTTGTTTGACGATCAACCCATTTTGGATTTAAAACACTGAAGACGTTAAGTAATAAACATACCATTCGTTGGGTGTATTTTTACTCAAGTATATTTTCACTCACCTTTATTGGGACTTCCTACTTGGAAGCTTACTTATTTAAACACAGAGACTTTTTATACTTTTCAGGAAAAGTAACCTCGCTCGGTTTAAAAACATGGCTTATGCATTACCTGTTAACTGAGAGTGGTTTCTAAATTCAGTCCTCAACTAGTGCCTGGTTTAAAATTTGGCGCATGCATAATACCTGCCTTCATACCTAATAAACATATGCCGTGTAGTTTCTAAAAAAATATTAAATTTTAATGAGGATGGGTTGTAAGGTTACCTGCTTGTTTATGTTTATATAACCTTTCTACAAATCGGTTGCGTAGCGAAGTAACTTATTTTGGGAATATTGACTAGTAGGTTTTCCCAGGAAACGTGGCTTTTTCCGGAGTAAAAAGTAGCCGGTGGCTCTTAGCGGCAGTACAGTTTTTAGCCAGTGAAAAAATACTTGTAACCCATCCGGTTACCACATGCTACTAACATATATATTTATTGTATAAACCGATGATCGTTGGAGTGAGTGGTTGAGTACTGTGTGCTTATACTGAGTTTTTTTTAACGTACACACTCGTGATAAAGTAAACATCTCTTAAGTCAAAATGTATAAAAAAGAGGTTTGTCCTTACCGTCACCAGACGGCGCTTATCCACTTTCAGTGCAAATTGACGTTTACGTTAACGCAATTGAGCGTGAGTAAAAACTCGTACTAAGGCCTCTGGTAAACGTAAGTTAGGACGGCCTTAAGCTAGTGGGGGCGACGATTTTCACAGAGTGGCTGGTATCAGCTGGATGAGAATTGCCGAAAATCGAAGCAAATGGCGTGCAATTGGAGGTTGATGACGATGATTGTATAAACGTCAACAATTATAGTTTATTTTTGGATAAAACTTTTTTACTGAGAATCACAATCAACAAACACGAAGCAATGATACACTTCAATGGCATCCAACATGATTTAAATATATTGTTCAAAGTACTAGGGTAATATAACAAAAAGGCACATTCATGTCAAAATAAACACGGAGACATTTTATTACCCATCAGGTTTGTACCGCTACCGTCTGCAGATAAGTTATGGGTACAAGGGAGAATGATACCAAATAATGTAAAATACATTATAGAACATGTCCCTTGGAAATACTTTATGAAATAAACAAATAATAAATAAATACTGCAATTTATTTTCTATGCGGCACTATAGAAATTAAATTGCAGTATTTAGCCTGAATTGACAGTTTCATTTGAATTTTTTGTAAATGTCTTTGTTGGTACACAAGTAGGTAGACACATTGCAGGGCTGTTTCAATATAATATAAAAAGTGCTCGCGCACGAAGTTTCCGTACCATAATCGAAAAAAACGGCAAAAAAATCACTTTTGTTGTATGGGAGCCCCACTTAAATATTTTGTTTATAGTAGGTATTTGTTGTTATAGCGGCAACACAAATACATCATCTGTGAAAATTTCAACTATCTAGCTATTCTGTTCATGAGTTGTGCATGAGTGCACATACATACAGACAGACATACAGACATACAGACAGACATACAGACAGACATACAGACAGACATACAGACAGACATACAGACAGACATACAGACAGACATACAGACAGACATATAGACAGACATACAGACAGACATACAGACAGACATACAGACAGACATACAGACATACAGACAGACAGACATACAGACAGACAGACATACAGACATACAGACATACAGACAGACATACAGACAGACATATAGACAGACATACAGACAGGCATAAAGACAGACAGACGGACAGTGGAGTCTTAGTAATAGGGTCCCGTTTTTACCCTTTGGGTAAAGAACCCTAAAAACTGCTTACTACTACGTGTTTGTAATAATGAGGTTCTAGATTGGTGTCCAAAACCGTACACCGAGCATTTAGAGGACTTTCTTTAAAAAAAAATGCCATTTTTACCATAAGTAACTCTGTGTGAGGCCTAAATTAAAAAATATATTGATGACAAAGAGGCTCAGCCCCTACATCGCTACATAAGATTATAATTAATTAAAAAAATCCTACACCCATTTCTAAGAATGTGATCGTAACATTTTTAATAAGGAACTTATTTTTTAACAAGACAGCTTTGCCTTATTTTTCACGACCATAAATAACATTACAAACCTCCGTTAATTGGTCGGTATTGGGGGCACTGTCACACTTTGTTAAGTTTTCTTCTTCCTTCATAAATAGTATAGTGGTCGCCTCACAACACCTCGCCACTTTCCTTCTAAGCGGTTTTAATTGGAAAAAAATAATTAAAGTAAAAAATATGGCGCGTCATAAAAATAACTAAGATAGCTCTGCTACAGATGATTTTAAAGAAAATCGGCCATTTCTTTGTCCACCTTGTATGAACTAATACTTACTAAGGTTGGTCGATTTGAATCTAGAGTCGAATTTTCGAAAAAGCTACTTCAGATTTTTTTTTTAAGTATAAGTACTACTCAAATATATCTAAACTTTTTCCATTTATATATATACAAGTAGCTAATCTAAAAACTTGTTTTTCATTATTTACCTAAAAAATGAGGATGATTTAAAAATATAGAGACTTATTTGACAAAGTGTATCAAATATTTATTTCTTTCTCGGAAAAGTTTATTTGAGTTACGTCTATATTACAAACTTTTCACACAATGACAGTATTTTTATTTAGAATTCCTCTTAAATATGAATAAGCTCTCACTTCTTAGGAAAAGAAAGTACGCCTACATTATTTATATCATAGCTACAAACGTGATTTCCGAGAAAAATATAGTTGGGTTCCAGTCCCCTGTACATACAAGAGTAGGGGACACAGTACCCCGGTCTCACCTGTCGCGAGCTCGTAAAATAAATCACTACGGAGTGCCTTTATATCACCAAACGTACACTATTGGCACAATTGAGAAGAGAAATAAAACCACAAGCTAAATGTAGAGACAAAAATATTGCTGTAAAGATTTTATTTTAGTGTAATGAAAAAGGTTAATTTAAGGAAATTAAAATGTCTCCGTTATTTTGGCAATAAGTGTAATAGGCCAAATTTTGTCGTCTTATAAAAAAATACAATAGGATTTATTTTTAAATAATGTCCTAAATGTAAAGTGTGTTGTTTTTTTTGCAATAAATTTCAGCCAAATTTTGCTTGGTAGAAATTTAGATTAAATACAAGCAACACAGAATAGAAATATCATCCTTAGCAGAAGCTTTTTTTTTTTTTTTTATTAACAATAGGCTCGCGCTTGACCACTATCTTACCTGATGGAAAGCGATGATGTGGTCGACGGTAAAGCACGCTTGCCTAGAAAAAACCTATTCACTCTTGACTTAAAGACCCCTAGATTGTAGCTATCGGGAAACACAGACTCCGGCAGGGAATTTCACTCCTTAGCTGTACGCATAATAAAAGTGTCCCCAAAACGTTTTGTGCGTATGGGTGGGATGTCCACCATGTACCGATGAAGCATCACCGTGCGTCTGGTTGTCCGATGATGGAACGGGCTGGGCGGAATTAAATCATGCAATTCCATCGCACACTCCCCGAAATGTAACCGATAAAATACCGACAAGCTGGCAACTCGGCGACGATGTTCAAGGCTCTGGAGCTTTGATTTGACCAGTGCTTCATCGCCGATGAGTCTCTTGGCCCGCTTTTCGATCGACTCTAGTGCATCTAGCTGATATTTGGCAGATCCGTCCCAGAGATGAGAACAGTACTCCATGCTCGGTCGAACTTGCGCTTGATACAAGTTGAGCAGCTGTTCCGGCGTGAAGTACTTTCGCACCTTCGCAAGGATCCCCAACTTTTTGGCAGCCAGCTGAGCCTTTGCCTCAATGTATGGCCCAAAATTGAGAGTTGATGTCAGCGTAACGCCAAGAAGCTCAAGATGGTCCGTTATTGGCACGGTTACATCACGGAAAGTTGGAGCCGGGTGAGAGCTAAAAGCTAAGAAGCTTTTGAATAACATCCGCTAATATTCATTGGCATCTCCAAAATAGAATAGTTGCGCCGTCCGAAGTGGTGACGTCATTGTTCGACACTGGGAAGTTTGCGCCGGTAAGATAAACAGTTTTCCCGCTATCTACCCGTCGACAGCACCTCATTTGTCTTCCCAGTGCAGGTGAGGTTGACGTTTGGTGAACCTGCTTTACAAAGCCCCCTAGTTACCCTATCACCCGCGTGTGGGTTATTGCTTTTCTAACTTATTTTATTACATCCTGAAGGACAGAAACACGGAAGAAAACGTAAACGTAAAAGTTAATGTTTGTTTTTTTTTCTATACGAGCATCATTTTCACCGTTCAACCTCAAACTGAAATGTCAGGCCGATAAAGAAAGATATCTATAGGGCTGTTAGTCGTACGTGCCAATCGTTCAAGTTGCGCTGAATCAGACCATAAAATAAACGCTGGCGCCGTATAGCAAATATGTAGGAATCATTCAAACAACCAAACCCGTGCGAGCGCGCATATAGTTTTATTTTATTATACGTTAGTGCCAATAAATTTGGGCCGAAGGGTTAAGTGTTGTGTCAGAATGGGTGAGGCGTCAAATCAGTCATTTTGATGTTTATTTGGGAATACATGTTGTTTTCGTGCGTTTTCGACAGCCTGTGTGAAGTTTATTTTGGTCATTTTCATTTCAGCAACGTCATTCATTCATTACGTTTTCATTGTTCATGTTTTATGTCGAAAACGTATAGAAAATAAAGTAGATACAGTTATAAAAATTAATGCAAATCTTTGAAATAACATAAAATATAATTGCGAATCTCAAGTCTAAATCGGTGCGGTCTCAGATAGGACGTGTATTATAAGGGTTGTTTTACGATTCTAACATGTCCATAGATAGATAACAAAAGAGACGTGAAGTGGATTGAAATCGCTCATAAAAAGTCACTTATTTTTATGATAAGCTCACTCTTTCTGTACTAGATAGTCAGCACAAATTCTAAACGATCCTAACTGGTGTTTAACGATCCGAATATAACGATTAAAACACTATCAAAACGTTGACAGAGATTGCATCTTAGTTTATGTTATATGAAATAGAAAACACTTATTCGACACAACACAACAGCAACAAATACAAAGTAAACGAAAATAATAATTAAAAATAATATGATAAAATTGCGCTGAGCGTGCCCATACCGAAAGGGTTACCAACTCAGAATATGCGGTCAGTCTGATACCAAGCGCTGGTTTTCAATTGGCACCCCGCGATATGACCTACTTATTTTTGCGTAAATTCTACTTAGACTCAAATCGAATCCGACCCCTACATTTGATGCACAAAGAAAGCATTTGCTTTCAGGCTGGCAACGAATGTTTATGATAGGGTTACGTGATAACATCTGAAGGAAAAATCGCGTCGGAATATCTTGCACCAAACCGAGAAAACATGAATATATTACAAGTTTTAGGCAGTGGTTTCTAACCTTTTTCTTTGACTTGGGACCAGTTTTATTTTATTGTTGGTAGCTGAGATCATAAGGTTAAAGAAAAGTAAACTGTGTGAATCTAAAAACTTGAATCTAAAGGTTTTGCATGTTCGTAAAACTTAAAAGTAACATTATACCTACCTACGCATTAGCCACCATTACTATATAAAATTTAGTAGATGTCTGCTATGTTTTTATTTACTTAGACAAAGATATATACATTTTATAAAGTACTATAACAACATACAAATACGCTTAAATCATTAACGAGACACATTTCTACCAGAAAATTAAATTCGTTGTGCATCAATGAAATTTTTGAAATGAAAATCATGAGACCTGTCGCGCACCACTAATTTGGCTCTTGCACACCACTGGTTGGGAATAAAATATTTTAGAAGAAAATGAGCACTACAGTCCCATCTCAAGAAAATATATTTTTACTACAAGGTTTGCATATAATATTTGCCAACGCTACAGAACTACTATTTGCTATCGTCGCTCGCTTAATTTCCGCCGCGGTCGGCTAGATTGCTAGATCGTCGAATTGAAAATCAATCCTCTTGAATTTCCTCTCAAGAAACTTCCACTAGTTTTTTAGGAACTATGCTATTTCTTTAAACTAGTCTCTTGGAATATGGAAAAATGTGATTACTTAATTAAATAAATAAAAGCGTGTGCAAAAATCAGCTCAATCGGACACTGTGAAGAAGCTAGTCATATTTAACATGCAAGATTTGATTAAAGATTCCGGGAAAGGTGAAACTAAATAAAAGCTTGCAATTAGGCCGTTATCAATCAACTAGCGACACGCCCCGGCTTCGCCCATGACAAATTATATATAAAAACCTGCTTCTGCTTGATATGGAGGGAAGTGGAAATTATGTTTTTGTTTTCCTACTCCTCCTTTATTCTTTTCTGATTAATTTTGTTGCGGGATCCATCCAAGATAAGATAGTTAAATTGATTCGCTGGCACTTCGTCGAGCTTCATTGCCTCGGCACTTTTCTTTTGGTCATCACTGTTGATTCTGGCTTTCAGGAGTTGCAGTGGTTTCGGAATCAAACCGCACGGGAAGTCAAAAAAAAAAAACATTCAAAAAGCGTCCGTTTCTCACTCTTTCTATTGCTGAACACCGCATGAAAATCCGTTCAGTAGTTTATGAATTTATCCGGCGGGGAATTTTGTTTAATAATATAATATGCAGTGGTAGTGGTTATTGCTTGCACAGATAAGCGCGGCGTGACAATGCGGCAACATTTTTTAAAAGAAACTATTGAGAATTTGAACAATTCCACGAACAATGAGGGTTATCGCAACTTAACGTCGTGGCTGTCTGCAGAAGTCTTCAAAATAAATCGAATTAGTGTTGTTTTTAAGTTATAAATCCACTCACTGTAAGAAATTGTGACGTCGCCGATTTACTATGTACGAACGGGCAAAATCGTGGTTATTTTCAGAACGAATTCCCTTATAAATTATGCAAGAGCCTTTCCATACAGTCAAATGGAGTATTTTTCCTTTGAATCTCATCAAGTGGGGTCGCGACGAAACTTTGCAAACAAATTATGACCCCTAACTTTACAATCAAAGGAATCAGAATAAATTAGAGATACCCTTAATTTCGTTAGAAATACTTAATGTTCAAAGATAATAATTACAGGCTATCCCATTTGGGTTGGTTTATGATGGCTTTTGAAAGTAATTGAATTAGATAAGCCATGTAAATTAGTTTGGATAGCCGGTCCCTGAAGATTAGACAGAAGTGATGATGCTGAGTGGTCCTATATTGGTAATAATAATTAGGTTTCCTGCCGACCTGACAATAATCTATCTAATTTAATCTAAATACATCTAGTCTACATTGTCCCACTGCAGGGTAAAAGGCGCCCTCTTTCTTCTCCATAAAGCTTTGTTATCTGCTTGTGATGGCCAGCTTCAGTCTAGTCTATAGTGATGAAAATTGTAATAAATGTACATAAAAGACAGAAAAAGATGTGTATTACAATTTTGATGTACAACAAAATATATACTATATATCTATCTACCGACTCTCGGATAGTTAATACTAGTATAGTTGTCAACGTAATTATCTTAAGGTTCCCTTTTTGTGTGCGGGGTTAAAATGCTGGCTGTCTCATCCGACAACACGTGCGAAAGATATTGATGCTGTGATGAGCAGTAAGAAGTTAGTTCTCGTACGAATTAGCACTTTAGCAAATTTGTAGCGAAATGGATGATGATTTAGGACGAGCGCGCGAAATCTTTTGAACAGACCTTTGGGAGTCTAGATATCATGAAAAAACTACTAAATGTATATTTTAAAATAAAATTATTTGCTTTGTAGTATTGCTAATTTATTTCTGTATTAAGGCCGTTTTGCAATTTTCCTTCTTCTTATGGTATTTATTTCCGCCCAAAGATGCGTTAAAATAAGCGTTGAAATATGGAAATTTCGACGCTCATAAATTTCAAATATTGTATTTTTTACTTTTCTCTTTATATACAGGGCTAGATAATGATGAGACAAATTGATATCTTTTTTTTTATTTTGAATGTACACCGTCAAACAGTGGAGTAATCGCCAGACTACGTTTGTATGGAAGAATTTTCGACTAGTGTAATCTTAAGCATGATAAGCAGGTACTCGTTTAATTATCACTGCTTAACTATAATTAAGAAAAATTTATAAATTTGAATGTTACGAATAAACAACTCTGTAACCAAATCCTCCTTCTATAGTAATTTCAAGAGCAGCTACTTTTCCTAAACATTTAGTTCAGCGTTAATCATAACAAACCACAATTCATCCAGACCTCTCACACGACATACAACAAAGTTCGCCGCCGCGACGGTAGAGAATACCGCATGGATTTTCAAAGGTTCCGCAACTTCTTAGAACGGTTTTTCAGAAAGTTTCTAAAGCAGTTTACAAATTTCAAGAGTGTTTTAATTATATTCAATGCTTTCGCCATTGCAGTTACAGAACTCCGGTTCTAGAAGTTTTCTTTTTTAGTCAAAGCTTTCACGAATTCTTTGGTCGTATTGTAAAAGGTTTGTAAAGTGAAATAATTAAAAAAAGTTAATTCAAAATAACAAAAACAATTGTTTGCATCTTAAGCAGTTGGGTTTTTTTGTTTTTTTTAATTTATAACTTTTTAGTCAATTTTTTTTTTCGAATTTTGAACCTCCATTTAAACATAATAATATAAGTGTTATATATTTCTGAAATATCCGTTTAAAACCCTTTATCTTAATACCCCTGCGCTGGGTTTGAAAGAAAAAAAAATAGGGCCCCACAAATATGGCGCCCAAAAGCCGCCATTTTTTTATTTTCCTTTTTTAATGCGGCTAGTGAAACTCGCAAGGCTAGGAAAAATCGATTAACGTAAGAATCATCAAAATCGGCTTCGCCTTCGTTAACTATGTCACCTGATTGTAAGCGATGATGTGGTCGACGATCGGGCATTCTTGCCTGAGTAACCTATTCACTGTTAATTTAAAAACCCCAGGTGGTAGCTATCGGAAAACCGAATACCACTCCTTAGCGGTACAATAAAATCATAATGTACCAAATAAAATAATGCGATATTCTTAAAAAATTTAATACGCACTACCAGTATTCCCCCAAAACAGCTCTAGCAAATCTATTCAACGTACAGATTTACTGTCATATCTTGAAATAAAGGAATGGTCTTAATACACCAATCCGGCGACTGGCGCCGGTTCGTCGCGACGACGGCATCCCTCCCAGTCTAGTTGGCGCCAACCGAAGATGGCACTGCCACTATAAACATCTGCGAGTCTGGTACACGTCAACAAGGGGTCACTAAACCCCTCTGACCTCAGAATTGGCACACAGACTATATAACTGAAGTATTTAATAAGATTTTGTAGCATCGTCGTACAATATATTTTTATTATTGTTATTTAACCTTTCGTGTGTATTGACGTGACTCCGCACGAGAAACAATGGTTTATCTATTGTTTCGCTAATTACGGGCACACGAAAGGTTAATTGCGAAGTAGAGCATCTTACTGGCTGTTTTAATGTATTGAGTCAAAACAAGTAGAGCAACTTATCAGTTGTTGTTCTTTTGCAATTTTATCTGTCATTAACCGACTTCCCAAAAAGGAGGTTCTATGTTCGACTTCCAGTTTGTTTTTTTTTTTTTTTTGTTTATGTTCACCGATTACTCCGTCAATTGTGGACCGATTTTGATAATTCTTTTTTTGTTTGAAAAAGTATGTTCCGAAATTGGTCCCATTTTAATTTGGTGAAGATCTGATGAAGAACTTCGGAGATATACAACAGAACTCTTCAATAAATAACGGAAAATCTCTCGGGATTGCTGCAATCGCATGTCTGTTTGTTGTTTATAACATTTCATAACATAACATCACGCCAGTTCGCTCTTAAGGGGTAAGCAGACCTCTCATTTCACCGGTTATGTTCAAGTTTCATGAAATCTATTCTTTCGAAATAGTTCCCTTACTAACTTGCCTATTAGGTACGTACAACTAAAAAGTGAAAAATAAAAAAACTTTTTGCAAAAAAATACTACCGACTTCCAAATACAAAACTACAAAGTGAAAAATAACTTAATTTTTTTAAGTCGGTGTCCATAACGCAATAAAATGGTACCTACGAAAGACACCGACTTAAAAAAATTAAGTTATTTTTCACTTTGTAGTTTTGTATTTGGAAGTCGGTAGTATTTTTTTGCAAAAAGTTTTTTTATTTACTTTAATTAACGTTCTTAAGTGATAAGTAGACGTAATCTCATAATCTGTGATATGAAGGGTCAAGTTATAATTAGGTAAGTTAATTTTCATTAAGTAGATACTCGCTTAGATCGGCTACCCCTTGCTTAGTAAGCTGATATTAGGACAACGGTTACGTAAGTAATGAAAATTGCCCTGTATCCTACTATTGTCTAAATAATAGGTTTCAGACAACCCTGCGGTATAGCTTATTTTTCTAGCACATTTTTCTAAGTATCGTACTGAAATAAACTTTTTCACTTCTCATGCTCTGAAATTGCTTATTTGTGCAGGATATAGGTTGCACAAAATCGATTTTTGTGCACAAGTGCATTAACGTATCTACTTATAAATGTATCTATGTTAAGGCAAAGAAAATGAGCCATACAGCCAAACACAATAAAAAGTTCACAGATAGAATTTGTTATTTTATAATATTTACTTTAATTTATTTGCCTTTTATGTGTTTTTAATACATAAAAGATATTAAAATTTAAATTAAAATACGGTAGGTAATTTAATTAATTTAAAAAATTATATATATTACAAAATTAATTTAATAGTAGGCTGTATAGGTCTGCAGCCCAAGCCTAATATCAATGTCGTAAGCTTAAAAAAATATGTCATCTTCACAAATTCTGAAATATACCGTTAATACAACCGGAAAAACAATTTCCTTCAGTATTCAAAACTGTACTAATTTTACTTTGAATATTAATTAAAGAAATGTTACGTTATACTACTGTTTTATTTCCTCGCAATCGAAATGAAAAGCAGAGTTTATAACTCGTCCACAAAACCATTTTATCTTCGACATTACTATCAGCACTCGCCTTCGGCTCGGGCTGCTAATAGTCTCGGGTAAAAATGGTTTGTTTTGTGCACTCATTGTCAAATCGACTATTATTCTTATCTTGTACTGAAAAAAAAAACTAATTCTAAGTACCTATTGTCTGAAAATTACAATTCCCTGCGACAAATATTAATGTTATTGTATCAAGAAGAAACAAGTCGCAAAGTTTTTACCGGCTTTTGAGAGTAACTCCAGATATTCTACAATAAAGTTCTGTTTCAATTTGTCATGCGTTTTCTCAACTAGTACTACAAACAACGCGACGGCACATAATGCAGACTACTTTACAAGTCTTCAATTTAATCCAGCTAAGTTTTGAGAAACGAATTGTCAACTTTGAAGGTAGATAAACAATATTATCGCATCGACCATTCTGCCGCTCGCGTGGAATTATTACTTCCCCCATATATTTATAAATTATAGCCTTACTGTAAAGTTTCATCAAAATACTCGTAAAAGAGTAAAAAAGCTAGCTAAGCTACACAACATTCAAATTTAAAATGTTAATAGGATTTAAATAATAGAAAGGAACATCGTATTGTCTTCTATAACTTTACATATAAAGACGTAAATATCAACCTTCTGAAAACCAACTAATGAATAGGGTAAACCACTTAAAGCCTTTGCCATTTGGAAGGCCTGTGTAACTATTATAGTTCATATCAATTTAAGATTCAAAGAATTTTTTTATCTCCGTCAACTACTAGGTAAAATGACCGCAATGGATTTTGAAGAATTTTCAAAAGGATTTCCCCTTACAGTGCACTAAGACCCGTCACTGGAGCGATTAATCCTAGCCTTTGAAAAGACGGGATTTTCCATTACAGAGATTGTAGCTACCACAAAATCGCTGCCCAACCATTTTCATTTCTCTCAAAATAAGTGAGTCATATAAAAGCAAAGGAAGCAGCATCCCATTTTTAATTTTGGCAACTTTTATTTCAGTAGACATAATAAAGTGGTCCGTCAACTTTTTTTTTTTTACTTTTTTTTTTCTTTTTTTTAATCAGTTTTTTTAGCGTAACGTGCATCAAACCAAACCAAACGTGTATCTTAACCGGTTGAGAATAACTGCTTTAAAATTCAGTTGCAAGATTTGACCCGAACATACCTACATACTCGTACATAGCAAGTTAATAAAAAGCTTGTAATAAACGCTTGTTAATTTGTATCAAAACCAGTTTTGTCATAAAATAAATCTTTTTAATTGAGTTTTAGTGCAAAAATTGCAACATATCATTATATTTGCACACAACCGTCATTCAACGTTGCTTCTATATGACTCGATTGCTTTTGCAGAAAGATTTTTTTTTTTCGTATCAAACCGAAAAGATATAAGCAAATATGTGACATTCTCTTTTTCGTTCAAACAATAATATTCTGGGGAACAAATCGACGTGAACAAATTTGCTTAAACCCTCCCCTAAAGGTACCTTATTTATTCAATTAATGTGGGACGCCAAGGCAAACATTCTGGAAAAGAGTCAGTCCTTTTTAATGTGCCTATTTAAATAATAATTTATAATATGAAGTAACTTGACGTAGAGAGAGGAACCGTCAAACATTTGCACTGTCTGTTTACGAACCTGCAGTACTATTTTCTGATAATAAATGAAATTTATCCAAGAGAATAGGAAAACGAACTCATTTCCTTCTGCCTTGCAAATATATTTTTATTTTCTACTATCAGAGACTATCTTTAAGCCTATTTCATAATTTTATTTCATTTCATTTCTATTTTCCTAGCAAAGAAACGGTTACACAATTAGTTTTGACTATAACACTTACTTAAAAAAATCTTTAGGCCATAAATACACATGTGATAGTGGCATTCACCAATCAGAAGTTACCTCGCACAAACGTGGAAGCCACATGCACACATTCATGCAACACTAAACTGAAAGACCAACGCGGTTTTTCACAATAACTATTCCAATTTCAAGTACAATACACCCACCATTATATTGGTAAGTACTTATGCCTACAGGAAAATACTGACTTTGAATATATGCGAAAAATTCTCTCACATATTCAAAAGTAGGTACTTGTGAACCGTGAAGTAGATAAGACCATTATTATTAATATTAATAGAGCCTTTTCTATTTAAAGAGCTTCTTCAATATTTTCTCATCAATCTTGTTGGTTCACTCAACGGCTTTCTTAGGATAAACCGACAATAGAGTGTACAAAACAGGAAACTGGCCTTCCCTTGTGTAAAAATGTTCTATTAATATTGTTTTATTAAAAATATCTAGGGAATGGCATGTTTTGAACCTTGTTTTCTTCTAATAATATATTCTGCAGTAGCAATAAAGATTATGCTTTCAGCGTAGAAAGTCTCTTTTATGACGAACCAAATAAAATATGACCTTTCACTGCATCGCAACTGCAAACATTGCTTTAACAAAAACTTGCGTAAAATAAAAAATACAACCGACTTCCTAATAAAAACACTACAAAGTGAAAAATAACTTCAATTTCGGAAGTCGGTGTTCCTGTTTTGGGATCTTCGTTTTTTGACACCGACTGCCGAAATTGAAGTTATTTTTCACTTTGTAGTGTTTTTATTAGGAAGTCGGTAGTATTTTTTGATAAAAAGTTTTTTATTTTTCACTTTTTAGTTGTGGGTACATAACGAACCAATTCTCCAAAGTGAAGCCAGAATAGATTAACTCAGAAACAAGAAACTTAATCAAAAACGGTTGAATTAGAGTATACCAGGGTGAACTGTTCACACCTGCGTACCCCTTTAGAGCGTGCTAGTGTGGTGTTATGTTATGAAATTATGTAAACAATAAACAGACATCCGACTGCAGCTATCCCGAGTGATTTGCCGTCATTTATTGAAGATTTCTGATGTATATCTCCGAAGTTCTTCATCAGATCTTGATCAAATTTAAAAGCGACCACATGACAAGCACCAGCTTTCAAATAAAAAATAATTATCAAAATCGGTTTACCCAGTAACAAGTTCTGAGGTAACACACATAAAAATAAAAATACAGTCGAATTGATAACCTCCTCCTTTTTTGCGAAGTCGGTTAAAAACGGATGAGGTCCAAATAAATAATCTTTCATAGTTGTCTAAGTAGATAGAGTTACCTACTGAGAACTTAAGATTATGTTGAAACTATTTATTTCTAACAAACTGTCGAAACTATAAACAACAGACAAAGAAGACTAAACGAACACCCAGATGCTAAAAGCATTTAATTTCTATATTTAATAAATCTAATCTTAATTGGCATTTGTACTCTATAGATCCAAAAGGGGCTCTCTAATATTATAATCTCTGTCAATAAGCCGTCAATTGAGTAATGAATGTGCCATATGCCACGAATTACAGAACGCGGCATGCAGTCCGGAGTCCGAACAGTATGTTTATTTGTAAAGCTAATTCACACTGGCACACCCCGTACTGTGGCGCGAGATACACCAATCAAACGAAACTGTTCAAGCCTACGTTTTAACACGAGGAGTTTTGTAGCCAATGAACTGCGTCAGAAGGCCACACGACCCGACACAGCATGTAATGTGAACTCCGTTTAAAGCTACACCCGGTCAGGGTACGTAATAGCCAGCTACTGATTAAATCTGCATGAAAAATCGAGCTTTGTCCGATAGCCGGCCAGCTAACGGCCGCCTGCATCCGGGCTGAATGAAACATAAGTATGCTGATTTCGCCGTCATCGATACGTCGCTCCTCTTTTGTTTATTTCAATAGTACATTTTCTGTTTTTAGATTGCCGGGGTATTTTCCATTGGGAATTGGTATATATTTATATCTGTCTCTTGTAAAGTTGAAATATATACAATCCTATTAGGTATAAATCAATATCATGCAGATATTTGAGCTTTGTACACAAATCTCGTTTATTTTTTATCTTGGTACACTAAACTTACCAGTCTGGCCATAGTAACCTTAATCTACGTCTGGAAGCTCGAGACTCAAAGAAAATATTCAACCAAATAGCCGTCCTCGAAAATACATTTTATTACACAAAAAATCCGTACTTGAAAACTGTCGCATGTGTAACGAGGTCTCGAAAACTAGACAAAAGGAGAACAAATATCAAGTGTTTAAACGACAGACATCGGAGGATGTAGGAACAATGGGACCCGCATTCTAACGACGCGACATTTTGTGTCTACGACCACTGTTAACTCCTATAAAGTTATGAGACCCTAGTAATTTCCTCCACCCACGTTTATAGTTGTTTTAACAAAATCTGAATATACACCAGTATGCAAAACGGATAAACATATAACTCCAACCAAAATTAAAGCGAATTTTGCTTTGTAATTGAATAATGTCGGTACAATAATGTTTGTTATAAATTTTAAAGGTTTTATTAATGAATGCTGCTTCAGTGCGATTATACTTTTTTTTCGGGTATTAAAGTATCAGAATTTTTAATACACCTTCCGAATCGATGAATATTGTATACACTGCATGCGTTACCAAATATATCAGATCGATATTTGTATATATATATATAAATGTAGGTAGATAGAAGCTCTTTACAAACAATATAAGAGACGTAGAATATTGATAGGTGTAGCGTGACTGTGTAGTATTCGCGACGCTCTTCGACTCTCCTTTTAGTCATGTGTATTGGATTTGAATTTACGATCAGCTTGCTACTAAAAGCTACATTTAGTTTTCACGACATCTTATCAGATGTATCCCTAGACTATTATTATTTATGATGTTGAACTTCAATGTTTAATAACGACTGATTCGACCCTGCAACCGCTGCGCTCGAATTGTTAGTTCGTTATGCCTTATTCGCATTTTATTGTCAAAGAGCTTTCGAGGGTTGTCTTATTTGAACAACTAACAATATTATTCATGCAAATTTTATGATTCAAGTCGAATCTTAAATTCTCAAGTGATGGAAATATTTACATTAAAATGTTAGACATAATTTGTTTCAATACAAAAATCCTCGAAAGCCAAAAAGATATTAAGCTATTTTCAGATGGGCGACCGAAACATTATTAAAAAATCATATTCCACAAGAAAATTCTCTACTTTAACGGATTACATTGAAGCTATTTAATTTATTAGAGACTTCGAAGAGCCCTGTATAGGTACATTAAATTATTAATAATAAGGTTATTCTCAAGTTCAAAGCCAGGGCGAGGCTAGTTTTAACAATCACAGAATGATTATGGTGACTAAACCCTGACCGAAAAAATAATACATCAAGAGTAATGTCGGCACATCTGACGGAAATGACCAACTGTGATGCCACAAAAATGCTAAAATTTTCTTAATTACCACCGTGACTGTGGCTTGGCCTCATTAAGCGCAAAAAACGTAGAGAGATGAGTTAAAATTAAATACATTTAAACGAATTTTGCATAAACGAAGCATTTGCATAACATTTCTAAGATCCTATAAAAAGTAAGCATCTCTTTGGTCCACCTCTTTCTAAGCTCAAACTCTGAATAATATCAAGCACCATTGATCGTTACTTAGAAGTAGAACAGAATCTCAATTACTTATTCTATTAGGTAGAGCGAGCGTTTAGAGGGAATTATTTTTAAAATGCTCTCTAGGAACGAGCTCCTTTGCTGCAAGCTCTTTTATTATATTAAACCGGCTATCTGATCCAGGCTATCCGATTATTACTAGGAGAGTATAAGTGGTATAGATATAAGACCACCGGCTACGAGCGAGAATTTTCTGCGTAACAGGCAACAGCGTACTTTTTGATTTGCCGCTTGGTGAGCAGAGCCGCGCGCTCGCTTGCATTCAATATGAGCTAGGACAATACCCAGCTTTGTTGAAGATTTTGATAAGCAAGCTGGCTTGTATGGAACAACAAGTAGCTACTTAGCTGAAACGCCGATTAGTAAAAGTGCTTTTAGGTATAGTTGAAGTTAGCAATGAAATTCTTAACGCCTTTACTAATTTTATTCATACTTTTCAAGTTTTCAATAAGTAGTAGAACTTAATAAAAAATCAACTTGCATTAAAGATAGTGTGTGTGATGTCGTTATTTAAATAGAATAATGTCAAAGTCAAATGTGTTTATTTCAAGTAGGTCATCAAGCGGCACATTTGAACGTTAAAATTAAAATTTACAAGTAATAAAAATAGATTTTACCTTGCATTCGGAAGCGTAGCTTGTTATGGAGAAGAACGCACAAGAAACTCCATACTTACTCTTTAAAAAAAAAAAGTTTTTTCAATATTTACATAAATATATACATTAATAAATTCATATACGTGAGGACGATGCACCCAGCACTACTATACTACATATATACTACGTATAAAGAATTACAAGCACTAACCGGTAAATTATTTCACTTGATAAATAGGAACATGGTTCTCACGTACTTACAAATATTGCAAACATAGGTAAATTACCTAATTCAACAGCAAGCAAGGGTAACCCAATAAGCAAGAGTAAGATAGCCTGTTTTAATAAAGTGCATCACTGTTCAGTGTTCACTGTAAAAAATAAGACAAAGTATGCATTTTCATCCAGCTGCTATTGATGAGCTTAAAGGATTCTACCCAGTTACCTTTGTTATTCTCTCGCTGGCTCCCCTGAAACCTGATGAAAAGCTTAGTCAAATTCCGATCAGACGTTTTAAGACTTTACCCCGTAAGCTATAAAGTCGGAAACGGCATTTCCAATCACTTTAGGATTATTTTCAACAAAATTTGTTCATCAATATACAAAATTCTCTTTGTGCGAAAATAAATTTCAAAACATTGTCATTATATCTATCAGAACTGTCTTAAGTTTGGTGAGTGATATGTTTGTGAACATTTTATTGATGGCTTGATGGCAAAGCGTCCATTTATTTACAACTGGACCCGAATAAATCAGACTCGGCTGAGTTGGAAAACTGCGATTATTCATTTTGAGCTTGTAATATTTATACTATGACAGGTAGGTACAGGTATTCCGGTAGCTCGATCCAAACTTTGAAAGTTTGTAAATTATTCAATGGAAATTGTTTTAATTTGAAACAACTGTTATTATTTCATGATGAGCCCCACTTCCTGTTCAACATGGAGGGCCTTTGACTACGTAATGTAATCATTAGTGTTTCGTTACGTTCAAATTAAAATTCTCGTGAGCATCTCTGTACGTCGGATCAATGTCCCCGACTCATTCGAAAGATTCTCCTTACATTAGAGGAGCGATCCGTGGAAATGAGAAGGTCTATTGTTTCTCTTGCACTGTAAGGTAAATACAAACATCAGCCATATTATTATCGATGCTAATTACCGTAAACAAACAAGGAAACTGTTGATTAAGTACGTTAACGCTCGTACAAATTCAACAAATTGTTTATCGGTACACTGGTGTTCAGTTCAGACCGACTAATTGTTAACGCTTGCTGCTTTGTTTACGCTGTTGCCATTGCATTTGCATGAATGAGAAGACCCGTAATATTGTGCGCAGTTCAACGGAATACCTTGAACAAAGAAAATTATATAATTAAATGTCTCGAGGCCGCCGTTTAGTATATATTCTTGACACACCGCTTTGAAATTTGTAGTCCGAGTACGTTGAATAAGTTTGCGTGAACAAAGCCTCTCTATGAGTAGGTAAGTATTCCATGAATGTCTTAATAAATGAATGTTCTCTCTCTCTGATGTATTGGCCGTATATTATTTGCTATATTTGATGTTGGGGTTTCAGCTATGGAGTTGTGTTACAAAACTGTCCGCTCATACGCAGCGGTGGGTTGGTGGGTACTTGCTGCGGTCAGTGTGCGGAAGCCATACCGGTGCGGGTGGCCGGTCGGCATTTCGCTCGAAACCGGAACGGGCTCTTGAAGTGCTTCCTTCAATTTACCTAGTTTACACACCACCACCGTTACCCGTAACCTACCTTCGTTCTAATTAAATAACTCACAAATATGAACTGGGGTGTTTTTTTTTTCATGGGGGTAGGCAGAAACTATGACATGACTTATTTGCTTTTCTTTCTTTATTTTGCTTATTATTCTATCACCTAAATTAAATTGCCAGGGACCACAGGAAACTAGTAACTCAAACTTTAGTGTCTGTTTAGACGGCTGAGTGAATATCTCCCTTCAAAGGCAGTGCTTATGCCACGCCACTGGAGAGTTGCTCGAATGTCTGAATTTATAGCAAACAGTGCTAGCCGAAATGTACAGAAGTACTAACAATTTTCCAGTTCTGTTAAATGTATAGCATCAATTTGTCATTGTTTGGTTACGAGCATAATTATACAGTTTTACTAAAATTACCTTATATAGTAAGGACAGGGTAGAACGCTTGTTTTTCGGACGCCACAATTTGGTCATACGAAGCGAACTCGCCACGCGGTCGGCTATTTTCGGGAACGGTCGTGTGCGGGAGACAAAAAAAGTCGTGCGTATCGGACGGCCGTATATCAATTATTCAAATATTCTTGTTATCAATTATTCAAAGTGAAAACATCGAATAAATTATCGAGCCAAAAATCACGTCAAGCGTCCAAATATTACAATAACATAGAAAGCATCGATTAAGCCCGCATTTTCAATTACGCATCACAATGGGGCCCCATCTATTGTGAACGCTCTCAGCTAAGCGGTTCACAAAACCATGTTACACAACACATTATTATTTTTTGTACACAAACATAAGCAAAAAAAATAACTAGGGATTATTACCTACGTGGAGAACCATTAGCTTTGACAAATAAGTTGGCGGATTACACACAAAATGCCGTGTTCTTTGGCACGCATTTTGCGGGTAGTTGGCATTTAATGGTATTACTCGTATGATAAATAATGGTAATCTGCTCGTTCGGACTTTGAAAGTATTCGGTGATTTATTGTACACTAATCTACATTGAATGTTTGAGCACGCTTTGTCCCGTAATATCTATTTTGTATGATTTATAGAAAACACAATTTTAGGGCAAAAAAGTTGAGTAGTTTTTTATTGCAGATAGGCTCACGCTTGACCACTATCTCACCTGACTAGGGTGAACTATATTGATACATTTTTTGGATACCCAGTATTCTATTTGACTTGATTCTCATTCCTTTTACTTCTACATGGTATGACTATCCTAGACGCTAGGACAATATTCAACATTGCACTGCAATAAGCTAACTTAGCAGCAGCCAGGCACCTGACCTCAATAATCCAATTACTACCAAGACCTAACTCCACTAACTTCTGACTTCCATGACGATTGATAGATTTACACCGCACTACACCCCAATATATCTATAGCAATAAATACTCGTAAGAAGGTAGCAACGTAAAACTCGTAGAACAAGACCTCATTAATTTTAATCGTAAGTTTTGTCCCCGAATTGTCTTTGAACCAAGTTCTAAGAGGCAAAGTTAACAACTCGAAAAGAAGTTCATTGTCGGGGAAGGTTGTAACACTTGTAAGACAAAGTTCCACATTTCTTCATACATTACGTAAATAAGTCACAAGTAGGGGTGTGACACGGTTACGGACTTACAGTTGAGCTACGATTAATCCGGTTAACGGCCCTAATTTATTAATTGAATCAATTGGTGCTGATGCTTCTGTATCAGAGCTCAGGCGTTGGGGTTTTATGTATAATCTCTGCACCTAGATTGACGCTTAGTTTGTTAGCTTTTTCGGAACATCAATCATTTATGTTTGATGTTTGATAAATAGATCCATCCTAGGGGTATTGTTGAACAATCAGACAGAAATCTGTTTTGACAATTAAGGTGCTAGCTAGCTGCTTACTTAGATATGATAACATTCTGAGTTTTAGGAAGCTTTTAGAGTCCTATTAGTTTAAGGTAAGGTAAAATGTATAACGGTATAAGAAAACTCCTAATATACCTAGTATCTACAAAAGTATATAAAATATTCGTATGTATTTGTTCGATAACAATGAAACAGAACGTCATCGCAGTTTCTTGAAGACAGCCATAAAAGTAATAACATAACCATAACGCTTGTAAATCCCAAAGAGGATTCCACATTTGGATCCCACTTCAAATGGTAAACAATGTTATTACCAACGGTATAAGTGTTGTTCCTACTTTATTAGACCGTAAAAAAGGCTAGCATGCATTTATTGCTTTATGTTACCTTTATTTTCTTAGGAAAATCCTTCTTTATATATCTTATTCCTTATCCTTCTTTTTTTCGATAGTATAGATTTAAGCAAGTTCATCTCAACTTCTATCAAACACTGTTTTACTTAAAATAGCATAAATAAAATAAAAACGTTTTTACTTTTTAAAGTTGCCGTGAATCGATTCTAATGCCTGAGAAGCAGTCATCCGAAACCATGTTTATTACCAACTGTCGAGGGTGCGAAATTGTGAATGTTTATAATTTATATGACTGAATGTTCTAACATTAAACAATGAAGTAAATATTAATGTTCCCTAACTTATAAGTGGTTGAATCACCACAATTATGTAACATTTCCATGAAAAAAATATTCATTAAAAAATCTTTTTGTATTTAAAACAAGATTTTTTCGTATTCTTCTCATTTGATACCCATATTATGGCAGTGCACAAAAAATAACTAGTCCGCCATCTTTAGCCGTCCACCATATTGGATAAAAAATGACGTCACTAACCATGAATTGTCATCCAAATTAAACGAGTATGCAAAATTTCATCTAAATCGGTAGAGAATAACTGCTTATAATTCAGTTGGAAGATTTGACCTGAACACACAAGTTAAATAAAAGCTTGTAAAAATATTTATTTGTTCGTCTATTAATTTTCTGTTCTGTTTGATTTATTCCTAATGTCACTAAAGCAAGACCCAAAAAGAATTTCATTAAACCGATCCACAATCACTGCTCAAGTGTTCAAAAACTTCAGACGTTTTTTTACGTTCGAACACAAATCCTAAGCGGATTGCTTTCGTATTTAAGAACTTGAAACAAGGAGGAATGGATCGAATTAATTACGTTACGAGCACCTAGCATTGTCAAAGTTAACTCTTGTAATTAAATCATCGGCAATTTAACGCCAGTATTGGGGGAGATTAATACGAAAATAGCTGAATGGATTCACGTTTAAATTGAAGAAGAACGGAGATTGAAATTACTAAGCACTGCTACTTAGGGAACATTATTGTTCTGGTTTCTGATTATTAATAATTTTAATTGCTTATTTTAAATAGGCAGCTATTTACGACCTTGAATACAAAATAAGCCATAAAAGTAGATTTATAATTCGAGGATCGTGCTTTCAGAAAAAGGTTGCCGACAAAAAAAAAGTAAGACTTTTTTGTTGTATTTTTATTCACACCACCATTTAAAAAATATCCTCAGATGTTGTGAAACATAACAAAGAGGATGGTGTCACGTGCAAAGCAAGTATCTCATTACCATTTCTCGAGAACATAATAATAATAACAGATAGGGACAGAATTTTTGATGTTATCTCGAGAATGTTCAGACGAACCTGTGGTTGCCACAAGTATTTCATAATATAGGACATAACTGTAGGTAACTATTATCACCTACGATCGTGTCAATAAACAAACCTAGATACAGAATACCTACCTAGTACAGAATTTCACACGTGAAACTAAATCCAATTTAGTTTTCAACTATTGGATACCGGTCTGCAATACATACCGCACACCTCTATTTCGAACTAGGCGTCAATTTGCATGAAAAAAATCGTATGAATTGCGAGCAAATAATACGCTTAAAAATATAGATTTTTTAACGCATTGAATGCAAAAACTAACAGAGTTGGGATTTGTTATAGTGAGCTCGGAATTTTTATTTCATCAACTCAATAGGATTACAGCCTAATACTAGGGAACGATTAAAATAAATAACAGTGATGGTCTGTAAAATCATTTACTCATTTTCAGCTTATAGCTGACTAGTGTTGAACAGTCATTACGGGTAGTCAGTAAGCCGAATGCCTGAGTACCAGTATACCAAATGAGGGATTGTGTTGGTGTTACCAGTGACTGGGTAGTGGAGGTCGGATAGGCAGACGCATCATATAAAAATACTGGAATAGCTTCATCTGGTTAGATATAAAGCCAACATTTAAGGACTTTCCACCGCTTTTGATGCCGTAAAACGGTTACTTTCTAAAGCATACTCCTTACTAACGGCTAGGTTCAAAGTTTTGAAAAAAAAATGTACATTATTTATGAAATATGGTTTTTCGTGTTACTAATAGCTTTGTTAAAAAAAAAATTTGGTTGTATAAAAATATTAATACAACTTGGTTGTATAAAAATATTTTTAAACAGAAAGCTTGATGTCTAGAATTTCTTCATAACTGAAATAGCATAATTATGTAAATCAAAAAAAAAATTGGAAACAAAACTGTACAAAAGGAGGTTCAATATTGATATTCTGGCTCCGAGCGGGCGCTCGACCTGTAAGTACTGCGAACATTGGGGAATATATACGCCTTAAAACTAGGCAAAAGAAAACGGTGTAGTTCCGGATACAGGCCAATGCAACTCAATCAATATTTATAGATACCAAAGTTATTTTAGAGTTTACAAAGCTATTCTTACTAACGGTTTACGAATCCTAGCATATACTACTTATGATCGGTCGATGAATGTCAATATTTGTAAGATTTCTTTTTGGTTACCCAAGAGGGATCTAATGTATATCCCATGTTACTGTCAAGAATATGGGAAGTATGCCGAACTAATGGGAATGGCTTCCGACTACATTTTCAGAACCTGGTATACCTTATTCATATTGTTGTTTATAATAAAGAATCAAAATGAACATGTGGGCTGAGTGCTACCTAGTACACGAACAAAAACACATATATTATTGTGTTAACAAATAAAATTCTACATCAACAAATAATAATTGGTAAGAAAAAGTTCAAAGCAGCACGCTACACATTCGCGAATAAAAATATTTAATTGAAAGCTCCGCTACTCCTGAACACAGCACGTTGTCAATTGAATAAAAAGCGTTATCTGCATCGATAAAAGTATGGAATGCAATAAATCATACGATATTTAATTAATCGGACATTTGTAACGTTAGCTCACAACCCTCATGGATGCATTAAGACGCACCGTGCGTAATAAAACCAACTTATAGCGCTATTGTGGAAGTTTTGGCATACAGATCACGGCTCATCGACTTTTATTAGAGAGGGGCATTGAACAACACTCATAAATTCACGACGATGACGGATTAAATGGGCCATGCAAGCATTTTAAAATCAGTTCGTAAGAGATAGCGCGACGGACTTGTCATCCATTTTAATCATACACAGAGTACAGTCCTATTTCTGAATTCAAATTCAAGCGGCTCAGCATCACAACCACTTGCTCCAGTAACCACAAAAAAAAAGTAAAATCAATTAGCTTTAATGGTGTAATAAATAACAGTAATTTAAAGCTCTGTTTCGCTTAAATACTCCTGCTAGTTAAAACGAAAGAAAAAACATTAAACAAAAGAACAAAGCCTGCTACTTCCATTGGAAAACATGTCTAAAAAGCGAGCAACATTTTCTTTTACAAAAATTGGTGTACGATAAACAAGCGTTTTTCGAGGAGCGTAGGTCTTAGGGATGCAGCCATATAAAGGGGAAGCCGGGGTAACGCGATAACGTCGCGGATGCCCTGTAGACAATAGAGAAGAGTGCGCCGACTTTAGCATGTCACGTTCAAACGAGGCCCTCACCTCTAGCAGACATTTTAGAGCCTCAAGTGCTCCACGCCTAGCGCACCTCTACCTATTAGTTCGTTAACATTCCTTTTCAGTTAGTCAATTTATGTTCCTGAAGCACCGAGAGATAGAATCGAAATTCTGAATGAAACATTTTTACTTGAACCGAAATTGTTACCAATTGTTTTTTCTAATGGACTGTTATTGTCCTCCAATGAATTATTTATTGACACGCGCAAGTTCCTAAAATCAATATTCCTCATAATTATATAAGTGGTACCTATAGTAGGTATTTGGGATTATTGCCTAAATTATTATTATTGCTTTGTACTTACATACATAAAACGCTTTCCTTTCATATACGTGCTCAAAATCATTATACTGGCTGGTATTTGTAAAATGTACCTTGAATCGACCATTGCCACATTTGTGATACCATTAAAAAGTAAACCAGTTTGAAATTAGAACGGAACGTGTGTAAAATTCTCTTCAAAAGTGTAGGTACTGTGTTTTAAAAGGGGTGAATTTTTAAAACCTGTGGATCCATATCCAAACAAGAACAATGATACTGTTCAGAAATTCTGTAGAACTGTAAGCAATTCGGCGTGTGGGCTCGCTGCTCTGAATATAAAAGAGCCTATCTCTCACGCAGATGCCTGCAGCCGAGAGGTTCCCGAGTAACCGAACGTTATTGGATTCATTCGTTTGTCGTTTACTCACGTTTGTGATATCGTTTAGATGAAATTTACTGTTGCGGTACATTACTTCTGATTGCAATCTTTATAGGATTGCTTGCCATGGATTTTTTGTGTGCAAAACTGAAAATCCTGGAAGATCGTTGTTATTTGTTCTTCAATTACTAATATTTCTACAAAATACACAACAATACATACAAATCTTATATAACCTTCGTACAATTTCGTTGTGCAACCTTTTTAATTATTTCGGACGGCAGATGCGAAAGTTATAATTAAAACAGTACAATTTCAAAGGGTGTTGGTACGGAGTTCGTTTCGCCAAGTCGTTACACTTGATCCGATTAAAACCACCTGCTTATTTCAAATTTAGTCCATCGTGTACTTTCATCATAATTTTGATGTAGTAGGTAAAGAAAATAATGAAAAAGTTTCTCTATAAATCTTTGGAGGATATTGTGAAAGTTTCTCCTTCGTGTTATAAGAGGGATTCAATTATCGGGCCATCATAGATGAAGGGTCAATTATCCCGCGTTGAAAGCAGCTAATTTCAAACAACCTCTTTGCTTTTTGATCAAAGTTTGTTAGAGATTGTCGCTAGAAAAAGTTCAGCATAAAAGTTCCTTTTTTCATCATTCTTTCTTTCCTTGAACACGATCATAACAGTGAGTTCAATAAACTTCGACCAGACTACTTTTTTTTAATTTTCTGCCTCCTCTTCGAGTTCAATCGATTTGATTGTTACATTAACTGGCAAGTTTGCGATTTATTTTATTTCCGGATAACAATAAAATGCATTTTACTTATTGAGAATAGTTTTATAATCGTTGTTGTCGATATTTCTCGTCTGAGAGAGCAAGAGGTCGATGACATTTAGATAATCTTGGGTCACTGTCTGTAATCTTTTGGATGCATTGTGAAGATACACTGCAGAATAATGGAAAACATATACTGTAATATCTGTCTATAAATTCAACTTACTCAAAGAATAACATCAAACCGTTATCACGGATCATTTTGGCTAGATATTACAAAAAATATTAGGTTTTGCGTAGTAATGAAATAACTAAAGCAATAGTAACTTTAAAGTCCAATAACATTCTTGTAACACAGTTTTTCTTACAAATCACATAGCAACCGAAGTGTTTAAGTGTTGTTTTCATCCTAACCTTTAGAGAGATAGATGTCTATATGAAAAAAAACACATAAATCCGTATAAGAGCTATCACTTGAGAGTCACCCGCATCACTGTCAGGAACTCGGACCCCTCCATTATTTGCATCATCCTACAAACCTATCCGACTACCCACATTCTCAAACAGTTCAAATTTAAATAGAATGGCCGCGATTAAACTGTTGAAGACGTCACTATTACTCTAGACAAAAGAAGATTATTTTGTTTTCTGCATTTGTTTGACATTGAATACACAGTAACAAATAGATAACAATGTTTTTTGTTTGCGACTAAAGATTAACCCACACAATCAATAACAAATTACTCTTACTAGTTTTCCAATTCACGGTTAAGTTCATGTTCATGATTCTGGCCTCCTAGTAGTTTGGGTATAAATGCTTATAATTTTCACGAATTTTTGATTTTCACGTCTTAAATAAAATTCACGACGGTTCCAAATATGGAATAAAATTTTAAATAATAAATTTTTCCACTTATGACACCTACGAAAAATATCGATAGGTGCCATATCTGGAATACCTCAGATGCTATTAACTCAGGTGCCGTTAAAAAAACTCGGGTGCCCTATGTGAAATACGTCGAAAATTGATATACCACAAAGAAACCGCTACATAACTATGGAAATAAAGAGGTGATGTAAAGTAACACTCTGTCACTTAAATATTCACCAAAAGGCATTTAGTTTTTTTTTTATAGCTTTCATTGAAAATATTCCCCTCCTCTCCATTGAAATCAAACTTTTCCGGAGGATGAGACGATTATTTTGCTAGAATATACCTACATGTCACCTAAGCGTAATAACATCTTTAAAATGCCTCTACTTCTGCCTACCCTCCATTATCACAAACACAACACTCACAACTTAGTCGTATAACATCAAATTGTAATTTTCTCTCAACAGTACCTATTAAAAGCAATAATTATTATTACATAATTAAGTTCAACGCGGCTTTGTCTTAATTCAAAGTAACTTCTACTCGCAAAGTTAAGCTTTACTACGTTATTCAACATTCATGTTTAATTTAGTAATTCCTCTAAACCACAAGACATTCTTCAAAGGGAACCACGCGATCTAAACATGCTTAGCCTGGACTTTAAACTGGATAGTAACTTGAGCAAAAGTAATCTAAAATGTATTAGTTTTAGGAAGTTTCAGCGATCGGTCATTTGTGAACTCAAATGATAAAATAACACAAAGTTACAGTCAATTTCTGTTTCTGTATGGTTACGGCCCTTTTGGGTTAGTCTTACCACAGTATAAATATGGACAAACAGTACGGAAACTACCTACAAACGCTCGAAACGGCACACTCACACAAACATGCGCATCGACGAGACCTCTAAGCAGTTTTCGCGATGCTGTCAGTAGTGCGGGCCGCTTAGGGGTCTCGTCGATGCTCATGTTTGTGTGAGTGTGCCGTTTCGAGCATTTGTGGGTAGTTGCCATACTGTTCGTCTACATTTATACTGTAGTCTTACTCTGCTCTCATAATAATGGTCTGACTCTGTACCTTAAATCAATATTATTTTTAGCAAGAACTGCCTCGTCAGTCTAGTGGTCGCTGAGTATGAGGTTCTGGATTCAATTACAGGGCAAAGAGTTATTGGGTTTTCCCATCTGGTTTTTTTTCAGTAGCAGCCTGAAATCTAGACTTGTGCCTGATTTATGGCATTAGGCTCGCGGACCGCTATTATATGGGACTTAAAACATTTGGAGGCATGCGGAACAGGGTTTAAAGTCCCACAACTTCCATAGAAAAGGGATCCTCCGGGTGTTTTGTCTGGTCCGGGCAACTGCCCAACGCTGCTGCTGTTGTATGTGTTCTAAACGCGCCAAAAACTTTGCTTGCGTGATGCGGGGTGTGTGTGACGTCATGTCATTAGTTCGTAAGTGGCAGCGTTGGTGCCGGTACCCGAAATGAGCGAAAGTATACCTACTATTGGTGCACATCTGCCTAACCCTTCGAGGATAGGATAGGATAAGATACTCGTAGATGGATCCCTTTTCCGCACTAAGACGCCCATTTGGTCCGTTGTGCAGGATTATACGCTCAGGTCACTAACGCTATTCGTCCGCCGCGATTGGACACTTTCGCTGGACGCCGTACGTCATTAACTCTGTTCGTCACAGATGCGTCACGTCACTAACTCAATTCGTCACAAACGCGCTACGTCACTAACTCAGTTCGTTACAAACGTAGTTCGCCATATTATTTTTTTGTGAACCGTACTGGCTAACAGATAAATAAATTATGCATAAATTTTTTGATGGAATGATTTGTCATTCGTCAAAATCATATTATTTTATTATAGGTATATAACGTGAAATCTTAATACTCGTATAAGAGATTGTTGTACATATATTTTCGTATTTTTAGACCTGAAGCGTCTAATCCGTTGTGCGTGCAGGCCTCCTCTCTGTGAGAGGGACGGGCCGTAATCCACAACGCGGGCCCAGTGCGTGTTGGTGGATGTTACATCTGATCGAATTTTTCGTTCTAAGACATGCACATTGCCGTTTTCCTCCTGATTTTTTCCTTTACAGTTTTGAGAGCAGTGGTGAATTTGGAGATGAAATAATTTGAACAAAGTAAAGCGCCTGCGTGGATGCCAACCCAAGACCTACAACCAACTTGTAAGCCGCGGCCATTACCATTTTTCGAGCCTTGCGAGGCATATATGTGAGATTTTTTGTTGTTAAACTATTATCGCTACAAGAAAAACTAACTAATTAACTAAACAATATCCTTAAAAGAATTCAAAGCACAGTTTCATTTTCAAGTAAACAATCACTCTAAAAACAAAACTATAGTAGTATTAAACTAAAGCAGTAACAAAAATACTCCTCAAATATAGGATCCGTATTCCTACCGACCAGCGACCCACCCCGTCAAGGGTCAGGGACCGGTAGTTAAATATTTTAATTGCGGTAATTATTTGCGAAGTGAAATATAACAGCTGTCGAGCGACCATAGACATTAAGGACGGAACGATCGACTCAACTCTAACTAATAGTGATAGAGTATCGGTATCGGAACTGGTATCGGTCTCCAAGGTAAGGAAGTTTGTCTTTGAAATTGAATATTGAATATTAAAAGCCTGGACGGACAGTTTTATTCACGGACAGTTACTTATTTATTTCAAACTGTCGCTTGAGTTTTGCTCCGTACACGTGGATAGTGGATAGACTGGCAATACCTCAAAATATTTCATATCTAAAAATTTTGGAGTATACATTATTTTATATTGTTTCTTTTATTTTACGCAGACGTCACGGCTGATAAGTTTATTATTAACTAGCTGACCCCCGCGGCTTCGCTCCCGTCAACTGGCTATCTACCTAACTACCGCCAACTTATCTACCCTATCTACCTACCCATCAACCTTACCTACCTACCAACCTACTCACCTGCCATACCGATCAACCTACCAACCCTACCCTACATACCTAGCCTATCTTATAAACCCTAACTAGCTACACGCCTACCCTAGCTACCTACCTACCAATTTATTAAATTATTGAATGTAACCAATTTTTGTTTCTACCGGCGATCTAATTAAATTTTAGAACACAAAAGCTGCTAGTGTGACTTTACTATGATAGTGAGATATATTCTCTCCCAATCATTTTTATATTTCGTTTTTGTTTCTTTTTCTTTTTGTAAGGTAAAATTTTGCTACTTTGGGTTACATTATTGCAATTTTCATAAGGATCTCAATATTTTTTGAAAACAAATTATAGCCTATGTTACTCAGGAATAATGTACCTTACCATAGGTAAAAGATTTTTTTAAATCGTTCCAGAAGTTTCGGAGCCTATTCGGTACAAACAAACAAAAAAATCTTTCCTCTTTATAATATAATTCACTTATTTTGTATAGTAATATATTCATATTATACGGTCCAAGCGAAACACGGTCTTTATAATTGTTTTTTTCTTGAAACTTTATATCTTCCTTTTCGACAAATGAACTATCAAATCTTGGAAGAAACACCAGTACATGATGACCAATATTTAAATAATTCATGAGTATGAATCATCACTTCGTCATCTACTTCCCAGAGGAAGCAACAGGCAACAATAGCCTTGATTATTGCTCATAGAGACCTCAATTTTTTACACGCCAGCCGCGACCTTCGTAAAAATACGTTAAAATTCGTTTAGGCATTAGAACACCTGTCAGGTAGGTGTCAGTTGGACGTGTTCGGAATTCGAAAACGACTAAAAACGCTGGGTGCGTCTCGTGGCCCGCATAATACGCGGCAATACGGTACGCACATATTGAATTCCCCATCAATTGATACTTCGTCACCTATAGGAACGCAGGAAGCGGTGACAGGATGTGTCCCCAGATAATGCCAGGTCGTGCATGAATTTTACTATGACATGGAGTAAAAAAAATGTGGAAAATGTCGAAGTACACATAGTTTTAGGGACTTTAATGTTTTATGGTCTCCTCTCCAGATGTTTAAAGATTGTTACCAACAAATCAATGAAAAGAAGAATAAAATAAGAGCGATATTTTAGATTTCGTAAAAAGAACCAAACCTCAGGCAAACATATTGAAATAAAGGAGTATTATTTGACATACGTTGACATTCACTACACAGTAGCAGCATTTTAAATGTATCGAAAATTAAGTAATAAAATAAAGCAGAAATGTTAGTGTCTATTAAAATCAAGTATAATCTAATCACTGATCTAATTAAAAGTTACAGTTCAACAGTAGTATTTATTACTATCTAGTTTTATTGCACGTGATTTTGCTCACTGAACTAAATCATAAAGTAGGAAATACATTTCCCACGCCAATAGCTCTAACAACCTATTTATTAAACCAAATGGCTGTAATGAAAGTCCAATAGAAAAGCAATATTGTCCATTTTCCAATAAGAAAAAGTTAACGAAGATAGAATAGAAAATCCATTTTCATAAAATAACACTCGAGTGGTGAAACGGGGACACGACGACATTACCAGGGTCTTATCACTTGTTCTAAGTAACTTTATAGAAACATTTTACATCAGTGGTTCTCAAGTTGTTTTTGACATCAGAGCACTTTGGTTTCCTTTTTAGCAGAGACCAGAAGTCCAGAAAAAGATTGACATTCAAAACCTAGAGCAAACCTAACCTATTCTGTAAAATAAAAAGTACCGACAATTGTTAAACACAACATATCTGATTGAAACTTAAAATTAGTTGGCATCGGCACCCAAATTATTTTTGAGTTAAAAAAAGAAAAGTATGAAATTTTAAACCATTTGCAAAAGAAAATGTTTTGCGTATGCATTAACATTTCATACTTTTCTTTAGCTCTAGTGAACCACCAGTGGGCGGACTACAGTTTGGGAACCATTGTTTTTCATTGACGCCATATTATATTTTCCAGTACTTCACCCGCCTTCCAATTAAGTCGGTCGCACCTTAAAAACAAAAGCGTTTGAGAAACCGTTCCCTGATTTTTTATTGAAAGCTTGTGAAATTCATTCATTTGTTTTATTGAATTCGGTTTGATTTTTAAATTGTGTTCAGGTTTGAGAATTGCGGAAATAAATCAAAAAACGTACTTTAATCTTTACAATAGAGGTCTACGGGTAGAAATAAAATACGTGATACCGAATTTCCCCAAAATCTCTAACACAGTTTTCCATTTTAGTAGAATACTTTTTGATCACAATTTAATTTCAGCGTACACTCGTAGTTGGTTTTAAGCTATGAATTATATTATTATTTGTATATGATATGATTGATACAATAAAACACTTTTCGTGAGCAGCAGTTACCAACCCAACTAAATTTTATTCAAATGCGTACAAGTCACAACAGTGTCTGCAAATGATAAAGTCCATTCTCAAGAATTTAATTTCAAGCATGTTCGCATACTTCCAGTTTGGTAGATAAGAGTTATTAAAATACTTTAGATATGCCAGCCATCCCGGGCTACACTACTGGATCCCCTTGAAACCTCGGATCACAACAATTTTTCATTAAAGCATTTTTCACCAATTGTGAAGCAGAGAAACAGATGCTATAAATTAAAAGTAAACGCATTTTTCGGTGATTTATTAAAGATAATATTTACCAATAAATCCATTCTTGTCGTCCATTTTGGGATAAAGGCTTACCCTCATGGTAATGTGTAGAGTTAGCATGAAATGTAATGTACGATTTCGTGCTATTATTATTGTAAATGAATAATATGATAATATAGGCAACTTAGTAACAAGTTCTATGATAATTGAACAATAGCTACGTCCTAACTAATCCACGATAATTGTCATAACGACCCACATGACAAAGTTTTTGGAAGGTAACATAATATTCATCGTGAGTCGTTACTCACAACCTTGACAAAGGAAGCTCAAATGAAATTTAACTGCTCGTTGATTGACGAAGGGACCCGTTGTACACAATAATTATCTCGGAGGAAGCGGGTAAGATGAGCGGTGGACGCTCGTCGCGTGCTCCTACCACTTATGCATGCCTAGTACGTACGTACATAAGGACATCCGTAACGTAGACAATACAACAAGTTATCTAATATTTCATCATTCACTGCGGGTTTTCGGTTTACAGGCACGTACCTTAATAAGCGCCAGTACCCAAAAAACCTCAAGATATTCAAATGTAGAATGGTAGTAGTTTGTCTTCCAAAATTCGAAATAACCTATTCGCTATCTGAAGAGATCAAAATCGAAGATGATCCTCCACTGGAATGGCTGGCGCTGATTAATTTGAAAATTATGCCGAATTCTAGCAATGCTTCGAAGCAAATTGTCTGTATTTTAGCATCGGGTATTACACCACTTTCAATTTCAAACATTTCAACAACACAATTAGAATCCACAATTCAACACAGAACGCAACTCTATGTTTGTATAGGAACACCACCTCACAATGAAGAGGTTTGGTAACATAAGTACATAAACGGTCCAGGCTGCCTCGTACCCTGTTTCAATAGATGTTCTATCCCCAACTCTATGAGGACTAATTGCTAAACATTGCTATATCTATTAATAAATCCAAGACCAGCCTTTCACAAAGTTGAGCCACAATTGAAACGATATAAGACAACGGATGCAACCATTTGAGACGGTCGATTAAATTATGAACAGTCCTTTATTAACATTTGTAGTACGTGGCCATTGATTAAATGATCGATATTGCCTAAAAACTAATTGAATTATCGTGAAGACAAACTTTAAATGGGAGTTTGTTTCGGATATAACGAGTAAAGCGAAATTAAACACTTAAAAGTAAGTCTTTATAACCAAAATGTGTACCAAAACAGACATTAGCAAAGTTTTATGAGTTTTCCCACTTCGGCCTGAAATAGGAACGAGTTTTATGCATTCCTTGGAGAGGTACTACGCATTATAGCTTAATACGTTTTGGTCCTTCGGGTCTAATGCCGATGACGGACTCAAATTAAAGTCCAGTTTGGAGAACTCTTTAGTTATTGAGTTTGTATATTTTGGTCCTTCTTTCGTCCTCGAACAAAATATGTAAATGCCGCTGTAACCCGGCTTGGACCGTGACTAAATAATATCTTTAATAAGAAGATTTTGTCCTAGCTTATCGGCCTCGAGCGGACCACCGCTTCGTAAATAAAAGGAAAAAATTACGGGTCTTTTAAACTCTTCAAGCAAGATTTGTTCAGTGAAATCGGCTTTCGTTTCATTTGTTTTATATTAAGTTACTTATTATGCTTGAATAAGCTTTTGAAGATAGCAATAAGTAGGTATATTTATGTATATCCGGACTAATTAGATAAATGACAGTCAAGTCCTTCGTACTAGTACTCCCAACTACTGCGCGAGTTGAGTTAAATTTTTAGGTCAATTTTAGTTCATCCTTTAGTATATTCACATTCACACAACCACTCTTGGTGCTTCGGCTCGAAATATTGTGTTTTGTTACCTTTCTATTTGATTATATCTGTTTCGCCTATTCCGATCATACATACTCCAATTAGCATCTACACTGTATAATAGTCACTTTACTCAATGAATAAAACTATGAGCAATTCTTAATCTTAACTTATTTTCATCTTTCTTGTTCTACGGCTAATTTCAAGATGAGTTAAGGTTAAGTAGTCTCAATTAGTGCAATTGCAACTCCACTTAGCTGACCAGGAACTATACAAGTAAATAAACACATTAGATTAACTTTTTGCCCTTTCTCTAATTGAAGCACTGCAGCTTTAAAACTTTATTGTCATGCACTTGCAACGTTGGACTTATAGCCGCTTGATGACTCATAATGCGTACTTTAAGCGGAAGCCGCCTAGCCGGTAAAAAGTCGACAACATGCACTAAGGAGTGACAGGTTTATGGTAAGGCTTGGCCTTTCCCTTTAATCAGCCATTTCTTTCTGACATGCAATCAGACGTCTTTTGTTTTTGATGCCTTTATTGGCACCGATTGATGAGTTGCAAATTCGCAAATTGGTACTCTGGGTTTGGCGTTTACGTCATTTCTCTTCTGCCAAACCTTTCTAAGAGTTATGTAATGTCATAGTTTTGGATCTATGAAAATGAAAAAGTTTAGACAATAGTTACGAGATTAGCCTAATGTCATCGCTCTTGCGCTAAGATTTTGCTAATCTTCTTTTCCTCTTTGACGTCTTTACCGCCGACCATTCTTGATTTTTTCTAGAACCATAGCACTTCTTGTCTTTCCCCTTTTCAGTTCCAAACTCGAGTCCGATTCATAATCCGAAAACGGCAGTCGCTCCTTCTTGTAGGAATCAAACCCAATACCTTACGGAGCTGGAGGAGCGTCGGCGTCGCCGCGTCGCGCGTCTTTTGCGGAAACTAGACAAGGGCGTCAACCCATTGTCTATCACCCAAATGATCGAACGAAAATGTCAAGCATTATGCGTGTTTCTACTCCTCTTCCCTCTTCGGCAATAATGATCGTAACTTTACTTAACTGCATTAAAATGTTAGAAACAAAGGAAATTGTAATGTTGGGCAGTGAAATTCAAATGACACAAAATCAGTGAGCCACTGTCCCAAGTGGAAAACTAGCTAAGGGGTACGACCACATGACTCAGCCGCCAGATGGCCAGCTATTACAAACCGCATTTGCAATTTAATCGCAACTGTTATTAATACTTAACTTCTTAGTATGTAAACTAAGCTCAATGAATAAGGAAATAAGTTAAACACAAAACATGCTTGTGCGAAATATTTCTTCATACAAAAACAACTCTGTGAAGTGGAGTCATCGATAAGGTACAGTGTGCCAGTTTAAAAGAAACAACACGGTCCGTACATTAAGACCAATTTTTTTTAAATTTATTTACATATCTGACGCTGGTACTTGTTTTATTGCACTTGTGTATCATGAAAAGTATCTACCTACTACGCATACGACTGAGTGGGTCGTAGACCTCATAGCTCTACCTCACACCCACCTTGAATAAAAAAAGTTAAGTAATTGTTTTGATTTGGATCAAGGACTCGCGTTGGGACACTAAATGATTACGCTTATAACATAACTTTGTACCAATTAAACTGCAAGTCCACGTAACCCTTCACGCGTCAAAATTACTCGACAAAATTGCCGTTACTAACTTAAACACAACTAAAGCAGTTCTAGCACAAAGAGCGCTCTTAAGAACTTCTTAAAAGTAAAACAAAAGACTTTTAAAACTATTTAAGTACTCGTTAGAAAGTTTGGAATACCTGCGAGAGGTCCCCGTCTCCTCTAATTTTCTCGACGACGGTAAGTTTCCTGTCGGCGACCACGAGTCCCGTGCACATCACTAACAACAACACTAGTCGTCCACCCATGGTTGTACGCAAAACATCCAGAGATCACAAGAGAGGTTCACAGAGATACACTCGCGGAATACATGTGCGGGATAGCCGAGAAGGGAACGCGCGGTATACGAGAATGCGCCGCGATAAATGCCGGGTGTACCGCGGGAGGCACTGACGCGTTGACGCTACGTCGTGCTCTCTCGCTCACACAGCAACCGGCGCGGCAACTAACTGGCCACAGTGGTCATCAGACCCACCGTGACCGTTGAGCTTCGAAAAATTGAGTCATGATTAGCATATCTAAAAACTTCAATTTAAAAGCACGAAATATATTTGATACTTTTTGATGTCAATGTCAAGGTTCCGCGGTTATTTATGAGACCTACTTAACAATGCGGTTTACCTGCTGTTTCTGACAACAACCTTTTGTAACCGTCAAGTTCGAAAGCCTTTGTACACAAACTTGCGAACTGCGTTGATGCAATCGTTCCGTTACGGGTTACCTGTGTCAGCTGGTGTGACGGAATGTAAACAAAAACCTGTCAAGCTTTCTTGTTTTGATTATTTGACTAGTTAGAAACTAGTTTTAGTAGCAGTTAGTTGTGTCTGTTCTGGAGTGACATTTTACTGTGATAGTCATTATTTAATTAAGTACCAAAATATCTATTATGGGATTAAATACGTCACATTAAACGTGACAGGCGTGATCTTATCTTATTTGTGGAGGGGCCGAGAAATAGCTCGGATATTTCGACCTTTTGGGATCTTTTGTTGTCCCATAGATAACATACTCTTCCCCAATCTCATCGAAAACCTCAAAGACAGACGTGATAGAATAACAATTTGTCTAGACGTTCTTAAATATAAAATATATATATTTCCCTAAAATATATGAGCAAAATAGATTTGTTTTGAAAGAAGCACTACAAAAAAGCATCATCTTACATAACATCGCTAACCAATCAGATTCGATTCAAATTAGGAATCGTCATAAAAAATAAACAAAATTGAAACAAACTTGTAAACAAAAAAAAAACAAAAATGTATATATGCCGATAGGCGCAACACGCTTGTTATACGTTGGCAGATGAAAAGATTTGACGTGTAACGAATAGTTCTACCTGTGGTACCTTCCTACCTGCCGGTGTTACGAGCTACGCTGTCCTACACTAGTGTCACTATATGACATTCGGCCAATTTTGAGTTTTACTGCCTCCGTAATCTTAAAAAACTCTCTATCTATCTCTCTAAGCAGTTTTCTACTATCAACAGATTTCGAATTAACAAAACGTCCCAAATTGCTATGTTTATAGACCTATTTTTGATAAGATTAAGTAATTGATTTAAATTAACAATGTGCCTATTCGAAAGTGTGCAGCTAAATATATTTTTTGAAACCGGAAACTGTTGCATATGAGTAGTTGATAAACAGCATCGTTTTTTTATTATTTCTCAGTTTTTTGATTTTCATCTATAACTGAAAATAATAATTTTGTCAGGTAGTCACTCTCTAGATATTGGACGGCAGTACGGCTCGTGGTCCGACCGATACGTGCCGTCATATCGTGACGGTTATGGTCCATTGTATTTTGTATCATATCGCCTATCCATCTTTTACCTTTCTTTGCGCTTCACTTTTTTCACCTTTGTTGCCCTTTTTTGTATTATGACAAAATATTTTGTTTACTACTATAATTTATGGACAGGACGAGTCGGTGAGGAAAGTTTCGGAAGCGAATGTGGATGGCTAGAAGAGTTGGGGAAGACTTAAGTAACTATGGATGGACTTTATGAAAGATAATACTGCTTGAAAGCCGAAGACATCTAAGATAACGACTAATACAGAAGTTTCATACCTCTGTCATACTCATTATCTGTAGAAGTCATGTTGTGTCGACCCCAAAAAACTTTTATTAGTAGGTACCTACTCCTATCCCATCGTCACATTCTACTGAATGATGATCATGACGACCTATAGTAAGAACAATTACGTCAATCAAGGCTTTATAATCCAAAGATTAGGTGAGGAAGCTTGAGATTTAATTTATTTTGAATGTTATAGGCATCTATTTTATGAAAATAAAAAAATATATCACTGAAATTCATTAGCATGTATTTTCCATTGAAATGCTTATTCATTCAATAAGCTTTAGTTCCACCGTTATGACATTTAAACAAAGCAGATTACATAAAACGTCCCATAGCATTCATTTTAGTATGTTAATCCGATTTTAAGCTTGTAAATTAATTTTGTTATTTATATTTAGCTACAACTTTTTAGGCTCAATCAGTTATGCGAAAGCTTACATAATATTGGTAAGCCAAAGTTTTTGAGTGAAACTATGAAATTTTTATTTTTATCTATGGACAGTTGTAATTTTTTTTTATTGAAATGCATTTAATGCAATTTTATGTTTTTTTTTAAGTTAATGTAATGTCTTAAGAATTTTATTGTAAATAATAAATAAATAATTTTATTGCAAGTTTTTTTTTTTTTTTTTTTTTTTTTTTTTTTTTTTGGGTGGGAAATCATCCAGTGACTTCTCCCGCTCTGGGTGAAACGGGAGGGCGTGTCAGACTTTTACTGACTAAAACCCACCCGTGTTCCTTCAGTTGCTTGAGCCAGGGCCGCGGTAACTGTTTTTCAAATTTATCCGCGACCCAGACAGGCATCGGCCCTAGCGGACCCCGTCAGTTTTGCTAACATCTCTTTGAGGCGCGCGTGGAACACTACGCGCCGTCGACTCGGGCCTGGTCCTTATCGGACGGCGAGCTACCCGTTGCTCGCCGTCCGCAAGCCCGCGCCTACGGTGGCCGGAAATCGTCTTGCGACGCCCGACGCCCGGGACGTCTCCTACGGCGGCTGGGGGCGTGAGGGCGTCTCCGTTGCGTCTCCCTCACGCGTTCCGCCTCCTCCTTCGCGAGCATTACTGCTTCGCAGAAGGAGGTGACAGCTTCCCATGCCCTCTCGCTCCGTACCATGGCCTGAACCAGGGCCGGACGCGAGAGGTCACCACCGCCGATCGCCTCCACGAGGACACGGCGGTGCTCCGCCCAAGCGGAGCAGACCTCCACCGTATGCTCCACCGTGTCCTCCGGGCGATCCACACAATGGTGACACCCGGGCGTTTCCTCCCGCCTTATCCTGAACAGGAACCTCCCGAAACATCCATGTCCGGTGAGGACCTGCGTCAGGCGGAAGGTGAGGACGCCATGACGCCTTTCAAGCCACTCCTCAAAGAGGGGCCTTATCGCCTCAATTGTGGCGTGCCCAGCGCTGGGTTGCGACAATCGCTCTCTCCATGTCGCCATGAGATCCTGCCGGAGCTCTGACCGCCGAGCCGTAATTTGTCGCGGCAACGGTGTTTCGCCCCGGCGTTTCGCCTCCTCGCACCACTCCCATATGTGCGCGAGGACTTTTGCCTCCAGATCCCATGGCGGCAATCCGGCAAGGAGGTTCGCTACCTCACCGGAGATCGTGCGGTATCCTCGGACCAGCCGAATTGCCATGACCCTTTGGGACGCGTTCAACCGGCGGGCTGGTCGCCGCCTCAGAGAACGCGCCCACACTGGTGCCCCGTAAAGGGCCATGGACCGCACGACCCCCGCGTAGAGCCTCCGGCAGGAGGCGTTTGGACCCCCTAGATTGGGCAGGAGCCGCTTGAGGGCAGCCCCGGCCCGCTCCAGTCTGGGAGCCAAACGTCGGAAATGCTCCACGAAATTCCACCGGCTGTCGAGGACGAGTCCCAGATACTTCATCGTCGACTCGACGCCGATGTGAACCCCTCCTACCGTTATTTGGGAACCCGGCGGTGGCGCGTTCCGAGGACCATGAAAACATATGGCCTCGGACTTGTGCAAGGCCACCTCGAGTCCCAATTGCCGGATCCTCTCGACGATTGTCGCAACCCCGCGTGTCGTTAATTCGGCCGCTGCCTGGTGCGACCTCCCCTGCGCCAGGACCAGCGTGTCGTCAGCGTAGCAAACTACGCTGACGCCGCTAGGGAGGTCGGCGCGCAGCACCCAGTCGTACCCGATGTCCCACAGATATGGCTCCACGACTGATCCCTGTGGGACACCGCACGACATCTCTCGCCGGTTCCACTCTCCCTGGTGACCGGGGTAGATGACAGCCCTGTCCGTCAAATAGGCCTCGACCACGCGACAGAGGTAGGGTGGCATCCGGTGATACCGGAGTGCCTCCCTGATGCAACTCCAGGGCAGGGTGTTGAAGGCATTGGCGATGTCTAGAGACACCGCCAAGACGACCCCACCCCGGGCCACTGCATCCCCCGTCGTTAGGGCTCGCACGCGCATGATGGCGTCCACCGTAGAGCGCCCTCTGCGGAAACCAAACTGACTCTCCGCCAGATCCGGCCCCACCCGTACCAGCTGACCGACGAGGCGGTCTGCTATGACTCTTTCAAAGAGCTTGCCCACCTCGTCGAGCAACACGATGGGCCGGTAAGCGAATAGAGAGTCCGCAGGGCGCCCCGGCTTCTTAATGAGGACCAGTTTCCCCGTCTTCCAACGAAGTGGAAACTGGCCCCTCTCCAGGCATGCGCTAAGGAGCTCCCTTAGTCGAGGCCCGAGAGCCTCTAAAGCCAGGGCCCAGGCTTTCCCAGGTAAGCCGTCGGGTCCTGGGGCGGTATTTTTTGCATTCAGCCTACGTACCGCCACTCTCAACTCTACCTCGGTCACCTCCGGAGCATCGTCGTCGTCGGTGTGGTCTGAATCGGGCACCGCAAGAGTCGGAGCCATGGGCGGGGGAGTATGTTCCCCCTGTGAAGGGAACAGAGTGCTCACCACGCTCTCCACGAGCTGCGGCCGGAGACTCTGCGTCAGCGGGGGAGCCCATGGGCGGAGTTTATCCCGCACCATTTTGTAGGGGCGTCCCCACGGATCCCTGTTAAGAGTCCCCAGTTGCACGCTTGCTTGCAGGCAGAATACAACTACATTTAGGCTTTAAGATCTTCCCTTCTGAACAATATATTTCTAGCAAATAAATATTTTGATTTGATTTGAACGAAGACTTTATTTTATACTTGCTTTTGACAGTTCATTTTAGATATAACCGAAGTCGGACTTAATTTTTGAAAAAACTTTCACTGTTTAAATTATTCTATTCTTGCTCGTCAGCTATATAATAATCGAAACTTTAAAGGAAGGATCAGTCCTTCCTTTAAAGTTTCTATTATTTCACCTTTATCGTTAACAAGTAGATTTAATTTTAATAAAATATCATAACCATTTCAGTATTGTGGTTTAATTTCACAGAACTCTTTTCATATATTTTAACAAAGGTCGCCGAGATATTGACTAGCCGAACCTAATAACTTTTTCATGAATTTTGTTCGAAATAATATTTGTCTTGTTGATGAAGCAACAAATAATTTTAAAATGAATAAAGTTTTATTGTTGGTATAATAAAAAATCATAAAATTGACTGACTTTTCACAATTTATTTATTTACGTTTTGTCAGAAATTTTCCCTAATTCAGGTTGAGGTGTAACTGTTCAACAGACATCCAAACATTGAAATATCCAAGTAAATATTAACTAATAGAACATAATTCAATTGGAAACAATAATAATACAGAATGAATTAACTACCCTTCCAATCTAAATTTCATTATGAGTTTCATCATAGACCTATGTAACCTAGCTGTAAGTAATATTTAGGAAAATTTAACATGTTTATATAACTGTGTACCATCTGGATAATAAACGATTTCTATTTCTATTTATCTACTGTTTCATATCTTAACGGTAATCGATCTCAACAACATACCTACCAAAACGACCTTCACCTTTCTATGTTTCAAAATAGCCAATATTTGGGTACGTAATCAGTATATTAGAGAAAGTTAAACAATATTTGTGTTTCAACTTCATGTATAAAACTGAGCTTACAGTAAATTCTGATTCCGCAAAGTTTTCCATTTCGATACCGAGGTGTTTTACGTTGGAAAGTGAACATTCTTATGTGGCCTAATACATTTTTGTCGAATGTCTATAGCGGATAGGCGGTTGTCACTTACGGAATATAAGTGACACGTTCCTAACAATGAGTGCCATTGATCATAAGAAAATAAATCAGAGGTTTTCTCCTCATACATGACAGTTATATAACCACTCAGTGGCACAAATAAATACGAAGTAGGGCAGATTAATTGACGAAGGAGCTTTTTGGTATTTATATTTCACTCTGCTCTACGTAACATTCTTAGCAGTGAGGTAGGTTCTATCAATCAATCCACCAAGCCCTTTCCAACCTACTATTTTGGAGTCAGCTTCCGGTTTTGATTCGGTTTGCCGAATACAGCTGAATAACAGTATTCTACATGGAGCGACTGTGACTGTTTGTATCTTCAATTTTAAGCAAACTATACTTATAACACTAATTAGCATATAGCAAAAATCTGATTCGTTGCTAAGTAACATGAACTTCGCAAGTCTTAATAATTTCGTAATCAGCAACCAAAACTTTGGTACATAATTGTTTACAAAAAAAAAACTGTCAATATTACTAGGTTACACAGGGTAAAGTCTATATTTAATTTGTCCGGACATATAGCAATAAATCTTTAAGGCCGTAAAATACACTTAATTTTATCGAAAAAACAAACATTTTCTAAAATATAATACAAAAACGTGCGTTATTTTTAGGCAACTACTAAAATAAAACTAATTGTCTTAGAGCTGTTATTCTTTTGTCAGTAACCGTAAAATACAGTAGTAACTGTTTGGCCTTAAAGTTTTATTACTACAAGTCTGGATACGTTGTAGATTGAGCAATATTTGTAAAGTCTATAATAGCCTCTCTATTGTATAAGAATTAATTACCAATATTGATAAAATATCTATGACTTCTACGTCCATGGTACCTGGTTCTCGCTTTTCCTTGTGATATTTACTAATCCAGATTTCTATTTAAAAGTTAGCTATTCCTCAAAAAAGTTCGTATTGGTGGCTAGAGTAACAAGACTTTAGGCAGATAGGTTTCCAAGAATATCCTGTCCCGGGATTCATTAATATTTGCGTTTCTCGTTAGCTGGCAACTAATTACATCGTTACTAATACATGGTAACTTGATTTAGAATTAGAAACAAAACCTTGTTTGTCGGCAGATGACAGAGATAAATAGACAAAGACATCACTATAGTACGAGTGTTGGGGATTCTTCGAGGTGGTAGAAATAAAATAGCGGACTGTAATAAAAGGAATGGTTCCGTATATTGGACGTAAGAACGCGCGTTATCAGGTCCGTGTTATTTGAGTAATGGCGGCGCAGGTCAGCGGCGCGCGGCAGTCGCTGTCTCGTCCCGCGCTCCCCGCTCGCCGCCGTCGCGCTCCCGTAGTCGCAGTGGCGGGCGGTGCCGCGTTTGTCTCCGACATACTCCCCGGGTTGAAGTAGGTAGGTCAGTAGCTGATTCAACAAGCAGGTTCTGGAAGGGGACAAATGTTATTAAACGCCCTTCGAATAATGGTTCCTCCCTTGGTCCTTATATCGGCGACTCGAGCGACTTGATCCTGAACTCCTGGAAAAACGGCCACACAACGACCTAGTGCCCAACGTAACGGAGGCAGCGTCTTGTCCTTTATAAGGACTAAGGAACCCAACTTGAGTTCGCTTGACGCAGTAGGCCACTTCGTCTTTTGTTGCAGAGTAGTGACGTACTCGTTGGTGAATCGTTTCCAGAAATGTTGCTTGACAAACTCGATTCGCTTATATCGCTCAAGGCTAGTTATTCTTTCCGTCAGCTGTGGATGTGGAACTGACACAAGTGATCGTCCTATTAGGAAGTGAGCGGGTGTTAAAGGTGTGAAGTCTGTAGGATCAGAATTTAAGGCGGTGATAGGACGTGAATTTAGGATAGCTTCCACTTGAGTCAGACAAGTGTGCATTTCTTCATATGTGAAATGCGTAAGTTGGAGAAGCCTACGAAGATGATATTTAGTGGAACGGACAGCAGATTCAGCCATACCATTGAAATGGGGGGTGTAGCTCGGAATGAAGAGGAAGTCTATACCTTCTTGGGCGACGTCGGAACTAATTTCGGAACTTGAGTCTTGTAAGAAACGATGTAACTCGTTACATGTACCTACAAAATTAGTCCCATTGTCGGAAGTTATACTTTGAGGTTTCCCTCGACGAGCCACAAACCGATTTAGAGCGGCCATATATCCCTCTTTACTCAGATCTGTAACGAGCTCTAAATGCACGGCTTTTGTGGCTAAGCAGACAAAAATGGACAAGTAAGATTTAATCAGTTGGCAACCTCGACCTTTACGGTTAGCTATCATAACTGGGCCTGCATAATCCACTGAACAGTGTAAAAAAGGGAATTCCAGTGTAGTCCTGGATTCAGGTAACTGTCCCATTATGGGCTGAACATTGCTGGCTTTAAATCTGAAACATTTTATGCAACCTTTAGTTATGGACTTAGACAGATTCCTTCCTCCTAAAGGCCAAAAAGTTTGACGAATATTGGACAACAATAGCTGAGGTCCAGCATGTAAAAGCTTTAAGTGATGCATATGAAATATTATTTTTGTTAAATGATGTTTGCCACATAATAATATAGGATGCTTTGTGTCATAGCTATAAGGTGAATTATCAAGTCTACCGCCTACTCTCAAGATATCATTTAAATCTAGAAATGGGGTCAATGATATTAATCTATTTTTCTTTGGTAACGCTTGACCTGATTTTAAGATAAGATATTCATTTGGGAACATTTCTAACTGTGCAGTATGCATGATAAAATTAAATGATTTTTGCAATTCCTCACAAGAAAGATGATCACAGAATCTCTTTGTTTTGTTTTTACAGTTATAAATAAATCTGTGTATGTAGGCTATAACTCTTTGTAAACGTGTAAATTGTGAATATTTAGGTATAAGTTTTGTAAATAGTTTATCGTCATCGTTCTTGCTAACGTTATTATTTATAACAAGACAAGGTTGGAGATCCGGTAGGTCCTGTTTCTGGGATTCATTAGGCATTTTTGGCCAACATTGCTCTGACTCGAGCAAATACGATGGGCCTGACCACCACAAGGAGGCGTCGCTGATAATATCAGCCTTCACCCCGCGAGAAACTAGATCTGCCGGGTTCTCCTTGGACGGCACGTAGCTCCACGTGTGACCGCTGGTGCTTTCCTTTATTTCATTAACACGGTTTCGTACAAATTGATTAAGTTGATTTGAAGGGGTGGACAACCACCCTAAAACGATCGTGGAATCGCACCAAAACCGATACATGTCAATATTTAACGTTAATGAATTTTGTACCTTAGTACACAGTCTTGCACCTAATAAGGCCCCACACAACTCAAGACGTGGGATAGTTGTGGGTTTGATCGGTGCAACTTTGTTTTTCGAGACTAAGAGCTGAATACGCACACTCCCCGAGTGACACACAGACCGAATGTAGACGCATGCGCCATACGCACTTTGAGAAGCATCTGTGAATACATGGATTTCAATCCTTACGCAAAGATCACTAAGAACCCATCGAGGAATTTGTATCTTATTAAGACAGGGTAATGTATTAGCAAATGAAGACCAGAGATGTAAAATGTCTGAAGAAACTTCTTCATCCCAAGAGCTCTTATTGACCCATAATTTCTGCATTATCAATTTTGCTTCGACGACGCATGGACCTACAAGCCCTAATGGGTCGAATATTTGGCTTATAACAGAAAGTATGTGGCGTTTAGTAACCTTCTCATGAAGTTCAATGTTAATTGAAAAAGATAAGGTATCCTGCTGACAAAGCCAATATAAACCTAATGTTTTTGAAGTTGTATTTATGTTATTATCTGATAGATCTAAAAATGTGTTTGAATCTTTAATTTTACCTGAAAACAGGTCGTTAAGAATTAAAGAGTTATTTGATTTCCATTTGCGAATATTGAATTGTGCTGCATTTAAGGCGGCAGTAATTCCCTTACATAACTTTATAGCTTCGCTTTCAGTACAGGATCCACTTAATAAATCATCACAGTAAAAGTCGTGCGATATACTGTATTTGACGCTATTATCGTTGACTGTGGATGCCAGACTACTCAAACATTTTGTTGCGAGATATGGCGCTGATGCAGTCCCCTGACAAACTGTGTTAAGTGTGTAGGTTTTTAAGCGATGAGTGGAATCATACCTAAATACTATTTGCTGTAGCGATCGTTGATTGGCTATTATGTCGATTGATCTAAATATTTTTTCAATGTCTGCCGATACCACAAATTTATGCTGGCGGAATCTGAGGAGAATCGATAAGAGATCGTCTTGGACAGTAGGACCGACCATCTGAATTTCATTGTAAGAAATTCCTGAAGTGGTGACGGCAGAAGCGTCGAAGACTGTACGCAACTTAGTCGTTGTACTGGACTCCCGAAGTACGCCATGATGAGGAAGGTAGTAGTTGGCAGTGTCACTGTATGGAAAAAGGATTTTATTTTCAGTCATGTGACCCAACTGTTCGTATTCTTTCATGAAGTTTAAATATTTTTCCTTGAATATTGGTTCTCGTTCGAATTTTCTCTCAAGTGATAAAAAACGGCGCTTGGCCATCTCAAAAGAATCACCCAAGACCTGGGGACCTTGCTTGAGAGGAATGGTGACGACAAAGCGACCATCGTCGTTACGAGTTGTGTTGACAGTAAAACTATTTTCACACGCACGTTCCTCTGCGGATTGAGAATGCACATGAGAAACACTATCTACTTCCCAAAAACGAGTGAGATCAATATCAAGTTGACCTTGGGTAAGAAAACATTGACTGAAAGTACTTTTCGGACTCGTGATGTGACCAGTGACTATCCATCCGAGCTCCGAACTGCGTAACATAGGTAAATTCTTGCCTAGGCTAATCTTTTTGCAACCGAGAATATCCCAGAAGACGTCTGCCCCGATAAGAAGATCGACCTTAGAAGGAATGTTATAAGAGGGGTCAGATAGACATAAGCCTGCTGGTATTTGAATGTGTTGTGTGTTAATGTATGTAATTGGTACTGCTGTGGTGACGTTGGTAAACACGTGACAATCAATGTTGGTCCTATAGCTAGAATTCAATGACTCAATTGTGAGATTGCAAGACTGTGTACTATTGGATACATGATTATTAAAACCTGATACCATGGAGCTCACGTTCCGCCTCGGCAAACCCAGCTTACTGCAGAAAGCTTCGGAAACGATATTTATTCCGCTACCGTTGTCCAAGATCGCTCTGGCGGTGTGATTGTTACCCCTGTCGTCAACCACTTTCACCAACGCTGTGGAAAGGAAAACACGCATCGGAGTAGTAACCGGTAGAACATCAGTTGTCAACACAATATCCTTTGAAGACGAATTAGACGAATCACGAGAAGCTGATTGCTCAGATTTTTCTACGTGCAAAAGTGTGTTATGCTTTTCTTTGCAATATTTGCAGTGTGACAAAAAGCATTTCTTTGCTCCATGACCGAAACGTAAACAGTTAAAACACACCTTGAATTCCTTTACTTTAGAAAGCCGTGTTTCTAATGGTAGGCTTCTAAAAGATTCGCAATTGAACAGCTGATGTGTCTCATCGTCGCATAATGGGCATGATTTATGTTTGAAATTTTTAGTTTTGCTATTTGTACTATTATTTATTACTAAACTTTTCGCCTTTATAGATTCTGATTTTATTTTATTATTTTTATTGTTTTCCTCTAAGGTTTCTAATAAGTCTGCTCTGTTATTTAAAAATGTTATGAACTGTGATAGGGTTGGGGATGAAGTCAACGTATTCCGATGTTCTTCCCACTCTCGACCCGTCACACTGTCAAGTTTAGTTGACATCATATAAATTACGAGCGTGTCCCAGTACTGGGTGGGTCCTTTCAATGACGCGAGAGCCCTGATGTTTTTGTTAGTTACATCAATAAGATATTGAATTGACTTACATGATTCTGATCGAATAGGATCTATGCTAAACAAAGCTTGTAAGTGGTTATTAATCAGTAAGCGACTGTTATCAAATCGCTCGCACAATAATTCCCACGCAATTTTATAGTTGTCACTTTTAAAATCAATGTTTTTAATAATCAGAGCGGCACTTCCTTTAAGAGAAGCCCGTAAATAGTGGAATTTATTGATGTTATCTATGCAATCACTGTTATGTATAAGAGAAAGGAATGTGTCTTTAAATTCAAGCCAGTCTTGATAGCCACCACTGAAATGTGGTAAGTCAATTTTCGGTAGCCTAACCAAATTTCTCACTCGCCCACCTGATTCTGCGTCGCTAAACTCCATCACAGATCCGCTGGCCTTTCCTCCGGCAGCAAGCAGGTGCTTGGCTTTGGCCACCAGCATGTAGTAGTCGTTGTCAAACTGCACACGCTCCACTGAAACTTCATCGGTTGGTGGCTCATCAGATAGGATCTCGATTTCAGTCTGTAACGAGTCAAATTCCTCGCATAAGGGCTCAAATTTTCGTAAGCGACACTCTAAATCTATGATTTGTAATTCCGTTAATGTTTTAGAAGTTTCTATTAATTTAATATGATTGCCAAAAATAGTAAGCTTTGATTTGATTGCTGAGCGTTTTTTAATTAAAGTTTTATGTTCAGACATGATCACAAAACAAACCACAAATCGCAATAAAGGCAACTGCTTACCTCAAATTAATAAGCTTGAGGCACGGTAAGCGGCATACAGATATTTTAGCAATAATAAATAAAACCAGGTAGCTGAGCTCAATGACTGCGCGTTTCGATTTGAAACAAACAAGATGATTCATGCGATAGGCGTTCAACGCTCGAGTTAAATATTATAGTTAGCAGTATATGTATATATGCAATATTCTACGAGTTGTATCGTATGAAGAATGCACAAAGCACCAACTCAAGTTTTAGCAAAATGTATATGATTCGTATTTATTTATAAGGGAAAAATATTTGAAATTAAGAATATGAAAATGGAAATATGAATTTGACCAGCTAAGAGAAGAGGGAATAAGAGGAATAAATAGGAACGAACTCACAAGATGTCTTATCCTTTATCCAGTGACAAAACGGATTTTTCGTCCTTCAAATGCCCTTCCTTGACCTCTTCGAACGTCGTCGCGTAATGGCCGGCGCATACGACTCGTCAAATTTTCTTGATTATGACACGGTCTCCAAATAAGCTTCAAGACGTCCTTAGTGTCCTTTTTCACGGTGAGAGGACCATTTGTTGGGGATTCTTCGAGGTGGTAGAAATAAAATAGCGGACTGTAATAAAAGGAATGGTTCCGTATATTGGACGTAAGAACGCGCGTTATCAGGTCCGTGTTATTTGAGTAATGGCGGCGCAGGTCAGCGGCGCGCGGCAGTCGCTGTCTCGTCCCGCGCTCCCCGCTCGCCGCCGTCGCGCTCCCGTAGTCGCAGTGGCGGGCGGTGCCGCGTTTGTCTCCGACAACGAGTAAGCTAAGCTTGAAGCTTATATAAACTTTGTTCATGGGGTAGGAACTGTTTTTTTTTTAATTCATCATTGTTCTTAAGAAATCCTTAATTTATGATTAATGCTTGAGTCCTTCCTTAATCCCAAACATTTTTGACTTTTAAAATCATTATAGATAGATATTTTTTATCACTTCAACGTCCAGTCTAAACCACTAATGATATAAGTTTGAAATTTTGAATCGATATTGATTTTATACTGTAGGTTTCATATATGAAAGGATTTTTCAAAATGTATCTCATACAGGATGAAAGATTTTATTGTAATTTTTATATAATCTAAGACCGTCTGGGAGCTCAGTTAGATTTTCCACAACTGATTAGAGGACCAGAATACTAAAGTAAAAAAGCCGGGGCTAGAATCATGAGTGTTGACTCTCAAATTACCAGGAGAAGAAAATAAGTAGAAAATCTATATTACCCAGAACGAAGCCGGGGCGGGCAAGTAGTTATTGATAACTTGTCACTTTATCTGAGCCCTCTGATTATTGAAGTAATTTCCCAAGTTATAATGGTATTCTAAATAACACAAAAACATCACAAATGATTTATAATGAGATACAACATCAATGAGTAACAGAATGTTTTACCTCAAAGTTATTTCAGAATTAAAATCGACTACCGTGGTTGGTTGACATATTTTGTTTGAAACCATATTACTATTACCATATTACTAATTTATTCCATTTAATTGACACTAACAATTATGTTGGTAATCACTTTTATTTGACAAAAGATAAATTTTTCATGGATAGGTACTTTCTTTCAAAGTATTATAAAAGACAGATAGCTGTGTCGCTATCATATTATTTTTCTACTACAGCCAAGAATTTGGCTAAACAACTTGCTTCTATTGAGCAATGCCAAGGAATGTTATTTAATTCAGCCAATAATTTGGTATCAGATATTGATATTAATAGTAATTTAAATTAGAAATTAGGACAATAGGGACAACCTCTTGCAAAAGCATACAGCATAAAAATTGCAAAGTAAAATCAAATAAAAGTTTAAATTCGGTAAATAGTATTAACCTGGTGCATCAAAATATTCAAGGATTTATGAACAAAGATTTAGACGTAGAATTATTTATGAACTTTAACAGTATTGATATTCTTTGTATAACAGAACATTGGCTTAAAAGCCACCGGTTATTGTTCAATTTTAATAATCACCAGGTTGGTAGTTCATTCAGCAGAGTTAATGCTATACATGGTGGCTCATTGATTTTAGTAAGTAACCAGCTTAAATTTAAAGACCGTAAGGATATTGTGAGCCTATCTGTTGAGCGGACAGTTGAAATAGCTTGTATAGAATTGGAGCAGTTTATTGTATTAAGCGTATACAGACCCCCTTCAGGATTGTATGACTGCTTCGAAAAGGTAATGGATGAAGTGTTACACAAGATTTGTAACTCGAATAAATCCATTATCACTTGTGGTGATTTTAATGTTATATTATTAGAAAACTCAGGTTCTTGTAGTAAAATAATAAGTCTGTTTCAGTCCTACAATCTTGTAAACCTATTTTTGGAGCCTACAAGAATAACCCCTTCTAGTGCTACATGCTTAGATAATATTTATACTAATGTTATACCAGTCCACAAAGAAATTATAAATTTACTAGATTCTGATCATTGCGGGCAGAGGATTACTATACCAAACCAAAGCAACAAAGTGGCTAAAAAGGATATCACTGTTAACCCCAAAACTGCAAGTCGCTTGGCAGCTTTTAAAGTTAAACTCATTAATAAATTACCAATTTTGTCAATTATTGCTGATCCTAATCATCTATATGATGATTTTTTTAGTATATACTGTAAACAATTTAATTCGACCTTTATTCCCAAGACTATCTCCGTTAATAGTAACGCATCATTCAGTGATTGGGCTACCATTGGTATTCATAAGAGTAGAACACGGCTTTATGAGCTGTACAGTGAAAGGACTTATGTAAACACTGCTGAATTTAATTTATATGTTAGAAATTATTCAAAATTATTTAAAAAAGTTTGTTGTTTGGCCAAGTCGCGTTATTTGAGCTCAAAGATTAAAAACAGTAGTAATGTTATTAAAACGACTTGGAATATTATTAATAGTGAAACGGGAAGATCTGGTAACCGAAATATTGACTACGGCCTGTCTATTAATGGCAACATCATAAAATCAGACTCACAAGTCGCAGTGGCCTTTGAAAACTTCTTTTCAGATATTCCCGTTTCAACGACTAAATTCTTAAACTCATCACCTTCTGTTGCTGAGTCTTTGCTAAAAGAAAATGTTAACGTTTGCGATTCGGAATTTCTTTTTGAACATATTACTTGTAAAGACATAATTAAAACCTTTCACAATTTAAATGTTAAAAAGACTGCAGATCTGTGGGGTCATTCTGTAGAAGTTGCTAAGTCTATTATTGACATTGTCGCACCTAGTTTAGCTATTATCTTTAATAATTGTATCGACTTTGGGGAGTTTCCCGACCTTATGAAAAATAGTAAAATAATACCTTTGTTTAAATCAGGTAGTACATCAGACCCTACAAATTATAGACCTATTTCAGTACTACCTATGTTTAGCAACATATTTGAGAAATTAATTTTAGAGCAATTGCAAAGATTTTTTAATAAACATAAATTATTACATACCAAACAGTTCGGTTTTACAAGGGGTCGTTCAACTACTGATGCACTGAACTTTTAGGACATATTTATAATGCATGGGAAGATAAGTGCGATGCCTTGGGAATCTTTTGTGATTTGTCCAAGGCATTTGATTGTGTTTTTCATGAAACGCTAATCAGGAAACTCCGCCACTACGGGATCCGGAACAGCGCTCTGGATCTTCTTACTTCATATTTGAGTAATAGGATTCAGACCGTTGACGTTAATGGAAAAAGATCTCCTGGATCTATGGTAACAATGGGAGTCCCACAGGGCTCGATTCTTGGTCCTTTCTTGTTTCTTATTTATATTAATGACTTGCCTTACCTCATAAAGGATAACCATGATATAGTGTTGTTTGCGGATGATACTTCACTTTTGTTTAAACTTAAACGTCAGCAGCTGGTTACTGACGATGTAAATAGCGCGATCTCAAAAGTAGTTCACTGGTTCAGTGTTAATAATTTACTTCTTAATGAAAAAAAAACCAAATGCATTAAGTTTACCCTACCTCACGTTAGGCAGGTGAAAACCGATGTGTTGATAAAGGGCGAAGAATTGAATCCTGAAAATAGCACAGTATTCTTAGGCTTAACTTTGGATACTAAGCTTCAGTGGGGCCCACATATAGATAAATTGTCAAAGAAGCTAAGCTCCGCAGCATATGCTGTTAGAAAAATTCGTAATTTAACTGACATAGAGACAGCCCGTTTAGTATACTTTAGCTATTTTCATAGTGTAATGTCGTACGGTATTCTGTTGTGGGGAAATGCCGCCGACATCCAGACTATCTTTGTTTTGCAGAAAAGAGCTGTTCGGTCAATTTATAAATTAAGCCCAAGACACTCTCTCAGAGAGAAATTTAAGGAGATTAATGTAATGACTGTGCCTTCTCAGTATATTTATGAAAATCTTTTATATGCCCATAAAAATATAAAATTGTTTAAAAAATACAGTGATATCCATAACATAAATACTAGGAATAAACACAAATTTGTAGTACCTACAACAAGGCTCAAGAAAATAGGTGGCTCGTTTAGATGTCAATGTGTACGCTTTTATAATAAGCTTCCAAGCCACGTACAACATCTAAGTCTTAATAAATTCAAATCTTTTATTAAACGTAAATTGTGCCAGAAAGCGTTTTATACAACTAAAGATTACCTTGAAGACAAAAAGGCTTGGGATTGAGCTGCTCCAATTAATTTTGTTCTTTTTATTATATTTTGCACCGTGAATTTTGTTTTTGTTTTTTTGGTTTTCTTGCAATGACAAGAATATTTACTTTTTAAAGTATTATATTATTTTATATTAATTATTGTGAGTGTGAAGACTATGTGGATCATTCTTTTTTATTTTAATTTATATTTATCTTAGTTTTAATCATGGTCTGGCAGTTTGAGTAGCTTATGCGGCCTACCCGAATGTCCTTTCTTTGGTATTGTTCGTCGAATCGTTGAGCTCCTTAAATTCTGAGTTGAGCTGCTCGGTTATTGACAAATGCGTGCACTGACTGGACAGGTCCACTCAATCTGGCTGGTTCTTTCCTCAAAAGTCCATTTCAGACATCAGTCTACATGGTCTTCACATGATCTAACCAATATTTTGTCTGGACTTTAAAAGAGACTGTGACCTCTGAGTTTGTTTCGGCCTTTCTTCTCAGAGTAGTCAGATAGGAAACGCCGACCTCATCTAGTTTTAAAAAATATGTTCGACATGTAAAAGTGTTTGTATAAACCAACTTACAGAAATAAAATCATTTATCATTTATCATTATCACGTTCCATCTGGCATAAATCTATTACCAACATAAGAAACTTTTATCTTTCTACTTTAACTGTATTAAAGTAAGTTCCATCACGTTCGTTTGAAGTTAAGTCTTGCCAACCTTATCTGTTAAAACCTAAGTTAGAAGTGGATTAGCTAGGACTGAATCTGCTCTTGGATTATATTTTTATGCTTACACATGCTGATTATTAGTATTAGTTTTAATCTCCTTCATTATTACTTATTTGCTTGACTAATCATTAATTTCATTTATCCGATCTTTTCTTTCTAATATAGAGTCAAAAGCCATCAAGTGTTTTATTAGTTTACTTTCTAGCAATAGCAGTTGTAGTAAGCTGTTTTTTCGGTCTTAATTCACCATTTAAATCGTTAAAGATTCCTCACGATGATTCAAAATTACTGTAACCCACAAACATATCCTGTCGAATTGGACCGAAACGTATTCATGCGTACAAATCGTTTAGCACGTCCAATCTGTAGGTAATCCAATTGCTAGTTAGTAGTAATGTATTTACGATGACTCATGCCTCACTCCCTTCCTCGCGTACGCCTACTTAGATACTCCATGCGTTACTAATTTTGATTTAATTCGAACGATTTTGCGACTGATACGACGATCCAAAATTTCCTAAATAAATGGTAGCAAAAATAGAATCTGAAATTCATGTCCATGTACATTTTAAGAAAAGAGATGCTACCAAGGAACATAAATAGGAGAATGAACTACATCAATGGATGTAAGATACAGAAGAGCAAGTAAAATAAGAGCTAGCAAAAAAGAAAAAAAAACCGTACGGCGCTCCGAATTTATGAATGGAACCGTTATCTGTACACTGAAAGTTCATTTTATTGGAGCCATTGTCTGAAAAATAGGTCACCTAAATGTTGTTTGCGAGATAAATAATGATGTTCAAATGAGATTATTTTATCGATAACTTATTTGTAATGTTCTTCCATGTGAATTCATTACTGATAGTGGTCCTCCGCGCAGGCACTCGATACTTTTTTCTAAAAATATTGTATATAATGTAGAGTAGTAAGTCAGCGCTGTTAGAACCACTGCTGACGCTTTGCGAAGCTTATTGCGGCACAGGTTAATATAATATAGTGAAAATGTATTTTAAATGTTAATCCAAGCCCCAAATATTGTTGTCACGTAATTTTGACAACCTCGTCATAATTTAATTATTTCAAAGTAATCAGGAAATACTCTGGCCTTTTGAGGCTCTTGGTACCAGTGCCTCAATAGGCCAAAGTTCAAAATAAATAATAATTTACTAATAACGAATTTATATCTACACGATAAAGGCTGAGGTAGGTACCTACTGAAATTCGTTTAGCCCTCGTTAATTTCATTCTTGTTATATAAGTCTCAATTTGTGGGGTAATTTATTAAATTCAAGGATTATGTCACTTTGCGAGCTTATGAAAGGACTGCTCGGAGCTTTTATACAGAAACATAATGTAATTAGAATTTTGTACATGGAACGGAAAGTTCCCTATTCGTCGATTCGAATTGGATACTTCAACGGAGACATTTCATGAATATGTAAATGTAAATGATAAATTTATATTTATAACTTAATCAATACCTACGTTACAGAATTTTTGTTTTGAATTAATTTACCCTAATGACGATCATGCCGTTGGAAAAATATTGTATCTCCAACGTAGGGTTATTTTTGCATATTCATTATGGAGAAAATTTCTAATTATTAACGATATTCTATTAAATTCATCGTATCACGGATGTTAGCCAATTAGATGTCTACATTCTGGAGTTTAAACAGTATACATAATAATATATACATTGCATTATTGTTCTCTCATTCATTAAATATACTTACTTGTTCCTACCTTTGTAATAAAGGCGAAATGAATATTATTTGTCTTGAAATTGGCTCTTTAGTATAAAAAGATGGTTATTTTAATATAAATTTTCTACTAAAGGAAAATATTAATCAACATCGATGGACCACGTCTGATAATAATGTGTCACAAATTAAAAGGATAGCATTTTTGAAGAACGACAATATAGCTGAACTGTACGCTGCAAAATTATTATAAGGATATCGTCGATACATACATTTTAGTGAATCGTATTTGAAATACTGCGTCTTTAAATCTTATAAGACTCAAATAGAGATAGAATATCCTAGATAATATGAAGTCATATCATGATGTTTAGTTCTATATATGAATTTTGAAATAGATGTGAAAACCTAGTTAAAGCTTGTTCGATACCCTGTATATCTTATTAAGGAAAGATTATTAATATCAGATAAAAGTAATAAAGATATCAGAACAAAAATAGAAAGAAATTGACAATAACACAAAAGAAAGATTGTCACATCTGTATTCTGTAACGAACCCTACATTTCCTACCTCCGAGCTAGATGCTACAAACGATAAAACGACCTACAAGGCTAAATTTTAGTATTCCTGGCGTAAAACGAAAAGTTTCACATATTCCCCCGTATAGGGTATTGCGGTTTTCTAAAATGCACAAATTTTATTACGAGTTATGAATGTTCAAAGGAGTTTGAAAGGTGTTTCCACGTCCCTCAGAAATTTCTAACTAGAGAGGACCTCAAATTTACGAGGAATTCTAACAAGAATGAACAACTTACAATCTGATAATGTGGAGATGTATAAACTTTATTTTGGTTCTGAGAGTCTAAATTGTCTACGAGTGTGGAATAAGGGCTGCTACTTTGAATAACAGGTACCTCTCTATAATGTTTGAGTCAAAGAAATCAATATATCAGCCCTAAGGTAATAAGTCTAAGCTTTAATAACCACCTGATGAAGTGGTATGACATGGAAATCGTGGCTTTTACTACACCTTCCCTGTTGTTTTCTTATTATTTTCGTGGTAGGATCTAATACAATTAAATCGAAACTTCAAGACTCATTGAGCTTCATTGCCTGCGCGATTTTAGGTGATTGGCAATGTTGATTCTGGCTTGCAGAAGTTCAGTTGTTGCGAATAGTGTCTGGCTGGATGGATGTATGTTTAGTACTAAACCACGCTAAAATGGCTAAACAGATCTGAATGAGATTTGGCACAGAGATAGATTATAGTCTGAAATAGCACACATACTACTTTTCATCCCGGTATAATGTTCCCTCGGGATAATTTTCGACTTTGACGAGGGTGAAGCCGCTGGCAGAAGCTAGTGGATATATAATTATTGTTTTGAGCTCTGATTTCTATTTATAACTCGAAACAAATCATATTGACTATTGAAGACTGGGTACTGCTTCAGAAGGTCACTCTAGACCTATCCTGCTTCGGTTCGTGGAGTCTGCTATTAGGAGTCAAATCTGGAAAACCAAGACCAAGCTGAAGGGTACTTCTTATGTGGTGTCTGAGTACCTCACTCGTCGGCGGCAGTCTGCTTTTACAACGGCTCGCAAGTTGTTCGGTGTGACTAATGTGTGGACTATGGATGGATACATTAACGTCAAGCTCCCTAATGGCAAGCGTCGTCGTATCTTCACTGTAGAGGAAGTCAACGCGCTGGGTGCGGAGTATGGCAAGTCGCTGGATCAAGTGGTTCTTCCGGATTTTAACCCTGGCACGAACAATACAAGCCCGGCACTGGCGCAGGCACACACACGATCAAGGAGGTTGGCAAAGAAGAAGTAACTTGTTTTGTTTACTCCCATAATTTTGTCATTTCCTTTTTGTCTAATTGTTATCATTCATATAGCTGCTTTTGTTCGTCGTTTTTGGGCAGTGGTAGCACGTCACAGTGACTATATTCATATTTCATTCACAGACTACTTAGAGATACTACGTATTAATTCATATATTACACCGACTTTGTTCTTGATAGTCATTATTTTTGTTTTTAAATGTCGCTGTCACTTGTCTGTCACTGTCTGCGACGTTTTTGCATTCAGTTACGTTCGGAAATGCACATTAGTATTAGATTTGTTTTGTGAACAGTCTGCCGGCAGGTTATGCAATTAATTCATAAGTAAATTTTTATTTCACATTTATTATATTACCTATTATTATTTTTTAGCTTATATTATATTTATTTAATTACCTTCGTAATAATTATGTCTGACGACGACTCATTTTATTCTTGTAATTCCTCGTCTTTTTCAACTCTTGACGACTCTCTGTCCGTGAATGGTTTTCTGAGTAGTGAGTGTCAGCGATTTGACAAGTGCTTTAACGTATGTCATGTCAATGCTCAGAGCATTTCTCAGCACCATACTGAGTTATTGGATTTATTTTCTGACGTTACTTTGCATGCTGTTTTAGTGTCCGAAAGTTGGCTAAAACCTGAACTTCCCTCTACTTTTTACTGTTTACCTGGCTATAATTTAATTCGCAACGATCGTACTGGGAAAAGAGCCGGTGGTGTTGCCATTTACCTGCGTAGTGATATCCCTTACAAAATCTTATTTTCTTCATCCCCAATTTATAATGGCAACCCTGAGTACTTATTTTTTGAAATTGTAGTTAAAGGGGTTAAGGCCGTTCTAGGAGTTGTTTACTGCCCTCCTGCTATAGATTACTTTTCCATTCTTGAATCTCTCTTTGAATCTGTTTCCTCAGAGTACAAACATCTCATAGTCATGGGTGATTTTAACACTGACCTTTTGAAGGATAACCCTCGATCACGTAGACTGAGAGCGATCCTGGAGTCGTCGAGTCTGTCACTCCTTAAACTTAATCCGACTCATCATAACTTTGACTCAAGCGATTCCTGGCTTGATCTCATGATTGCGTCTTCTGTGGATCTCGTTGCCAACCACGGTCAGGTCGCTGCGCCTGGCCTATCCAGACACGATCTCATTTACATGTCCTACAAAATTAAACCCCCTAAGCGGCGGCCTGCTATTGTTTTTATCAGGAATTTCGTTAGAATAAATAAAGAAAAGTTCAATAGCGATGCCCAAGCCCTGGATTGGGTTGATATTGCCCAGTCATCTTCAGTGGATCAGAAAGTTGAAATGTTTAACAAGTATGTACTACAGCTCATGGACACGCATGCGCCAGTGAGGGCTGTTCGTGTCAAGCGCCCCCCAGCTTCATGGATAACCCCTGGAGTTCGGATGGCAATGAGACGACGAGACCGGGCCTTTGGCAAATATAGGCGGGACCGCAGTGAGGAGAACTGGACCCTGTATAAGTTGGCTAGAAACCGCTGCAACCAGATGGTAAGAGCATCTAAACGCCGATACATTTGTGAAAATGTCTTCAACTCGTCACCGGCTGATATTTGGAAGTTCTTAAAATCGCTTGGCATAGGAAAGTCCCCTTCTAGTATTGTTTCTCTTAATCTGCCTTTGGATGTTCTTAACAAACATTTTTCAACGTCTGCTACGCTTGCGACTGACGTCAAAAATAAAACTATCGCTGATATTACTTCCAAGCCAATACTTTCTCCTGACTCTTTTTCTTTCTCCACCGTGACTAACCTTGAGGTCCTCAAATATTTTATCTCAATTAAGTCTAGGGCTGTGGGCTGTGATGGGGTCAGTCGAACTATGTTATCTTTTATGATTGAGAACTTAATTCCAATTATTACTCACATCATCAATTCATCGTTGCAGACTGGTGTGTTTCCTGCAATGTGGCGTAAGGCTTACATTATCCCTCTTCCTAAAATTCCCAACCCCAGTTTGGCTATTCACTTCAGACCAATCTCCATTCTCCCTTTCCTTTCTAAGATCCTAGAAGCGGTTGCTGTTAAACAAATGTCCTCCTATGTCTTCAAGAATAACCTGATGTCCAATTGCCAATCCGGTTTTCGGCCTGGCCACAGCACAGCCACAGCTCTGCTTAAAGTTACTGAAGATATTAGGAACGGCTTGGAGAATTCGAGGTTAACGGTACTGGTCTTAATAGATTTTTCCAATGCTTTTAACACCGTTGATCACGACATTCTCCTGGCCATACTGTCTCAAATTGGGGTCGCTTCGTTGTCACGTGATTGGATTTCATCATATCTTCGTGGTCGCCAACAGGCTGTGCGTGCTGATCAGGATTGCTCTGACTGGTGCGACTTGGTAACTGGTGTTCCACAAGGCGGTATACTCTCTCCTCTTTTATTCTCTTTATTTATAAACTCCATTACTGTTATCCTCAAATGTTCTTACCATCTGTACGCTGATGACTTGCAACTTTACGCTCAGTCAGACATTGCCAACCTTGACAATTGCATTTCTCTACTCAATGCTGATCTTCGAGCTGTCAGTGAGTGGTCTGGCAAATTTGGGGTTTCTGTTAACGTCGGGAAATGTCAGGCCATCCTCATTGGTAGTTCGTACTATTTGAGAAGTGTGAACACTGCCCAACTTATGCCACTGATGTACGAGAACTCCGTCATTTCTCTTTCACCTCATGTAAAATATTTAGGTCTATACATTGACGACAGTTTTAGTTGGAATAAACACGTGGCTCAGGTGAGCCAGAAAGTCGCTTTCTCGCTGCGGTCTCTCTATAGATTTAAGCATTTCCTCCCATCCAGCACCAAAATCACTCTGGTTCAGTCACTTGTGCTTCCCATTATCGACTATGCTGATGTTTGTTATCCTGATCTATCCCAAGAACTTCTAAATAAATTGGATCGACTTCTCAACAATTGTATTCGCTTTGTTTTTGGCCTTCGTAAATATGATCACATTTCTTCCTACCGTTCTCAGCTTAAATGGCTGCCTATCCGCCTCAGGAGGTCCCTCAGATCTCTCTGCTTGCTCTTCACTATTATGAACGATCCTTGTGCTCCCGATTATCTAAAAACTTATTTCAATGTATTGGGCAGTTCTCACAGTCGTAACCTTCGAGCTTTTAAAAATCAACTCCTCCAAATTCCTTCACACCGCACTGGTTTTATGTCTAATTCATATGCTGTCTCAACAATAAAGCTCTGGAACGCGCTACCCTTTAGCATTAAAAAGGCTGAAAGCAAATTCACTTTTAAAAGAAAAGTTCGTGACCACTATTTCAGTCAGACTAAATAGCTATCATCTAGAGTCAAAAGTCTAGTTGGTATAATTATAATTAGGTTTCTCGTTTTTTTTTTATTGGTATTTATTAGTCTATTTTATTTGTATATGTGTATTATTAATACATATGTAAGTATATACATTTTCGTATAAAATTTGTTTGAATATTATTTTGTACCCGTTCACAACGTTGTCCTTTTTAACCGAAAGGTTGACTGGTAGAGAATGCCTTGTGGCATTAAGTCCGCCTATGTACCACTATTGTACATGAAGTTTAAATAAATAATAAATAAATATTGCATCATTATCTGTATCTCAAGGGACACGAGAGATCCTATGGTAACGTTTTTATAAAACAAAAATCATCAATATCGTGTGTCGTGTTTACATTTTTATCTATCTATACTCACTATATTATTTGCAGATGATACTAAAATTTTAACTAAAGCAAAAACTACTGAAAATGTAACAAATATCTCAAATAAAGCAATAAATGATGTAATCGACTGGCTAGATAGAAACAATTTAAAGACAAACACGAGCAAAACTAAATTTATTAATTTCATAACATACAATAACAGAAATAGGGACACAATGAATTTACAAATTAAATACAACAATATCGACATATAAAAGTACTTGACATTAAATTTTTAGGCATAGTTATTGATGGATTCTGTAATTGGAAAGCTCATGTAGATCAGCTGAGTAAAATAATAAATAAATTTGTATTTGCACTCAAGAGAATAAAAAATCTGACCAACAAACAAAACTGCCATAATAGTATATCATAGCCATGTAGGTTCCATTTTAAGATACAGCATCATTATATGGGGAAATTCGACTAATGCCCAAAGGGCATTCATCGCCCAGAAAAAGTGTTTGAAATCAATTTTCAATATTAAATGGACAGAGTCTTGCAGACCTATACTTCTTAAGCAAAGGCTACTTACACTCTCTTCCATCCCGTTATATATTTGAATGTGCAAGTTTGTAAGGAACAACCACTCACTATTCGAAAAAGACGAAAAGGTGTTACTCAAAAGGAAATATAGAAATTCTTGTTTTTAATGTAATTAATATTAATTATTCACCTTAGGACCTAGGACCAAACTGAAATTTATAACAATCACACTCTTCAATCATTCATTTCCATATTTGAAACTTTCAAATTCAATTATGGCGTTTTTAGTATTACGCAGATTTAATGCTCACATTAAATACACATATGAAATTGTTCTTTGCGGATACTATGCATGAACGTAACCCGCGTGCATGAGCAAATCCAAGTGATACTAAAAACGCCCTTAGTTAGCCAAACAGTTGAACTCTTAGTTGAGCCTTGTAAAAAATAATATTTGTTTCGGGATATTTACCATGTATATTTTCATTTTGGACGAGTGAGGAAGAGGGACAGATATGTCATCTCGTAAGTAATACCCACCCGCAAATACTTTAGTTCTCGTGATCATGGCGCTTATAATGGTGCTGAAATATTGAGCTCTCAACCAAAAACAAAATTTAATGGTAAATATCCCGAAACAAATATTAATTCTAATGATTGTGACCATATCAGCTTAAAAACTCATATTCTTAGCCTTGTACTTTACACATTACAACCATGTGCTAGTAACTAAAACGCTATCATAACCCGTATAAAGATTAACTTAAGAGCTAAACTCAAAAACATGTCTTTTTGAAATTAATATAAAGTCTAATCTGCCCACTGATTAAAAAAATTAAAGGGCTGCAGTAATTTGACTGTACAAAGGTAATTAGGTTATGGAAATGCTTGACCGCGTGCAAATCAGATTGCAATTCACCTGCACCGACCACCGAACCGAGATTGATTGAGAATTAACAAAGGAAGATTGGTGCTCTCCTACCTGATAAGCCGGTGAACTTTATAAATAAACTAGAGTAGGGTGGAGTGAAGGATTCCATTGATAGACTCAAAACAACAATATCAAAACCCTTCATCATAGAAACTGTTCACTAGAACATCAGTAGAACATTTTAGAAGAAATTTATGAATTGAAAACTTATTGTCACATCGTTGTCGCAGTGCCACATCGTTTCTCTCTGTGGGAGCCTTGATAGTAACATCAAGATTAGCAGTCACATAAATCACCCACGGTTTAGTTTTCTCAGTAAGCTTATACATAAGAGTGGAAAACTTGAAACTATGCTGGTCAGAAATGGACAATATAGGTTAGTAAATGTGGTAATCAGTGTTGGTTTCAGGCCAAAGACCCTGTAATGGATCAATTACTGCCCATTATTGAAATGTTGAGTCGTAGACTGCAAAATAACTCATCAGGTTTACATATTTATAACGTCTCCCACACACCTACCCACGCTTCATAATTAAAGCATTCTCCAGGTTTGGCCCCAAATGATCCGATCTATTTTTAATCTCACTAATATCGACACTCGCCAATCTCCAGAGCCGCCGCTATCACAAATTATGCTTTAATATCACACAAGCGTTGACAGACCGCTATCTAATGAAAATGTAAAGCCAAAACTTGGCAAGTGAACTGTTGCTTATTTAGGGTTGACGCGCTCCCGGTAATGCATAATAAAGTTGTTGGGAACGCAGCCTGGCGCTTCGCCAGCGTGCCATCCCCAATGGCAATTCACTGATAAACTTCTCTGGGACAAAAATGCGCACTTCTTTGTTCCTTGGCCATGCATGCAAATAGAATCACGCTTTATTTGCCTATTTTTCGCCAACTGCGATGTTATGGGGTCATTATATCACGATTGTATTTTCAGTTTGGCAGAAATGTGCCTACTGTTCTTCTTTTGCATATTTTTGGTGAATTGTAGTTGGTGGCTACCACTATTCATTATGTTGTCTTAAATATTGGCCATTCTCGTGCGTTCTATGGACCAACGTAAGGGTATAAGAGTTTAAATGCGGTGCCGGGTTGCATACTATGCTATTTACTTCCTATCCTGTTCTCTGTGTTCCAAAACATGCAGCCAAAGTAACGCATGAACGCGTTGCCACGGACGATGCCGTCGAAGTGGCAAAGTTTTGAGCTGGGAAAATGTTAAACCAAACCAAACTGTTAAACCGGCGACGCAAATGATAGTTACGTCACGATATTTCGATGTTTTTTAGACAGACTAGAGAGACAGAGATACTTAAATATAATATCATCAAAAGCCGGTCCCAAACATCCGAAAGGAACTTCAATGGCAAAATTAAATCACACTCTTGCCAGACCATAAACAATTTTAAAACGTAAAACTAGTCAGTAGTTTTCAATAAAGGGAGGCAAATAAATACACAAATTCACTGTACTAAACTGATATCAATACATTCTCGCCGGGATAAACTATTTAACAGGATAAACTATGAGAGCGTTCACGCTATCGGTACCACTCCGGTCCTTGAGTTTCGAATAAATAACAGTCGAGATGAAATCTAGGTATGGGAAGTTTCAGGCGCTGTGATTCGTCACTCTTGCACTCTCTTTTAGAAATTTTAGTTGTGATGACAACACGTCACACTAGGTATGTCGTCCCTATCCTTAATAGGTCACTTTAACTAATACGTCACTTTGTACAGGTAGTCAGTTTCCCAATTTGTCTCAAGCCGTATTACGTCTCTTTCCCAACTCGTCCGACGTTTATGTACACTTAAGCACAAAATATCTAAACATTTTCATCACATCAAATTTTTACTAAAATACTTATACTATTTTTTAGTAAGTAGGTAATCTTAATAAACACATCAACACGGTCTAGGGATATTTTTAAAAAAGCGAATTACTATCAATGTGTTAATTATTTATATGACATGTATATATTTAAAAGATACGTTATTTAATATTCTACCATTTTTTAATAATGGTTAAGGTACTTCGATTAAAATTTCAGGATTTTATGGAAAAAAATGATGCATAGACGGAAACCGTACGTACGTACTGAAAAAAATAGAAAAATCATTTGATTTGTGTTTATAAACTTGAAGTTAGTAGTCTGAGAAAGCGCCCATGATGTTCATAACACATCGGCAACGATTCGGCATGCTCAGAACAAGGTTGTCAATGTCTTGCTGCGGAATATTGTCCCATGTCCTTCTGAGGTGCGCAAAAAGTTGATCTTCTGTAGCCAGATTTTCAGGAACTTCCTTCAGAGCTCTTCTTTGCAGCATATCCCACGCATGCTCAATGGGATTTAGATCTAGGCGATTGAGCAGGCCAGTCTAAGGCCCTAACATTGTGTGTATGTAACCAAGCTGCTACCGTTCTCGCCGTGTGTGCCCGGGCATTGTCGTGCATGAGCAGGAAATCTTGCCCCATTTGTATTCTGTGGGGCAAGATTACGGGCCCCAGCACCTGTTGGACGTATCGTTCTGCCGTCATATTGCCAAACGAGATCCGTCCGTCCTCCAAGACGAATTCCTGCCCAAACCATAATTGTTCCTCCTTGGTATGGGTGAACTTCCTGAGGGTTCTGAAGACGGCTCCATCGTCCAGGAACTCGTTAAACACGCGTCCTTCGTGAATCTGGATGGAAGCCGAACCTGGATTCATCCGTGAACAGCACATTAGACCATTGCTCACGGCCCCAGTCCACGTGGTTCCGAACCCATTCTAATCGTCGTCCACGATTGCCTCTCCGTACAGGTGGGACCCGGAGTGGTCTACGAGAGCGTAGATTGCTTTCGTGCAGTCGCCTTCTTACAGTTTGGTCACTCACAAGCACTTGGTGTTCCACTCGCAGCCTTTGGACCAATTGAGTCGCCGTTGCATTTGGTTGAGCTCGCGCAGTAATTTGCAAAAATCGGTCTTGTCTGGGGGTAGTGATGCGACTTGGCCCACGGTGCCTCTCCGCTACTTCACCTGTGGCACGATAGTGTATCCACAATCTTGAAATTACATTTTGGTAAGTCCCTATGGCCTCAGCAACATTACGCTGAACAGACCCAGCTTCCAGCATTCCCACAGCTCGTAACATCTCCGCCCTCGTCAAATGTTGGCGTTGCATGGCTACAATACCTCAATTTTAACTTTATCTTTCGTTTAAAAATGAAAAAAAACTGTAACTAAACGTAATTCGTATTATTTTCTAAATTTCGCACAAATGATAATTCCCCCTCCTACACATCAAGACATTTTTATGCCACCGAAACAAAAGAATTTTCAGAAATTTGAATTTGGAATTAGTCTGAGATAAATTACAAACAAATCGTTGTATAAAAGATTCCAATGCGGCCAGTACTTTTCGAGTTATTTAATTGAGTATGAAATATCCCTAGACCGTGTTGATGTGTGTATTTAGGAAGAGACTAAATGGCATGAAGTTAAAGTCGAAAACAAAAACTATTTAAATTCGTTTTGATAAAAAAATAAGGAAGAAATAAAAAAGAAAGAATAGAATGACATCGCTTTTTTTATTAATAATAAAGCAAACAGGCAACCAACCTCTTCTTTTACTTATTTTGTACCTTACAGTACATTGAACAAAGCGTCGGACGAGTTAGGAAAGAGACATAATACGGCTTGAGACAAATTGGGAAGCTGACTACCTGTACAAAGTGACGTTTTAGTGAAAGTGACCTAGTAAGGATAGGGACGATATAGCTAGTGTGACGTGTTATCATCACAACCAAATTTCGGTTGTGATGACAACATGTCACACTAGGTATATCGTCCCTATCCCTAATAGGTCACTTTCACTAATACGTCACTTTGTACAGGTTGAGTCGTATTAGGAACTACTTACAGTTGGTAAGGGAAAATGTATTTAATAAGTAAAAAGACTATAATATTTTTGAGAGTAACGGCATAGTGATGAGTAAAGGACGACTTTGTAATTATCAATTCACGGATCAGAAATCAAATGATCCGTGTCTTTTGGTTGGACAAACATCGATGATTATTTTAAGTAGCCTACAGTTTTTTTAAAATTATTTATTGGCTCTCGTGTGACCACTATCTCACCTGGTGGTAATCGATGACGGTGAAGCACGCTTGCCTAGAAGTAACCTATTCGCTCCTGACTTAAAGACTCCTAGATTGTAGCTATCAGGCAACATAGACTCCAGACAGAATTCGTGGACATTTTCACGTCTTACGTTCATTATTGTTCAGTTTTCTCCTTATAGCAGACGAGTTTCTAATTAATGCTGTCCTAACGAGATGCCATATCCATAACCATGACATTTCATTACCCTCCCTTATTGAAAATAATAATAAAAAAAGAAAGAAAGGCGTTTATTTGCGGCAGGTATGACGCATACCAAAAGCAAAACGACAAAAAGAAAAAGTGAACAATTTTTTATTGATTAGATACAGCAAAAATTTTGTATAAATATGTTTATTTTTTACCCTAGAATCATCCCTATTCGTGGTTATTCAGTATAAGAATGGTGTACAAACGAAGGCTCGTATATTTCTCGTCGGGTGTTAGATTAGAGGGCTCTCCGACGCCAAAGATTTATGAAGGCAATACTAAGTCAATTCAAAACGTTTGGGTAGCGTTCACAGTTCCTGCTATCAATCCTGATTTAATGTTCCTAAAGTCGACAATTTTACAGACACAAAGAGAATTCGTTGGAGATTTTCGAAGGTATCTGTTATAATTTACATACTGATTCATGTGACCAAATACGAAGCAGAATTTTAGCAGCTGGATGTATATGTTAAACTAGGCACGTAATTTAATTATTAATCAAAAGATTATTTCAATTTATTAAGGCCATGAACTCGCGATCACGAATTTACATGTTTAGCGTAAACAAACATTGTAATGAAACTCAAATTCTCTCATAAAACAATCTTTTATAACAAATTTTCAACGTCAGTTTTTCTGTTATATCCAACTAATCCAACTCTACTTATTCCCTTAAAATAGCAAACCGAAATAGTAAAACGTGTAAGCGTGTGGTGATGAATATTAACGAGAAAAATGAGTGTAAATGAAGACTTTTTTTATTCCAAGTTATGTATAAAATCTTCAAGAGCCTCCTTGTGCTTCTTTCAAGATTTCAGTCAAATTATAGATAGTACACCAATTGGATCGAAGGCTATACAATCTTTTATTCATGACTCATTATTCTGGATCTGATTCGTAAATCATAAATTTTCCGATAAACGACGGCTATGTTATGTATTACAACACTTATAAATAAATACATTTTCATTGGTCATTTATATTTATAAAACTGTACAACGGGAAACGGACGAAATATAACCAAACTTCCTCTAAACATTATTATTTCGTTAGTCCCTCACGCCTTTTAGACGTGGATGAATGTTGTTATTTATTTTAACATAATAACGTCTTTGTCGAGGAGTTAGTGTGGACCAGTACATGTGGTGTTGGAGGACCAAGTGTTGGACGAGCTCCGGATGAGATGACCACAGTCGTTAGTTTCTGTTAGATCCGTGCTCAAGTCGAAGAGACATCCTTTTGCTATAATTGAGAAATGAGACACGATTAAAATTACCGTTTTATAATTCACTGATGTAGTTTACATATCTCTAATTTGTAGCATATGACGTTAAGAAAAGTGTTAAGCTCTATTTTAATGCCATATTTTCATGCTAAAGCAGAGTTTGACGAGTTCTAGTTCTTACTTCTGAAATTGGAAGTCAATATGCCAATTAAAAGTTTAATACTAATCTTTTGTTGGTACGCAAAGTTCTTCTGAACTTGTTGTGATACTCGTATTTATGTTTCTATATAAATGGCAATTATTTTTTATATATATAACGAGGCTAGTTCACCCATTTGGGGCACCTCGTCATCAGAATCCAAGTTCGACATGGTGTAGGTATGAAATAATAGTCTCAGCACTGATTAAAATTGTCTATTTGATCACTTTCGATAACAAAATAAAGAAATCTCTAACGATTAAGGCGATGGGAACAGATTAAGACTACAGAAACGCGATAAGTTCGTTACGGGCTGGCAGAACGACCTCTCACACTCGTGTCTAACTCAAAAGTGACGTTCCTCGATTCAAATTCATTCAATGTCAAAACGATTGACAGCCGACAGCTATCAAACAAGCCACGCCCCGTACCTACCTTATCCAAGCACACTGCTTGACGTTTCTGATAATAGATGGCGTTATTCTAAATGAACATTAATCAATAGGTAGTGAATCTAATAATTGTGCCTCTTTGCTGATTCTGCGACACGGCCATCTTAACATTTCACACGTCCTCGTGTGAAGCATCTGAAACAAGAATTTACGGAAAGTAAAGCGTCCTTTGCTCGGCCTTCCTGACCGAGATGTGGGAAAATAAAGTCACAGGATTCAAACAACTCAATTTGATTCTGATTCACATATTCTCATAAAATCTTACAAAGGGAATCTCAATATTGAAAATAATCAACACTCCATAACAATGATCATCAATTTTTAAACCAATTCATGAAACATTCAAACCAAATCTAGTATGCAATGCTCTATTCGGTACCCAGCAAACACAACATATTGCCTCCATCCGGCAATCCAACGGGACCTCCATCCGGTACCCGACATCAACACATCACATCGCCTTTACCTCGTACCTTCGGCGATCACCTACATTGCCATGCTAACGTTGGTCACCAACCTTAAGTAAACACTTAGGCTTGCAGCCACGAACAACATTGGAATGGACGCAATCTGAGTCACTTGCATACTACATTTGCATCCTCTATTCCCTCACATATATACCTTCAACGTCAGCCGGTCTTATTTCATCGGTTTTGCTAGAGTCATGGTCAGAGTCGGTGTCAGAGTCCTTGTCGTGAAAATTGTCGCTGTCAGGCATTTTTCGCAGACGGTCGTGCGCATACTTGTATGTCCGATTTGAATTGAGAGATGATGCCATCCACAATGTGGAACTTGGCCCCCTGAAACTCAAGGTCGTCGAAGGCAAAGAACCTCGGGCCAATCGATTGCTCCAGTGCCTTGAGGACGGACGACTGGAAGGTCGTGAATACTCTCAATGAGCAGACTGGCGTCCGTCGAATCGTCCTCATGGACGGGGTGTCTGCTGGGGTCATCAAGGCCTTGGGCTACTCTCTTCCAGGAGGTATTGAACGATACTCGCTCAAGCTACTGGAAGAAGACAAGGGAGAGGCACCCACTACGAGAGCAGGAGTGGGGCCCAATGAAGATGGACCACTGCAGTGTGAGGAGGCTATCGACGAAGTCTCTGATCACGACGTAGCACAGAAGTCAGAGATCCAGACCTTTGCGTCAGAGGCAGATCTCGATAATGACCGCGCAAACGTGGTTAAACACAAGGCATATCTAGCATGGGTCGACGCTCGTGTGCGCAAGGCAAGTGACGTGAGTCAGAAGAAGAGAGCCTTCAACAGGGCTGCCAAGTCCTGCAAAAAAGCGATGCGAAGGGCACGATTTGACCATATTAGCAGAATCGGGGACAAACTTGCTTCACACCCTGCAGGGAGCAAGGCGTTTTGGTCCCTGGCTAAATCGGTTAAATCAAACTACTGTCGCCCCTCACTACCACCACTGCTGAGGCCCGACGGTTCGCTGGCCCACTCCGCTGAGGACAAGGCTAACTTGTTTGCCTCCCTCTTTGCGGAATCTTCGCGTCTGAATACTGATGGCACGCGGCCCCCCCCTTCTGCTGTTCGATGTAAGACGAGTATGTCGGAAATTCGCATCCATCAGAGAGAGGTCTATAGGGTGCTGCGAAACCTTGACGTGAACAAGGCTAGTGGCCCGGACGGGATACCGGCAATTGTACTAAAAACTTGTGCGCCTGAATTGTCTCCGATCTTGACACGCCTTTATCGCCTTACGATGGCGACTGTAAAAGTGCCGAAGGCTTGGAAGCAAGCTAACGTTCAACCCGTGCCCAGGAAGGGTAGTCGAGCGGACCCGGCCAACTACAGGCCCATATCAGTAACGTCCATCCTCTGTAAGAGTATGGAACGTGTATTGAATAAAAAGCTCCTGGCATACCTAGAAGACAACGACCTCCTTAGTGACCGACAATACGGCTTCCGCCGAAACCGGTCAACTGGGGATCTTCTAGCGTATGCCATTCACATCTGGAGTGAGGCCATCGAGAAGCACGGGGAGGCGCTTGCTGTCTCCCTTGACATATCGAAGGCCTTTGGCAGGGTCTGGCACGAGAGCCTTATTGGTAAGCTTCCTTCCTTCGGTCTGCCTAGTGGTCTGTGTGACTGGATTGCAGACTTCCTGAGGGATCGGTCCATCCGAGTGGTTATCGATGGTTGCTCGTCCGGTCAGTTAGGTATTAACGCCGGAGTCCCTCAGGGGTCAGTGCTCTCGGCAACATTGTTCTTGCTGCACATTAATGACCTGCTAAAACCCGGAACCTTTGGGTATGCAGACGACAGCACTGTTGCTGAGAGATACGCATCTGGCGCACGGGCTACTGGGCCTCAAGTCCGGTCTCTTCGGGAGGCTATGGTTGAGCGCTTGAACCTGTCTTTGGAGGCAGTCTCCGAATGGGGCAATGCCAATCTAGTCAGTTTCAATGCTGCTAAGACCCAGGCGTGTCTTTTTTCCGCAAAAAAGAGCCAATTCAACCCGGCTCCATCCTTCCGTGGTGTAACCGTGCCGATAACGGACCATCTCGAACTTCTTGGTGTTACGATAACATCGACCCTCAATTTGGGTCCATTCATTGAGTCAAAGGCTCAATTGGCTGCAAAAAAGTTGGGGATCTTTGCGAAGGTGAGACGGTACTTCACGCCTGAACAGCTGCTCAACTTGTATAAAGCGCAAGTTCGGTCATGCATGGAGTACTGCTCTCACCTCTGGGATGGATCTGCCAAATACCAGCTTGATGCACTTGAGTCGATTGACAGACGGGCCAAAAGGCTTATTGGCAACGATGCACCTGTCGCCTCAAAGCTCCAGAGCCTCGAACATCGACGCCGAGTTGCCAGCCTGTCGGTTTTTATCGGTTACATTTCGGGGAGTGCGCGACGGAACTGCACAATTTGATTCCGCCAAGCCCTTTCCATCATCGGACTACAAGACGTACGGCAATGTGCCATCGGTACATGGTGGATATCCCACCCATACGCACAAAGCGTTTTGTAAATACTTTCATTGTGCGTACAGCTAAGGAGTGGAACTCCCTGCCGGCGTCCTTGTTTCCTGATAGCTACAACCTAGGGGTCTTCAAGTCAAGAGTGAATAGGTTACTTCTAGGCAAGCGTGCTCCACCTTCGACCATATCATCGCTTAACATCAGGCGAGATAGTGGTCAAACGCGAGCCTATAACGAATAAAAAATAAAAAAAAATTGACATCCTCGAGGGCCTGGGGATTGAGTCGCCAACTACCCTCGAGGAGAGCCAGGCGATGTACAGGGAACCTCAAAACTGAGGCCCTTCTATAACAGCACAAAGCTCAAAGCTTTATAATCCAAAGATAAGGGAGGGAGCTTGAGATGTAATTTATTTTGAATGTTATCTATACCAATATTATAAAGAGGAATGATTTTTTTGTTTGTTTGTACCGAATAGGCTCCAAAACTACTGGACCGATTTCAAAAATTATGTCACCGTTGGGAAGCTACTCTATCCCCGGGTGACATAGGCTACCTTTTATCCCTGTATTCCCACGGGAACGGGAACTACGCGGGTGAAACTGCGAGGCGTCCTCTAGTAGGATACATATCAATTTCAGTGATTTGCTTTTATAACAAAGTTTCTTCGTCAGTTGTTCTGTTATATCCAACTCTACTTATTCCCTTAAAATTGTAAAGCGAAACGATGTGGTGATGTATATTAACGAGAAACATTAGTGTAAATAAAGACTATTTTTATTCCAAGTTATAAATAACATCTGCAAGAGCCTTCTTGTGTTTCTTTCAAGATTTCAGTCTAATTATAGATAGTACACCAATTGAAGCGAAGGCTATATAATCTTTTATTCATGACACATTATCCTGGATCTGATTCGTAAATTATAGATTTTCCGATAAATGACGGCTATGTTATGTATTACAACACTAACAAATAAATACCTTTTCATTCATCATTAATATTTATAAAGCTGTACAACGGGAAACGGACGAAATATAATCAAACTTCCTCTAAACATTATTATTTCGTTAGACCCTCACGCCTTTTAGACGTGGATGGATGTTGTTATTTATTTTAACATAATAACACAGATATGCGAAGCTTTCAGCTATGCGAACCCAAAAAGCCGACCAATTTTCCTTTTAAATGCACGCCTTGATCAAAGGGCGAGGGGCGTAGCGACGACAAAATAACTCGTCGGCTCATAAAATTCATTATTTCTGCCCATCCAAGTCATCAAGCTTGTTTTAACAAACCTTTCATTAATAAAAATAAAAAAAACATGAACAATTTAAAAAGTTAAGGGACAGATGTTATTACAAAACTCTGATATATATTTCTAAAAAAAAAAACACTATTTTTTATTTCATATATCTATAGGCCTACATGGGCACTTATAAAACGTCGACAAAAGGTGCACGGTTCGGGTTGGTCGTTTCCTATGTAGAAGAACCGGCAAGAAACTCCATGGTTACTCTTTTAAAAATGGTTTGGTTTTACAATATTTCCATGTTACAGCATTAGTACTTAGATATGGGGGGACAACGTAGGCCCGACTTATGACAATAAGTCGTAAGAAACTAAAAAAAGAAAAAAAAAGATTATATATTATATAAAAAAAGTTAACAAATGTTAACTAAATGAATCTATACAAAACTTTGTATAGATAAAAACTGAATCTATACAAAGGTAAAAATAATAAAAATAAGTATAATAAGACTAAATTTAACATGTTGCACAAATTTTGTTATCAGTGCTGTAACTATTCTTAGCAAAGGGCTATAAAGATGATTGAAAACCATTGTAAAGAGTCTAATTAAAAGAAGGAAAGAAAAAATGAGATTGAGAATAGTTAGAGACATCCACATATTTGTGCAGTTTACAAGTTACCAGGGAAGCTGCATGCGCAGAAGGAGCTAAGGCCAAATGTTTTTATCTTCAACGTAGTCCTTGATTTTATAATATGCTTTTTTAACAAGGATACGTTTGATGTAGTTTTTGAACCTTCCATCGGTCAGTTCTATAACTGACTTTGGCAACTTGTTATAAAAGCGTATACTGTTTATAAGAAAAGACTTGCTAGTTTTCGTTAATCTGAATTTGGGTATTACAATTTCGTGCTTACTGCGTGTATTTAAATTATGGAAGTCGCTTCTAGTTTTGAAAAGCCCCCGATTTTTACGGACATACAAAATACATTCCAAAATATAAAGTGAAGGTAGAGTCAGTATATCAATCTCTTTAAATTTATCTCTGAGGGACTCGCGAGGACCCATTTTATAGATTGCGCGGATTGCCCTCTTTTGTAGGATGAAAATTGAGTCAACGTCTGCTGCTGATCCCCACAGCAGAATGCCATAAGACATAATACTGTGGAAATAAGCATAGTATACTAACCTAGCTGTAGCTACATCGGTTAGCTGCCTTATTTTCCTTACTGCATATGCAGCCGAACTTAACCTACCCGAAAGAGTTCTAATGTGCGCGCCCCACTGCAATTTTGAATCGATAGTAATCCCTAAGAATACAGTTTCCGTTATAACTTCAAGATTTTTGCCGTCAAGATTTAAGTTTAGGTCATGTTGTGGTACATTTGGTAAAGAGAACTTTAGACATTTTGTTTTTTTCGCATTCAGTAATAGATTGTTAGCTGCGAACCATTTTGAGAGAACAATTAGACTTTCGTTGATATTTAAGACATCCGTATCTTGCCTATCTATTTAAAAAATTAGCGAAGTATCATCAGCAAATAGAATTATATCCGATAATTTGGCCATCATAAAAGGGAGATCATTAATGTAAACAAGATAAAGGAAAGGGCCGAGAATTGAACCTTGGAGCACGCCCATCTTGACTAGAGACCCGGAGGACGTCGCCCCATTAACATTTACTTTTTGCTGTCTGTTTGATAAATAGGAAAGCACGAGATCAGCAGATTTTCCACGAATTCCGTAGTGGTGTAATTTACAGATCAGTGTGTTGTGGTCGACGCAGTCGAAAGCTTTTGAGAGATCACATAAAATGCCAATGGCATCCTGGGACCTCTCCCAAGCCTCCAAGATGTGGCTGATGAGTTTTACTCCCGCGTCCGTTGTCGACCTACCTTTCGTGAAACCAAACTGTTGCCTATGCAGGATCCCATTTGAATTGAAGTGAGACAACATCTGTTCCAGCATGATTTTTTCATAGATTTTACCCAATGCTGGAAGCACGGATATAGGTCTATAATTAGAAGGATCACTCTTACAGCCTGATTTGAAAATTGGTACTACTTTACTGTGTTTCATTAAGTCAGGAAAAGTGCCGCTGTCCAAACAGTGATTGAATATGCCTGTTAGGACAGGAGCAATTGAGTCAATAATATCTCCAAGAACCCTAACGGATATCCCCCACAAGTCTTCAGTATTCTTTATATTGAGACTTTTGAACGCGTTTTTAATTGTATCAATATATATTGGTTTAAATTTAAAGATTGGTATGTCTTTAGTAAAGTTTTCTTTAAGAAGAGCTTCAGCTAATTTAGATGAGGAAGGAAGAGACTTCGTAACCTCTAACGGAATGTTGGTAAAGAAATTTTCTAATGTCTCAGCGACTTATTGCCTATCAGAAATAGTTCGATTAGTTATTTTCAAAGACAACTCATTCTGATCGCGTTGTTGTATCTTTCCAGTTTCTCTATTAATTAATTGCCACACAGTTTTTATTTTATTATTAGAAGCACCAATTTTGTTAATTATTAATTATTATTAGAGATTTTGCTTGAGCGTAGACTCTTTTGAATATTTTGGAATAGTTTCTAACATAAGTGTGAAAACTTGATCGGAAGTCAAAGATTTTTCGTAATATAAATTATATAAGTTATCTCGCCTTTTCTTATGCCCACAGTGGCCCATTCACTAAATTTCGATTTGGAATTGTTGACTTTAACTGTTTTTACAGGACACGTTTTATTGAATTCTTGGCAAACTGTTGAAAACAACGTGCCGTAATTTATATTGGGGTCGTTTGAATCAAAACTGGCGTTACAAAGGTTGCTAAAAACATTATTATTAAAAGAGATTAATTTATTTTTAGTAAATAGTCTTAATCGAATTGATTTAGCTAGGTTAATTTTTTTATTTGACTCAAAAGATACTAGTTGACCAGTATGGTCTGACCTAACGCCACTAATTAATAACGAATCTTTTACTTTACAATTAGTGAATACATTATCTATGCAAGAAGCTGAAGTTGCTGTTATTCTTGTTGGTTCATTAAGTAAATATTTTAGGTTAAATGATTTAAATAATGAAATGAGCTTACATTTTTCAGGCGAGTTGACTAACAGATCTATAAATATTTAAGTCACCACAAACAAAAACTAATTTATTATCTCTGAAAAGTTTACTTAATAATTCTTCCATTGTAATCAAAAACAATGACAAGTTTGATGCTGGTGGTCTGTAAACGCACAAGACAGTATGCCCCTCGACCTCTGCACATGCTACCTCACACAAGCGATCAACAGAGTAAGCAGTGATCAAGATTTCCTTATATTTTAAATGACTATTACAAAGTATCAGGGTACCACCACCCACCGTGGATCTATTGTACGCGCTGGCAACTGAGAAATTATTTACATTAAACAACATCCTATCTGGTTTTAACCAAGTTTCACAAAAACATAAAATATCCATGTGGTATTTATCTACTAACAATTCCACGTCTAAAATTTTGCCGGAGAAGCGATTTATATTTTGATGATATAGTAAAATATTACTATTCGACTTCTCTTTTGTCGGCTCTAATCGTTTAAAGAATCATCGTTTAAAGTATTATCAGAAAAACTGGATAATACTGTTAGATCACTAAACCTAGTCTCAGTTAAATTATCAATAACTGCGTGTATTTTAAAAGCTAACAATGTAGCTAATAAATGTCGAATATTTTTGGTAATAAACATATGGTTCCCAATCAAAACAAAATCACTAACAAAATTGTTGGTGTCAAAAAACAATAAACGGTCACTATGACGACAAGATAAAATATGCATCAGGTTATTCAAACTAGAAATGTATTCATTTTCATGAACAAGTAACTTGCCAGAGTAGGGCAATGCACATAATATTAATTTGCCTAATCTTAACTTAAGTAGGGTGTCAATACCATTAACTATGTCCCTTTTTGTTATACTAAGGCTATTTCCAATAAGAAGTACTACAGTAGTTTGCTCATTCAATTGTGTCTGTTGAATTTTATGGATAAGCTCATTAAATTGCAGTTTATGATAACAATGGTTCACTATTGTATGTTTAGAACGGTTATTTAACAAAGATCCAAAACCTGTTCCTAATCAATCAGAAAATACTAAGACATTACTTTTGGTGGGGTTCAAAGTTGTTGCAGTATGATCAATGGGTAAAGTTGTAGTAGCAACATGTTGTGACATGAGAGGTGGCAGAGCGGCAGCACAACTACAGGTGAGATTGTTAGTCAATGATTTGCACCTCTCTGCATTATACTTCACCAGGTCCACCAACTCACAGGCCTCCTGCATGCGTTCACTCAACATCTGTTGACTACATTCATATTTACAAAATATTTCCTTAAGTGTATTTTCCCTACTCAATAATTCCCTTTCAAGGTTCTTAATTTCAACATCATACATTTGTGTACTAGTTTCTAATTTACTATTACATATATTTAATTGGTTTAATAGTTTCTTAAATCTTTCCTAAGGTTAACATTATATTTGCAAACACTTTGAGTTTTTATAAGTTTCCTATATTTCTTAATACTTTTATTGATTTTAATATATTTCTTAATTTTATTATGACTACTTAGAATTGGACATTTAGCAATGGTATCATCCCCTGTAAGGTCTATGGTAATGGTGGGCGGCTCACACTCCAGTTTGGATGCATCCATCAGCTCATTGTACAGGTTGCTGGTGTTTTTTTTTTTTGTTTCAATATTCTACCGCGGACATGTGGCAGTCCGCGCTCTTTCTATTGTGTATATTTTGTTTGTTATTTTTTTACAATTGTTGGATTCCTACGTCGGAAATTATTACTTAACTAACTTAAATTTACGTGAGTTCATCCCTCACTAAATACTATATATATATTACACACTGGCATTACAATTTTATGTTTCTATTTACTACTTATCTTTATGTTATAAACTATTTTGTTTACTTATTTCTATTGATACACTGCTTATGTTATTACTATATCTATTGGTACACTTTGTGGGAAGATGCATGGCAGTGCGAGTAGACCAGCCCCGGCTGACGGTTTCGGTTATAGAACCCCGTCGTTAGGACGTTAAGGTGAGTATGACTGACTCGCTCCACCGTGCAGCTTCACATGTATATATATAGTTTTCTTTTTTGCTTTAGACAGGGTGATGGTTTGGGTATGTGTTTGGGTTGGAGTTTTTGGATGAGACTTGTTAGGTGGTGTTTTGGCTGCTGGCCAGGGACTTCGCTAGCGTGAGCAAGGCCTCTATGACGACTACGTCTCGATGCTGCATGGCCGTCTTAAGATTGTAGTTGACGACCGTTTTAGTCGGCGCATCCATCGCCCTCTTAGCAAGGCGGCCTGCGGCGTCATCGGCGTCGTCGGTGTAATAGACGCAACTGACTGTATGTCTGGACACCGCCACTACCGCGTGGGAGATGCTGTCATGGACCTGAAAAAAAAAAAAAAGGTTGCTGGTGTTAGAATCGTTTTATTTAACAGCTTTATTAATATTTAAAAAAAGAGAATAACCTAGCGATCTTTTGCATAAATGTGTCAACTGAATTCTACACATAATTTGTCAAACTGTCTTTAAACGCTTTGAGATTGAAATCCTCTAAATATTGTAGCCCGCCGGCAGAAACTTGCAAATAAAAAGACGGGATTGCCTGTAAAGTCTTTGATATATTTTCTTTGTTACCAAGCCACGGGAGCTAAATAACTTCGTGGAGTTCAGGATTTGCTTTTGGATCCCGCTTTGGTCTTTGTCGAGGAGTTAGTGTGGACCAGTACATGCGGTGTTGGAGGACCAAGTGTTGGGCAAGCTCCGGATGAGAACCAAAAGACGTTAGTTTCTATTGGATACATGCTCAAGTCAAACAGACATCCTTTTGCTGTAATATACCATTAAAAATTACCTTTTTATAAACCACTCGCTTAGTTTTCTTTGATTTATTGCCTTAGACGATAAGAAAGGTGTTACTCTATTATAATGCCATATTTTGACAGGTTTTTATGCTGAAGCAGAGTTTGACGAGTTCTCAAATTGAAGTTCTTACTTCATAAATTGGAAGTCAATATGCCAATTAAAAGTTGAATACTAACCTTTTGTTGGTACGCAAAGTTCTTCTGAACTTGTTGTGATACTCGTATTAATGTTTCTATATAAATTACAATATTTTTTTATATATATTTATATTTATGGCTTCGTAGCGACATTGCCCAAATCCAGGTCTATATATAGTGTCTCCTTAAACACTCGCACTGTGTCACAGCTTAGCAACACATTCTCATAAGAATACCCGGGCAGTCCTAACTTGTGTAACTTCATACCGAAGAAAAAACTTTTCCTTTTCTACAAGACAAGGAGATTATAAAATCATCGTGGGTAACACGATGACTTTATAATCTCCTTGTCTGAAAGCCGTCCAGTCCTTAAGATCGTTCATTGTTATCAACGCGTCGCGTCGAAGTGTCTCATCTTTTGTTATAGCATACCATTGATTGATACCGTCTATTGTATCGTTATAATTGCCACCTGCAGCACCAATTAGTGTTGGATATGTGAAATAGACCTGGCCAGATGTTGCTTAGTATGGATGCGTGCCATAGAAACGCTGTCGTGCGCACCGCACATTCGCAGGGCGTGCCTTTTGTGCCCCGCAGGGGTAAATTCGTGCCGACATTTTGGTTTAATTCTGTTGAAGCTGCACTATTATCAGAAACCAAAACGACGATAGTGTTGTTGAGGAGTTCCCTCTCAGTCAGTGCCGATATAACGTGACCGAGGCTCCTGTCTAAGCCAGTAACGAGACCTGTTGGGATATCGGAACATGCCAGATAATTGATATAGGAAATTGCAACTGTAGAGAACTGTGAAGACAGTCGAAAGAATATTTGCGCGCAAGCCGTTTCTATGCAACATTAACTTAACAAATGATATAAACGAGTGAGCCTGATTTCCATGATTGGCTATAATCGTTTTTCTCTTCAGTGTCTCTGGAGCTTTTAATATCCTGACCGAGCAAATCGTCTGCCATTGATGGAGCAAAAAGCTCGCTCCATAAAAAAGTCAATTGCACGATGTCCGATCTTAGCTCAACCTTTAAGACCACAAGGATTTAAGTATTACTAATGAGATTCTAAAGTTTTTCTCTCCTATACCTATATAAATGGCATTAAACTGATCGAACTACTAAAGAAGTGCAGTTGTCCAAGTCATTACTACGCTAGTCATTATTTCCATTGCAATATTACTCGATCCAACCAAATTATCTATTGTAACTGGATACTTTAAGGTGTTTGCAATACAAACACCTTAAAGTTTTACTCATTCCTACGAGATTATTAAATTTCAAAGTATTTGAGAATACAATATGTCTCATGCGAATTTGATAGAAATGGAACGCACTCTAATTAGTTTTGTTTTTATCCGCTCACTTCTGTGGCGCTGTGTGTGATATAAAACTGCATTGTATTAGCATCACGTGTTGTTGGAATAAAACATTCCTAATACTAAATTACCAATGTATTACTTGCTAAAAACCTACATGGTAGCAGACCGTGGTTGGTTCCGTAGTTGCAAATAATAAATCCGGGGTAATTCCGAAGTATTACCGAGTATACAAAAGTGAGGTTATATAGCCGGCGTCCTCCCGCACAGCGTCTGTTGAAAATCTATCAAGATGAGCTCAAGTATGTTCAATATCTAGAAGTTGAATGGACGAGAGAATTTCTCGACATGGAGATTCTGTATTAAAACATATCAGGAGCACGAGGACTTGTGGGACTGCATCAAATATAGTGCTGAAAAGAAGTCCACCCAGTGAAGAACGTCAAAGCCAAATCTAAACTTATTTTATTGATAAACACTCAAAACTATGTTCATGTTCAGGAGTGTAAAACTTCCAAAGAGGTGTGGGACAATCTTCATAAGGCCTTTGACGACAACGGGCTAACTAGAAAAGTGGGCTAGTTGAAGGAATTGATCAATACCTCGCTGGAATCAAGCGCCGGTATAGAAGATTATGTTAACAGAATCATGAGTGCTGCTCACAAACTGAGAAATATAGGTTTTGAGGTGAATGACGAATGGCTTGGCATATTAATGCTGGCAGGTTTATCTGATGAGTATAAACCAATGGCTATGGGGTTGGAAAATTAGCGCTGACTTTATAAAAACTAAATTACTTCAAGAAGTCAAAAATGAAGATTCAAGCAGTGCATTGTATTCCAATCATAAGAAAAACCATCATAAGAATAGCCAACAGAAGCCAAAGTCATCTGAAAAAAATAAGGGACCCCGATGTTATGTTTGTAATGGCTATGGACACATAGCAAAGTTCTGTAATCATGCAAAGAAAACAGTGACCAAAGACAATAATAAACAGGAAAGTTTTGTTGCTTATTTTTCAGCTTTTTCAAGTAAACAATGTGAGAAATGGTATATTGACAGCGGGTGCTCTGCGCACATGGTTAGCAACAAAGATTTGATGTATAATATAAAATAACCATCAATTAAAACCATCACTGTTGCCAACAAGGAGCCGTTGTCTGTGACTTGTGTTGCGGACATCAGTATTAAAATTTCTGAACAAAACAAAATTCATATAAAAAATGTTCTCCATGTACCTGGATTAGCAGTAAATTTATTGTCAGTGAGCACAATCACTAAAAATGGATATATGGTGTCATTCAATGAGAATGGTTGTAATATACTAAATGCAGAGGGAAAATTATTGTGCTCAGGTACCTTATTGAAGAAATTATATTTTTAGACACCTATGTAAATGGTGAAAGTGCACATTTGGTGTCTAATAAAATTAATCCCAATGATGTCAATTTATGGCATCTTCGGATGGCACATTTAAATGTTTCAGCTCTCAAAAAATTGCCTGATTGTGCTAATGGGGTTATGTTCTCGCTGTATACACAAGAATATATTAAATGTTCCACCTGTTACGAAGGTAAACAAACCAGGTTACCTTTCAAGCATGCTGGAACCAGAGCAACGAAGCCACTCAAAGTGATACACTCTGACTTGTGCGGTCCAATGGAAAGTAAATCTTATGGAGGTATAAAATATTTCATTTCTTTCATCGATGATTACTCGAGAATGATTCATATTTATTTTCTCAAAGATAAACAGAATATATTTGAAATTTTCAAGGACTATAAGAGGCAAGTAGAGAATCAATTGAACCTTACAATTAAATCTATAAGAACTGATAATGGCAAAGAGTATTGCAACTCCAATTTTGATTCATATTTGGCTAGATGTGTTATTATTCATCAGACTTCCACCCCATATACCCCACAGCAAAATCACCTTGCAGAACGTATGAATCACACGCTAGTAGAAAAGGCAAGGTGCATGATATTTTATTCAAATTTAGAGAAACCAGTTTGGGCTGAAGCTGTAGCCACAGCTGCTTATATTTTCAACAGATCACCAACTAAAGTACTGGGAAATACTACTCCATATAAAATGTGGACAGGAAAGGAACCAACACTGCACCATATAAGGATATTTGGTTTAAAGGTAATGGTTCATATACCAAAGCAAAAACGTTTGAAATGGGACAATAAATCAAAGAAAAGATGATATTTGTCGGCTACTGTGAAACCACCAAAGGGTATCGCATTTTGGATCCCATAACTCATCAAGTCATAAAGAGCAGGGATGTTATTTTCTTTGAAAATGTTAATCAAACTAACGAGTGTTCAATTTCAGCCAGACCAATTGAAGATGGGCCAGTTAACTTAAAAGAACATGCTATTTCAGAACAAAATAAGCAACTGAAAGAATCTGTCAACATTCCTCAGTCAAGTGGATCAATTACTGAACCTATTTTGAAAGGATCCGAGGATGAAAATTCTAGTGAGTATGAAACTGACTCAGCCGACATTGATGATAGTTATCAGCCCCCGAGACCATTATCACTACAGAACCAACAGGCTAGTAATATGACATTGCGGCCACGCAATAAGATTAATGAAGAAAAAATGGGATTGCTTTGTCTATACACAAGTGTATCTGATCCACAAAGTGTGGAGGAGGCCTTGTCATCGTCACATGCTAGTGAGTGGAAGAAAGCAATGGATGAGGAATATAACTTTCTAATGGAAAATCAAACTTGGCAGCTTGTTGACCTTCCCAGCAATAAAAAGGTTTTACCAAGCAAATGGATATTTAAAACAAAAACCGACCAACAGGGAAATGTAATTCGATACAAGGCAAGGCTAGTAATAAAAGGATACGCTCAAAAGAAAGGGATTGACTACCAAGAAGTCTATTCTCCAGTGGTAAGTTACACCTCTATTCGTTATCTGTGTGCTCTAGCAGCACAGAACAATCTGCACATTGAACAGATGGATGCTGTATCAGCATTTCTTCAAGGAAAAATAGATACAGACATATACATGATACAGCCAGAGATGTATAAAATAGGAGACCAAGTATGTTACTTACTTAAGTCCATTTATGGGCTTAAACAGGCAAGCAGATTGTGGAATGCTAAGTTAAGCAATGTCTTAAAAGAAATGGGATTGAGCAATCAAAGACTGATCCCTGTATTTATTATGATGTCAATAAAGGAATTTATATTGCAGTTTGGGTAGATGATATAATAATTTTCAGCTCTCAATTAGAAATAACTGAAGAATTAAAGAAAATTTTATGTTTTAAATTAAATATGAAAGATCTTGTTCAAGTAAAACAATGTGTGGGCTTAAACATAAATAGAGAAAAAAGCTGCAATTACTTTAGACCAGGAAAAGTATATAAACGAAATACTATCAAGATTCAACATGGCAAATTGTAAACCTGCAAAAACACCCATAGAAGTTGGTTTGAAATTTGATAACAGCAATGAAGTTCCATACGATTGCCCTTATCAGCATGCCATCGGCTGCTTATTATATATAGCTCAAGGAACAAGACCAGACATCTCATATGCAGTGAATGCCCTCAGTCGATTTAATAAGGAACCTACATGTGAGCATTGGGGTGCCGTGAAAAGGGTAATGAGATATTTACAAGGGACTAAACATCTTAAACTTACTTATACCAAGGATGGTCAAGATAACGTCACAGGGTATTGTGATGCAGATTGGGCGAGTGACACCCGTGACCGTAAATCCTGCACGGGATATATTTTTATTTTACAGGGTGGCGCAGTGTCATGGGGTTCCAGGAAACAACAGACTGTGGCCCTATCTACAGCAGAGGCAGAGTACATGGCCATGTCAGCGGCGGTGCAGGAGGCGCTGTGGCTGCAGCAACTGCAAAGGGAGCTTGGCGGACAGCAAAACCAGACTCTGGTCATATACAGTGACAACCAGAGTGCTATTAAGCTCACTGCCAATGATTGTTACCTACCGAGGTCTAAACATTAGACATCATTTTTTAAAGGAACATGTAAATAATTTAAGATCAAAATTTTGCTATGTAAAAGGTAAAGATAATGTTTCTGATGTGTTAACTAAAGGTGTAACTATAGATAAACATCTGTTTTGTGTATTTAATATTGGATTGCGTTCTGGGGTGGGTGATAGAAATGGAACGCACTCTAATTAGTTTTGTTTTTATCCGCTCACTTCTGTGGCGCTGTGTGTGATATACAACTGCATTGTATTAGCATCACGTGTTGTTGGAATAAAACATACCTAATACTAAATTACCAATTTATTACTTCCTAAAAACCTACAGAATTTGATGGTATACAATATATCCGTGTCTTATGGAGGAGATACCAGTATTTATTTATTTATTTATTTATTTATGTACACACAAAAAAAAAACTTACAGAGAAAAGAAGGAATACAGATAGAAGAGCACAAAGGTACTGCTTATTTCAATAGAAATTTCTTCCAGCAGACCTGCGACAGGAAAGTTGGATGATAGACGAAGACACAGTGTGTAGAAAGAAATAAGGAAACTTAAAATAGACAATAATAACTTAACTAATTTTATATAAATTACACATATACCTTAACTACATATATAAAAGATAAAAATACATACAACTTATAATATAATCTAAACATATAAAAGAAGAAAGTGACTGACTGACTGACTCACTCACTGACCATCAACGCACAGCCCAAACGGCTGAAGCTTCAATCATGAAACTTGGCACGTAGGTTCCTTTGGTAGCGTAGGTGAGCACTAAGAAAGGATTTTTGGAAATTCCACCCCTAAGGGCAATAGGGGATGAAAGTTTGTATGAAAATCCGTCAGTTTTAAAGCCATAATCTTCATATTTTGGGTTTATGCTGAAAATTAAAAAATAATTTACACCTGTCTCAGCGATTTTGAAAATCCACCCCCATGAGGGTGAAAAGGGGGATGAAGTCATGGGAATAATGAAATCGTCTAGAGACTTGAAATTTTGCACAGGGATACTTTATACTGTGCAGGCATCCATTAAGAAAGGATTTTTGTGAATTCCACCCCTAGGCTGGTTAAATAGGGGATGAAAGTTTGTATGAAAATCCGTCAGTTTTTAAGCCAGGATCTTCATATTTTGAGATTAGGCTGAAGATTAAAAAATAATTTACACGTGTCTCAGCGATTTTGAAGATTCCACTCCCATGAGGATGAAAAAGGGGATGAAGTCATGGGAATAATAAAATCGTCTAGAGACTTGAAATATTGAACACAGTTACTTTATACTGTCCAGGCATCCACTAAGAAAGGATTTTTGTGAATTCCATCCCTAATAGGGGATGAAAGTTTGTATGAAAGTCGGTCAGTTTTAAGTTAGGATCTTCGAATTTTGGATTTGAGGTGAAGATTTAAATCTAACGCAACTTAAGGTTTTTTGGGAATTCCGTCCTTGGGGAGCGGATCATGGGGGATGAAATGTTTTGTACAAAAGTCCTTCTTTTACAAAGGAAAAATTATTAAAAATACTTTCAAGTCTTTAAAGTCTGTTGGTTACTATAAAAGGGTTCAACGCATAAATATAGGAATTAAATAGAGACGGGATAGGGATAGAACTATTATCTAAGCTAACTTATCAATGTTAAACATTTACGTGTAACAATTTTATTAAAATAATTTGCAGTTTATTTCGTTTTAATTTCTTTTAAGCTGTTGCATTAGGGGTCAGCAGTGTAGCAAAATAAAAATAGGTATTCTGTAAAGAATGTAGTACCTAATAATTACTTCTGTAGGTAGGCAATTAATTTCTAACTACATAATAAATGAATCAGTGATAGGAAATAAGTGTACCTAGATATAATCCGCGGCAACCCTAACATGAGGTCTGGCTACCATACTATCAGTTAGATGCATTGCATTGCGGATGCATTCCTCTTAGATGCAATGATAATTGTGACTGCTTCAGTTAATCGGCAATGATTACGCCACAAGGACGTATTATAACGGAGTATGCAGTGAACCAACATAAATATTGACATGATTAGGAACATGACAAAAAATCGTAAGTAATAAATAATACTGTAATTTAGTTATGTATATGTACATACCATTAATATATTTGATACATTACATTGATATTCAAACTACCGACTACATTTTTTTTTTATAATCATGTATTAATGATGTTGCAGCCTGAAGACACATATTTCAGATTCAAAAAAAGCCAATTTTTGCCCGTCTTGCGGGAAGTATGGTTTAAGAGTAACTGGTAAGATTTAGGTTTCTCTTTAAAAATGTTGTGATAGTTAGGTATAAACTTATTATAATTAGGTACATACCTATAATTTTATAAAGCAGTTACTTAAATGATCAAGTTATATAACTACAAGATGCTAAATTGACCACATTCAACAAGAAACTCTGCTTGGACGTCACAAGAACCTATTTGTTTTTCTTTCGGCATTATTATTATCGTAAGTACGGCAATTCTTAATGGTTTATTTGTTTTTTTCAGATAAATGTAGGCTATGTAATACGACGAGCTCCTGGGAGAACTAGAGAGGTGTCATATGTGCAAGCACATCCTAGCTCCCAAATGGAGCTATTGTGAAGTGTGTGGGAAGGAAACGCTAAAGGCACAGCGGCTCAGACGAGCGAAGATGCTATCAAGCCATAATCAATATCTAAACATATAGCTAAATAAAATAAGAAAGTGACTGACTGACTCACTGACCATCAACGCACAGCCCAAACGGCTGAAGCTACAATAATGAAACTTGGCACGTAGGTTCCTTTAGTGGTGTAGGTGAGCACTAAAAAGGTACCTATCTACCAATACAACGCATAGCCTACAAGCACCCTGCCTACTGATTTCCAGTAGGTAAACTACAGGTAGGCTATCTAGCCTACCTGTAGTTTAACTGAAATTATTGCAATACCTACTAATAAGGCGCATTCATCCTCTTTATTTATATAACGGAATTAGGTACTTACCACTACACTACATGATAACAATTATTAAAGAAATAATATATTAATAATCAATAATCACAGACAGACAGGCAGGTAACTTGAGCCCAGCCCTGATTGTCATACTTTCGGTATGGTAGCCTAGGGTCAAGACACGTGGCGGGTATTAGGTATACGTTCCATCCACACGGCTGCAACGCGGAGTGAGAGGTGCAACAAAGGTGCAAGGGAGAGGGGGGCACCAGTATGAGTGCAGAGCCCTGAAGCGGGCACTCGCTACAGGACCGACGTCGTTGAAAGTTGTATGCGAAAACGGAATTTTGCTTTTTGAAAGTTTCTTTTCTTCATTGGTTTTGTAGCTTAGTTTTGTTAGTTTAAAAGGTTTTTGTTAAAATATGGTTAGGAGAAGCATGTAGTCTACGCGTGCGAAGCCGCGGGCAAAAGCTAGTAATATATAAAATTACAAGATCGTGGAAAGGTAATGTTCTTTGACCTGCTTCTTGAATAAGGATACATTTTTAGAGTCACGGATTTTAGGTGGAAGTGAGTTCCACAGTCGTACTGCATGAACAGAGAAGGAGTGGGAATAGAAATTAGTATTGTGGGAGGGGAAGTTTAGGTGATGCCTTAGGTGGGATCTACACTAGACATCGGCAGCGCGAGTAAAGGAAAAGCGATCGCGCAGATATCCAGGGTATGCAGGGTTGAAAAGGATGTTGAAGAGGAGACATAATACTCGAGTGTTCCTGCGAAGACGGATCAAGAGCCACTTGAGATCCTTGCGGAACTGAGAGACATGATCGTATTTCCTCAGACCAAAAACAAAACGGATGCACAGATTTTGCAAGCGCTCAAGCTTATTTAAGAGCTCCTCCGTGGCATCCAGATAGCAGGCATCAGCGTAATCGATGATCGGCTGAATTAGAGTTTGAGCTAGATGGATTTTGGTTTTAAAGGGCAATAGGTTTTGAAGGGCTTTCAATGAGTGAAATGAAAAGTGCACCTTGCGGCTTATCTCATTAACTTGAGCTCGCCAAGAGAGATTACTGTCTATTAAGACGCCAAGGTTCTTAGCAGTATCAGTGTAAGCTATGGTCGAGCCGTCAAGGGATAAAGGTGTCAGAGTGGACACGTCAAGCGCAGTGCGATAGTATCGACTGCCTATGATCATAGCCTGGGACTTGGATGGGTTGATCTGTAATCCATAGGACTTAGCCCATTCACTAACACTTTTCAGGTCACGATTCATGGCGTCAATTGCAAAGTCCACATCCGCAAGCAAGAAGTGTCGATAAAGCTGCAAATCGTCTGCGTAAAGATGGAAGTTGGAGCTGATTATCTTGGTAACAGTGTTTATGAAGATAGAGAAAAGAAGAGGAGAGAGAACGCCACCCTGAGGAACACCAGCAGTGAGATTACACCAATCAGAGAATATCTCTTCAAGGCGAACACACTGCGAGCGACCCCGAAGATAAGAGTCAAACCAGGCTAATGCAGAGGGAGAAAAGTTAATAGACTGAAGGACCCCGAGCAGAATGTCAAAATCCACAGAGTTAAATGCACAACTGAAGTCAAGCAGGACTAACACCGTGAGAGATTTATTTTCCATAGCCCAGCGGATGTCATCAGTGACCTTCAGAAGTGCAGTTGCCGTGCTGTGACCAGTCCGGAAGCCAGATTGAAAAGGACAGATAAGAGCATTAGACGAGAGGAATCTGGAAATTTGACCTAGAACGATGTGCTCGAGAACTTTAGAGAGAAAAGGTAGTATGGAGATGGGTCTGAAATGAGATAAAGAAGAAGGATTGGTTATTTTGGGAAGTGGTATAATGTGTGCCTGTTTCCAGGCTGAAGGAAATGTGCCAGTGAATAAAGAGAAGTTAACAATATGAGCAAGAATGGGAAGGAGTTCCGGGAGAATAGGAATTATCATTCGCGAACACAGATTGTCATGGCCAACAGCAGAGGATGAAATAGCAAGAAGAGATTTTTTAACATCGTCATCAGAGACTGAATTTAAATTAAATAGTGGGCAATTCGGTAACGGCAATTCGGAAAGTTCAGTCAAAGTAGAAGTTTTGACTATAGGGTTGAGTGTGACAGGTGGAAGAGAAAAGTGCCTATTAAGAGCCGACAAGTCGACATCTTTACAGGTATTAGTGGGAGATTTGCCGATACCGACAGACTTTAGAAATCGCCAAACGTCAGAGGACTTGCGATTTACTAGAGATTCATGGAAATAGCGTCTCTTAGCATCCCGACACAGACGATTGCAGCGGTTACGTAGTGCTTTGAAATGAGTAAGATTCTGATCCGTGGGTCTGCGCCTATATCTGCTCTTCGCCTTGTCCTTACGAGCAATTGCGTCTTTAATTTGAGTATTCATCCACGGAGCAGGATTATGCTTAACTTTAACTCGCCGACGCGGCGCATGCTTGTCGTATAAATTCAGCAGTTTGGCATTGAAGCAGTTTACCATATCCTCGACACAAGCGCTATCAACAACGAGAGACCAGTAGATATCACCTGCATCACGCTTCAACGCCACCAGATCAATCCCGTTATTATTACGCATATAACAGTAATGAGGTTTTCGTTTAGGAGGCCGGATACGATAAGACAGATAGATGAGGTCATGGTAAGAAAAGTATGCACTCTGACGTGATTTATTATAAAACTAGCTGTGCCCGCGGCTTCGCTCCTGTCAACTGCCTACCTTACCCTACTTACGTACCTACCTACGTCTTACCTAACCTACCTACCCAACTTACCTACCTGCACAGAATATTATTTACTCTAGTGAGAAGAATATCGAATTCATACAAAAAAAAACCAGCTAAGTGCGAGTCGAACTCGCACACGAAGTGTTCCGTCCCATTATCGAAAAAAACGGCAAAAAATCACGCTTTTTGTATGGGAGTCCCACTTAAGAATTTATTTTATTCTGTTTTTAGTATTTGTTGTTCTAGCGACAACAGAAATACATCATCTGAGAAAATTTAAACTGCCTAGCTATCACGGATCATGAGATACAGCCTGGTGACTGACGGACAGACAGATGGACCGCAGAGTCTTAATAATAAGGTCCCGTTTTTACCCTTTCGGTACGGAACCCTAAAAAAGTAAAGACAGTTTTGCTGCGCGCTATTTCGTAGCACTCCAGAACACCACACCGAAACGAAAACATAATATATATAAACACATTATCCTCCTTCGGCAGTCGGGTAAAAAAACTATCCATAGTTATCCGGGTCTCGTACCCGGCGATACCTTGGGCGTAGTAGGCTACCGCTTTTATTAACCGACTTACCAAAAAGGGAAGGTAAAGAACCTTCCCTTGTTGGTTCGACTTTATGTTTTTTTTTGCAAAGATAAAGCGCATCGTAGTTCATGTGTTGCATGCGATGTCACTTCTAAGTGAAAAGTGTACCAAAGCGTGACGTCGCGCATATATTCAAACCGCATCGTCATAATTTTTAGTGTTCCGTACCCGAAGGGTCCAAAGGGGAGCCCTATTTGCTGTCACTCACGTGTCCGTATGTCTATCGTCTGTCACACAGGTTTTACAACCAAACGACCTACCGTTTAGCTGGTTTTACTACTGTAAATTTGAAGACTGTAGCTCCTAAGCTACAGTCTTGAAATTGTCGTAGTATAACCAACTTGTTGAACCAAAGCCATAACAGTTGACCAAAAATGTTTTTGCCATACATATAAAGGGAGCGAGCGAAAAAGAAATGACCTTTCCCATCAATTGGTGTATCGTTGTTTAGAGTTCGTTGAGTAAATAAATACTGTATTTTTAAACAACTTCCCAAAAAGGAGGAGGTTCTATGTTCGACTTTATGTTTGTTCTATTTTTTTTTTTTTTTGTATGTTCACCGATGTCTCCGTCAATTGTGGACCGATTTTTAAAATTCTTTTTTTGTTTGACAAAGTATGTTCCAAAATTGGTCCCATTTTAATTTGGTGAAGATCTGATCAAGAACTTCGGAGATATACAACAGAACTCTTCAATAAATAACGGCAAATCTCTCGGTATTGCTGCAGTCACATGTCTGTTTGTTGTTTATAACATTTCATAACATAACATCACGCCAGTTCGCTCTTAAGGGGTAAGCAGATCAGCAGATTAGGTACGTACAACTAAAAAGTGAAAATAATAAAACTTTTTGCAAAAAAATACTACCGACTTCCAAATACAAAACTACAAAGTAAAAAATAACTTAATTTTTTGAAGTGTCCATGACGCAAAAAAATGGTACCTACGAAAGACACCGACTTCAAAAAATTAAGTTATTTTTCACTTTGTAGTTTTGTATTTGGAAGTCGGTAGTATTTTTTTTAGTTTATCAAAATATTGGAAAACAAAGGAATGAGAAGCCACCAAAGTCAGCAATTTTTTACAAAATTTTGTTGCCAACATGTTATTTACTTCCCATTTACCTAAGAACTTAATGATAATGTTAATAATCACGTTTATTTTACTAACATATACCAATATATTGAAATTTCAGATTTTTCTTTGAAATTCCCGAATTTTTCCTATAATAAACAACTTGATTTTGCGGTTGGTAACCTAAATGTGCGAAATTCTAATCGAAATTGGTCAGTTTTTTGTTTACGTAACAAAAGAAGAAATACGTGTCCAATATGTTTTGGTAATCTATCTGAATAGATTTTTTTAGTCATCATCACTATTGTGAATGAAGAAAAATCCATGAAATAAGTTTTCGTGCCAAGTTTTATGATGGATGTTCACGTCACATTACTTATTCATGAGGTTGTCGTTCAAGTTTAATATTCATTTCTGTGACTTCAAATTATTTTCAATAAGGGAGGGTAATGAAATGTCATGGTTATGGTTATGGTATCTCGTTAGGGCAGCATTAATCAGAAACTCGTCTGCTATAAGGAGAGAACTGAACAAGACTGAACTGAAAAGGTAAATAAGACGTGAAAATATCCACGAATTATGTCTGAAGTCTTTGTTTCCTGATAGCTACAACCTTAGGAGTCTTTAAGTCAGGAGCGAACAGGTTACTTCTAGGTAAGCGAGCTTTACCATCAACTACATCATCGCTTACCATCAGGTGAGATAGTGGTCAAAGGTGAGCCAATCAATAATTAAAAAAAAAACAATAGGCTACTTAAAATAATCATCGATGTTTATCCGACCAAAAGACACGTATCATTTGATTTCTGCGCCGTGAATTGATAATTCCAAAGTAGCCTAACACAACTAATTAACTAAGTAAGTTATCACTACGGCGTTACTCTCAAATAACTTCGTGTATGAAACTGCACTTACAGTAAATTCTGATTCCGCAAACTTTTCCATTTCGATACCGAGGTGTTTTACGTTGGAAAGTGAAAATTCTTATACGGCCTAATACATTTTTGTCGAATGTCCATTGGGGGGTAGGCGGTCGTCACTTACGGAATATAAGTGACACGTTCCTAACAATGGGTGCCATTGATCATAAGAAAATAAATCTGAGGTTTTCTCCTCATACATGACAGTTATATAACCACTCAGTGGCTATAATACGAAGTAGGGCAGATTAATTGACGAAGGAGCTTTTGGGTCTTTATATTTCACTCTGCTCTACGTAACATTCTTAGCAGTGAGGTAGGTTCTAACAATCAATCAATCCACCAAGCCTTTTCCAAACTACTATTTTGGAGTCAGCTTCCAGTCGAACCGGATACAGCTGAATAACAGTATTTTACATGGAGCGACTGCCTATCTGTGGATTCCACAACACTGAACAAAAATAGATAACCAAACAGTTTGTATCTTCAATTTTAAGCAAACTATACTTATTATAAAATAAACTTTAATAAAATAATATAACACTGATTATTAGCATATAGCAAAAATCTGTTTCGTTGCTAAGTAAGATAAAGTTCGCAAGTCTCAATAATTTCGTGATCTGCAACCAAAACTCCTAATACAGGCATTGTTTGCTTAAAGAGAGGCTCCAAACACGACTTAATGTAGAATATGCTAATTGTGACAATAAACGATTTTGTATTTGTATTTGTAAAACATTGGTACTTAAATGTTCACAAAAAAAAAACTGTCTATCTTACTAGGTTACACAGGATAGGTTCTATAAAAAAATTCCGGAAATGTAGCAATAAAACTAATACACTTAATTTTATCGAAAATACACACATTTTCTAAAATTTTGCTGAAATTATAAGACAAAAACGTGCGTTCTTTTCAGGCAACTATTAAAATTAAACTCATTGTCTTAGAGCTGTGATTCTTTTGTCAATAGCCGTAAAACACAGTTATAGTAACAGTATTTTACGGCCTTAAATTTTTATTACTACACGTCCGGATATATTGTATATTGAGCAATATTTGTAAAGTCTATAATAGCCTGTCTAATGTATAAGATTTAATTAAAAATGCTGATAAAAATGTCCATGACATCTACGCCCATGGAAACGTACCTAGTTCTCGCTTTTCATTGTGATATTTACTAATCCAGATTTCTAATTAAAAGTTAGCTTTTCCTCAAAAAAGTTCGTAATGGCGGCTAGAGTAACACAGATTTTAGGCAGATAGGTTTCCAAGAACATCCTGTCCCGAGATTCATTAATTTTTGCGTTTCTCGTTAGCTGGCAACTAATTACATCGTTACTAATACATGGTAACTTGATTTAGAATTAGAAGCAAAACCTTGTTTGTCGGCAGAGATAAATAGACAAAGACATCACTATAGTAAGCTAAGCTTGAAGCTTATATAAACTTTGTACATGGGGTAGGTACTGGTTTTTTTAGCTTGCATTGTTCATAAGAAATCCTTAATGTCTTGGGATTTAGACTAGTGACGTTCTCAGCGAAATAGGTTTTCAAAAAATCATAATGTGGTATATATATGCGATTGACAAACGCTACCGTAATGCTTGAGCCCTTCCTTAATCCCAAACATTTTTGTCGTTAAAAATCATTATCTATCTATATTATAAAAGGCAATGTCCCGACTGACATATCAACGCCCAGTCTAATAGAGATAGAAGAAGATAGAAGAAAGAAGAAGAAGATGAAAGAAGATAATGATAGAAGTTTGAAATTTTGAGAGGATATTGATTTTATACTGTAGGCGTCATATATGAAAGGATTTTTAAAATGTATTTCCTAAAGGGGTGAAATACGGGATGAAAGTTTTTATTGTAATTTTTATAAAATCTAAGACCCTCTGGGAGCTCAGTTAGATTTTCCATAACCTGAATACTGAAGTGACAAAATCCGGGGCTGGAATCATGGTGACTCTCAAATTACCAGGAGAACAGAAACATAAAGAATTAGAAAATCTATATTAAATAGAGCGGAGCCGGGGTGGGTAGCTAGTTATTGATAAAATGAATCCTCTGGTTATTGAAGTAATTGCCCAAGTTATAATGGTATTCTAAATAACATAAAAACATCACAAATGATTTATAATGAGACTTCAATATCAACGAGTAACAGAATATTTTAACTGTTACCTCAAAGTTACTTCAGAATTAAAATCGATTACCGTGGTTGGTTGACATCTTTTGTTTGAAACCATTATCACGTTCCATCTGGCATAAATCTATTACCAACATAAGAAACTTTTATCTTTCTACTTTAACTGTATTAAAGTAAGTTCCATCACGTTCGTTTCAAGTTAAGTCTTGCCAACCTTATCTGTTAAAACCTAAGTTAGAAGTGGATTAGCTAGGACTGAATCTGCTCTTGGATTATATTTTTATGCTTACACATGCTGACTATTAGTATTAGTTTTAAGCTCCTTCATTATTACTTATTTGCTTGACTAATCATTAATTACATTTATCCGATCTTTTCTTAGCCATCAAGTGTTTAATTAGTTTACTTTCTAGCAATAGCAGTTGTAGTAAGCTAATTTTCAAATCTTACTCACCATTTAAATCTTTAAAGATTCCTCACGATGATTCAACATTTACTTGTAACACACAAACATATCCCGTCGAATTGGACCGTAACGTATTCATGCGTACAACTCGTTTAGCACGTCCAATCTGTAGGTAATCCAATTGCTAGTTAGTAGTGATGTATTTACAACGACTCATGCCTCTCTCCCTTCCTCGCCTACGCCTACTTAGATACTCCATGCGTTACTTATTTGGATTTAGTTCGATCGATGTTGCGACTGATACGACGATCCAAAATTTCCAAATTCACATAAATGGTAGCAAAAACAGAATCTGAAATTAATGTCCATGTACATTTTATGAAAAGGGATTCTACCAAGGAACATAAATAGGAGAATGAACTGCATCAATGAGTGTAAGATACGGAAGAGCAAGTAAAATAAGAGCTCGCAAAAAATAAAAATAAATCAGGAGAAAAATCGTACCGCGCTCCGAATTTATGAATGAAACCGTTATCTGTACACTGAAAGTTCATTTTATTGATGCCATTGTCTGAAAAATAGGTCACCTAAATGTTGTTTACGAGATAAATAATGATGTTCAAATGAGATTATTTTATCGAATGATAACTTATTTGTAATGTTCTTCCTTGTGAATTCATTACTGATAGTGGTCCTCCGCGCAGGCTTTTTCTAAAAATACTGTATATTAATCTGAGTAGTAAGTAAGTCAGTGCTGTTACAACCACTGCTGAAGCTTTGCGAAGCTTATTGCGGTACAAGTTAATATAATATAGTGAAAATGTATTTTAAATTTTAATCCAAGGCCCAAATATTGTTGTCACGTAATTTTGACAATCTCGTCATACTTTAATTATTTCAAAGTAATCAGGAAATACTCTGGCCTTTTGAGGCACTTGGTACCAGTGCCTCAAAAGGCCAAAGTTCAAAATAAATAATAATTTACTAATAATGAATTTATACCTACACGACTAAGGCTGAGGTAGGTACCTACTGAAAGTCGTTTTGCCCTCGTTAATTTCATTCTTGTTATATAAGTCTCAATTTGTGGGGTAATTTATTAAATTCAAGGATTATGTCACTTTGCGAGCTTATGAAAGGACCGCTCGGAGCTTTTATACAGAAACATAATGTAATTAGAATTTTGTACATGGAACGGAAAGTCCCCTATTCGTCGATTCGAATTGAATACTTCAACGGAGACATTTCATGTATATGTAAATTTAAATGATAAATTTATATTTATAACTTAATCAATACCTACGTTACAGAATTTTTGTTTGAATTAATTTACCCTAATGACGATCATGCCGTTGGAAAAATATTGTATTTCCAACGTAGGGTTATTTTTCCATATTCATTATGGAGAAAATTTCTAATTATAAAAGATATTCTATTGAATAAATCGTATCACGGATGTTTGCCAATTAGAAGTCTACATCCTGGAATTTAAACAGTTATACATATATACCATTCTGATTGTGAACTTTTTATTATTGTTCTCACATTCATTAAATATACTTACTTGTTCCTACTTTTGTAATAATGGCGAAATGAATATTCTTTGTCTTGAAATTGGCTCTTTAATATAAAAAGATTGTTATTTTAATATAACTTTTTCTACTAAAGGAAAATATTAATCAACATCGATGAAACACGTCTGATAATGATATGTCACAAATTAAATGGAAAGCATTTTTGAAGAACGACAATATAGCTGAAAAGTACGCTGTAAAATTATCATAATGATGTCGTCGATACGTTAATTTTAGTGAATCGTATTTGAAATACTGCGTCTTTAAATCGTATAAGACTCAAATAAAGATAGAATATCCTAAATAATATGAAGTCATATCAAGATGTTTAGTTCTATATTTGAATTTTGAGATAGATGTGAAAACCTAGTTAAAGCTCGTTCGATACCCTGTATATCTTAAGGAAAGGTTATTAATATCAGATAAAAGTAACAAAGATACCAGAACAAAAACAGAAAGAAATTGACAATAACACAAAAGACAGATTGTCACATCTGTATTCTGTAACGAACCCTATATTCTTCCTACCTCCGAGCCAGATGCTACAAACGATAAAACGACCTACAAGACTACATTTTAGTATGCCTGGCGTAAAACGAAATGTTTCACATATTCCCCCGTATAGGGTATTGCGGTTTTCTAAAATGCACAAATTTTATTACGAGTTATGAATGTTCAAAGGAGTTTGCAAGGTGTTCCCACGTCCCGCAGAACTTTCTAACTAGAGAGGACCTCAAATTTACGAGGAATTCTAACAAGAATGAACAACTTACAATCAGATAGTGTGGAGATGTATAGAACTTTATTTTAGTCCTTAGAGTCTAAATTGTCTACGAGTGTGGAATAAGGGCTTGCTACATTGGCAAACAGGTCCCTCTCCATAATGTTTGAGTCAAAGAAATTGAAACTCGAAACAAATCATATTGCATCATTATCTCAAGGGTAACGAGAGATCCTATGGTAAAGTTTTTTTAAAACAAAAATCATCAATATCATATGTCGTGTTTACATTTTCATCAATATTGAATATTAGCAAATAAAACAAGACCTTGAGCATAATACTGGACTAAGAGAAACGAAGTAAGCACAGACCCTCTTATTAATAAACACGGAATAAAGTTATACCAGGAATAACAAAAGAATAACCATACATTTTCATAGGTTTAATCTTGGTATAACTTTATTCCGTGTTTATTAATAAGAGGGTTAGGGTTTATTCCATATTGTATAATTAACGGTTGCGTAATCTACTTAAATAAATGCCTTAGTTATTCTTTATTGTGCACAAAACAGTATATATTACAAGGTGAAAATTAAGGAATTCTTGTTTTTAAAGTAATTATTATTAATTATTCACTCAAGGACCTAGGACCAAACTGAAATTTAAAACAATCTCACTCTTCAATTATTCGTTTCCATATTTAAATTTTTGTACCTTCAAATATTTAATTATGGCGTTTTTTATTATTACGCGGATTTGCTCACGCACGTGGGCTTTACGATAAATACACATATGAAGTTGTTCTATGCAGGTACTACGCATGAGTTAATCCCGCGTGCGTGAGCAAATCCGCGTGATACTAAAATGCCCTTAGTTAGACAAACATTTGAACTCTTGGAGAGTTCAGTGCAACGAGTTGTGAAGCCTTGTAATTTACAAATTACAACCATGTGCTAGCAAGAGTAACAAAAACGCTGTCATAACCCGTATTAACATTAACTTAAGAGCTAAACTAAGTTAGTTTGATGACCTGTCACAAATAGGTTATGGATATGCTTGACCGCGTGCAGATCAGATTGACACCTGATTACTGAAAGGTCTCCTGCACCGGCCACCGAACCGAGTTTGATTGAGGATTAACAAAGGCATGTTAGTGCTCTCCTACCTGATAAGACGATGAACTTCATAAAGAAGCTAGAGTCGAATTAAGGAAAAAATTAAATCGTGGAATTAAGGTTGCCACAGAAAGGCTCAAAACGACAATTTCAAAACCCTTCATCATAGAAATTGTCCACCAACCTTTGTGCCTATTGGCCTTGTTTGTTCTGTATCCTGCTTGATATGGACCGAAGTGGACATTTGTATTTTTTCCTACTACTCGTTATTCTTTTCTGATTAATTTCGTTACGTGATCCAAAACAGTTTAATTCTTTCTCCGGGACTTCGTCCAACTTCATTGCCTCGGCGCTATTCTGGTGGTCGCCACTGTTGATTCTGGCTTTCAGAAGTTGCATTGGTTTGGTAATATAGATCGATAGCGCTAGGCTATTTTGATGTCATAAGTTTAAAAAATTCTAAAGTTGCTTATTTCTTGCCTGTGGATACAGTCGTATCTATGAAGCTTATTATTGCGTTTTGTGTCAATCTGTTACTTGCATTTTCAGTAATTCGATGATTTGTGGTTGATTATTTTTATTCAAATCAAAACTGGCAAAATTAATTTAAAGTTTAAAATAATTATGGTGTCATATCTAGGATAGTCTGTGGAGTGTGCAAACCTAATTTGTGTCATATTCGTCCAGTGCAAACCGACATAGGGTCATTATGTAAAAAAAGTGCAAAAAAAAAAAATTACAATTAATGAAATAACTATTTCCTTTCTCAGATCACTAACATAAGCCTATTAAATAAATGTGTGCCAAATTAGGGCATGCGATTTTAAGATTTTTAATTATTTTGCTTTGCCAAGCTACAAACGCTTCAAAAAAATATTACAATCATTAGAGTTCACATATTCAATATCATAAATGCATGAAAAATCGACATTGTAAATTTGTGTCATTTTCATGCACGGTAAGTATATATAAATGAATAAAACACGAAAACAATGGTTGCGATACGGCTAGGCGACATACGTACCTACCACAGTACCTACGCACACACGTTCGTTCGGTACGATTTCTTCTAAGATGCGAAGGGTTCATAAAAAAAAAACTGACCTACCATATTGAATATTGATTGACTCTTATCTCCACTACGTTATGAACATATGTGTAACATAAAGATATAAAAATAATGACTTGCGATTTTGTACAAAGCGTGCGTTTGCAATCTCAATAATCAATGCTCAGAAGACGGTCAATGTGTTCAGTATTATTTTAGATTGATGCTTCGATTCGCTTCGAATTTGAACCTGAAAGCGGTAGGTAAGTAGGTATGCCGATACCTATCTAAACCTACCGCTTTTTCGTTATACTTCTCGATAACCCGCGCCCCGCATCGAGTAGGTAGGTACTAGGTATTGTACAGTCAGCAAAACAAAATATACACGACGTAAAAAAAATATTATTTTTGTTGTGCGGTGATAGTGATTTTGTTTTAGCACAGTCCTTTTTTCCGTCATCCCATACAATGCTCGATTCTATGAATTTTAATAATCCCCTTTCTTTAACAATCACTGTATTAACGTCCAGTATTGGACCACATATCAACACTCAATATGAATAACATGAATGTATTTTTATTAAAACTTATATATACAAATGAATATTCTAAAAAGATAAAATACCTATATACAAATACAAAAAGGAGACTGAAAAGAGCTCATTGTGCATCAACAACAAACATAACATAACATCATAACATTGTAATTTTAGTCACATATTGGTACAACTTTATGTCATATGAAATCAGCAAGAAAAGACCTTTATTTCTGCCTTTTAACCGTATTTCTATGACTGTAAGAATTACACTTACGAAATGGAATAATTTCGCAAGCGTTTTTAGTTTTTCTTATAAAAGAGATGTGGAACTTTTATGGTGTACAATGAAGTATATTCTATTCTATTGTAATTAAAAATTAACAATGTTTCTACTAAAGTATAATTGTAGATCAAGTTCCTATACACAAAAGTTTTGGTAACAAGGGTTTCTTTGTGTTAGTCATTTTAAATTGACATACGCACAATGTATTACATTTTAAATTGACATACGCACAATGTATTACATTATAAATTTTGGACTATTTATTACCCGACTGCCGAAGGAGGGTAATGTGTTTATCAGTCTATGTATGTATGTTTGTTCCTATGTGGCGTTCTAGAGACCAAACGCGTTGGCCGATTTTGATGATTCTTACGTCAATCGATTCGTCTTAACCCTGCGAGTGTCACTGGCTACATACAAATTGGAATAGAAAAATGGCGGATTTTTGGCGCCATTTGTGGGGGAAAAATTTCTACCTATGCAAATATATAGGATGACACAAACTTTGTATCAGGTTGGAGAAATGGTTCGGAAACTATATGCGAAAAACAAACAACTTTAATATCTTTGAAACCTCAAAACCTAGCGCTATCGGTCTAAATAGTGCGGAGAGAACGTCCAAAAAATAAAAGTTCACTATAGAACATAAGTAGAACATTTTAGAAAATTTCTATGAATGGAAAACTTATTGTCACATCGTTGTCGCAGTACCACATCGCTTCTGTCTGTGGGAGCCTTGATAGCAAGACCAAGATATAGCAATCACAGGAAACCCCTCCGGTTTGGTTTTTCAGTAAGCTTAGACATAAAAGTGGCAAACTTGAAACTGTACTGGTCAGAAATCGACAACATACGTTGATAATCGAGGTAATCAGTGTTGGTTTCAGGGCAAAGGCCTTTGCCTTGTAATGGAACAATTACTGCTCATTAATGAAATGTTAAGTCGACTAAATAACTCATAAAGTTAACTTATTTATAATATCACCCACACACCTACCCACGTATCATAACTAAAGCATTTTCCAGGCTTGGCCCCAAATGATCCGACCTATTTTTAATCTCACTAATCTCGAAACTCGCCAATCTCCGGAGCCGCCGCTATTACAAATTATGCTCTAATATCACACACGCGTTGACAGACCGCCATCTAATGAAAATGTAAAGCCAAAACTTGGCAAGTGAACTGTTGCTTATTTAGGGTTGACGCGCTCCCGGTAATGCATAATAAAGTTGTTAGGAACGCAGCCTGGCGCTTTGCCAGCGTGCCATCCCCGATAGCAATTCACTGATAAACTTCTTCGGTACAAAAATGCGCACTTCTTTGTTCCTTGGCCATGCATGCAAATAAAATCACGCTTTATTTGCCAACTGCGATGTTATGGGCTCTCTCATTATATCACGTCTGTGTTTTCAGTTTGGCAGAAATGTGCCTACTGTTCTTCTTTTGCATACATTTAGTAAATTGTAGTTAGTGGCTACTACTATCCTTTATTTTGTCATAAAATTATTTTGTCTCGTGTGTTCTATGGACCAGCGTTAAGACATAAGGGTCTTAATGTGGAGCCGGGTTGCATACTATGCTTTACCTCCTTCTCCATCCTGTTCTCTGTGCTCCAAAAAATGCAGCCAAAGTAACGCTTGAAAGCGTTGCCGTCGAAGTGGCAAAGTTTTGGTCTGGAAAAATGTAGAAATATAACTGTTAAAACGGCGCAGCGACGCGAATGACAGATCACGATTTTTGGACGTTTTTTAGACAGCGTAGATACTCTTTTCAAGAAAGCAAGGACATAACTACCCAAAATCATTAAATACCGGTCCCAAACATCAGCAAAAGAACTTCAATGGCAAAATTCAATCACGCTCTTGCCTGCCCATTGTAACGTTACGTTAGCTCAAAGAGGTAAACTTAAGCCACATTATTATAAAAGATAAAATTTGGACCGGCTTCGCACGTCGTGTGTTGTATGAGGTCGTCAGCTAGGCAGGCAGCAAGACGGGCAGGAAGACGTGGATGGCCTAGGTAGGCAGGTGAGCGGGCACCACGACGAACAAGCAGGCAAAACAGGCAGGTAACCAGGTAATCAAGAATGAGCTGGGATGGCGCCTCTCAGGCAGACGGACAAGAAGGCGGGTTCAGAACCCGCGCTCGCTGCGTGCGTTCACATACTGAATATAACGGTTTAGAGAGTTTGAAGAATAGAAATATACTTTAAAGATCAAGACTAAAATATGTCCATCAATGCAATCAAAACCAAACTAAAAAGCTGACGCCCGTTTTCATTGTTCTGTGTCATATCTTCAAAATTTTAATTTCAGATCTCAATTAAGATATTAAGACCAGAACGAATAAAAACGGTTTACAGTGTGTCAGTCTGAGTCTTTATTATAATGTACATCTAGCTTAAGGGAGGTCTAGTCCATGGTATGTTATGTCTAAGGCTTAAGAAAACAAAATAGACAGGCATACGTCAGATCAGATGAAAATGTCATAAAGAAAGAGATTTTACAAATTAGCAATATAAATTAAGTTGAAGATATTAAATAAATCAGAGATGACTAAAAATATGCTTTTCAGGTGCTAAACAGTATCTAAGAATACATAAAAGTGAGTCACATGAGTTGTTACAATATCAAAAGATAAAAAGGTATAGTTTGTATAGTGTTATAAAACGTAAATAGACTAAAAGATGTGGAGTGAATACCACACCATAACCAATCTAAAAACGTAAAACTATAGTCAGTAGTTTTCAATAAAGGGAGGCAAATAAATACACAAATTCACTGTACAAAACTGATATCAATATATTCTCGTCGGGATAAACTATTTTACAGGATAAACAATGAGAACGTTCACACTATTGGTACCGCTCCAATTCTTTAGTTCCGAACAAATAACAGTCGAGGTGAAGCCTAGGTATGGGAAGTTTTGTGCGCTGTGATTCGTCCTCTAGCACTCTCTTTTAGTATTTTTTTGTGAACTACAAGGAAATATATGAAAATGTATTTAATAAGTAAAAAGTAAAAAGAGAGAGAAGTATTTTTGAGAGTAAGGCCATAGTAAGAGAAGCCAAGTAAGAGACGACTTTGGATTTATGAATTTACGGAGCGGAAATCAAATCATCCGTGTTTTTTGGTTGGATAAACATCTATGATTATTTTAAATAGCCTACTGTTTTTTTTAATTATTGATTGGCTCGCGCTGGACCACTATCTCACCTGATGGTAAGCTGTGATGTGGTTGACGGTAAAGCACGCTTGCCTAGAAGTAATCTATTCGCTCCTGACTTAAAGACTCCTAGGTTGTAGCTATTAGGCTATTGTTCAATTTTCTCCATAAAGCAGACGAGTTTCAAATTGATGCTGTCCAAACGAGATATTATAACCATTACCATGACATTTCATCACCTTCCCTTATTGAAAATAATTTGAAGTCACTGAAATGAATATTAAACTTGAACGAAAACCTCATGAATAAGTAATGTGATGTGAACATCCATCATAAAACTTGGAATGAAAACTTATTCCATGGGTTTTCTTCATTCATAATAGTGATGATGACTAAAAAAAACTATTTAGCCCGTCAGATAGATTACCAAAACATATTGGATTCGTATTTTTTTTTGTTACGTAACCAAAAAACTAGCCAAGTGCAAGTCGAACATCGCACATTTAGGGTTCTGTACCAAACCCCAAAATCAAGTTGGTTATATTAGGCACAATTAGGGAATTTCAAAAATAAGATCAGATTTTTCAATATTTTCGTATATGTTAGTAAAATGATAAACATCAAATTTCAAGTTCCTCGGTCGATTTTGTAAAAAATTGCTGGTTTTGGTGGCCTCTCATTTATTAGTTTACCAACATTTTGAAAAACAAACAATACAGAATTTATTTACTCAACGAGCTCTTAACAATGATACCCCACTCGATGGGCCAGGCCATTTTTATTCGCTCGCTCGCCTTAGCTCTATGGCAAAAATATTTATTGTCAACTTTTATGGCTTTGGATCAACAAGATGGTTATACTGTAAAAACTCGGGGGAGGCTGGATTGACCCAACGCGAATGTATACGTACTATAAGGGTCAAAAGTGCAGTCACACCCTACCAAAACAGAAAAGACATTTTTTTTGTAGGTAGCAGAATTTCAACTTTTTGCGGTTAGTAGGAATAATCTATACTTTAATTTCTATACAAAATATTAAATCAGTTGTGGATAATTTAACTTCTTCTACTAAATCTAGCCATTTGAGTTTTGGGAGAGTATGACTGCACTTTTGACCCTTGACTGTACATTCGTGGTGGGGTGAACCGGACTGCCAGGCACTTCTTCTCATGCAACCGAGCGGGTGGACAGGTTGCGGATAGCCCGACCTCGGCTGCGGGACCGACCACTGGCTGCTGCATCACTGCCAGTGGGCGATCCTGCGGTCGGGGCATCTCCCAATGAGATCCCGGACAAGAGAAGTTCCCGAAAGCCAAAATCCCTGGCCTAGGGTAACCCTATACCCATATACCCTCATCCTATGTGCCCATCTCCTAACAAAGCCATCCTTCCCTATCCGCACAGATCCTGTCAATCATTAAATCCCTAGGTCAATTCCCAAGCTTAGGGTGACCCCCAAGAAACTCACACCCACATCCACAAAATTCCTTCCCTCCTATCCCTCAGTCCCGTCGCTCCCAGAGGAAGGGTAACCTCGGTTTCAAAAAAGCCCACCGCCCGACAACATGAAAAAGCAGACTGACCAACCAATTACCCAGGTGGGTCCCGGCCAAGCCGGGGAATCCCACACCGCTTCGGCGGTTAGCTCCCATCGTATTATGGGGGGAGCACCATTCTGCAACGTCATCGACTCGTTAATGCCGCGCTTCTCTGCGCGGCTGGCAGCTGATTTAGCGCCCAACCCACAGGCTGCGAATAACGCGTCCATAAACCCGACCATGACTGCGACTAACGCGCCCTTGAACCCGACTCCGGCTGCGACACATGCGCCAACACCCACTACACGGAGCATGCCCCCTCCGAACCTCTGGCAACAGAGCGTCAAGCGGAGCAGCTCCACCCATGTATATAGTGACCCAGACAGACACAACAAGACTGACACAGGGAAGGACGACATACCTGGCAGCTCTATCACTCTCTCGGCTGCAGTCGATGAAGTACGCCTGGAAAAGCGCTGAAAAATCCCAGCCCGAGAACAGGAAGTAGGCTACCGAAAGCGTAGTTCTCGCGAAGGCAACAGCCAGCGCGAAGCGCGATCGGACGCTGAAGGGTGGGTACGAGTCCAGCCACGAGTACGCGCAGAGCGCGGAAAGGGGCCGGACATGGGGCTACGCGACTAGCCGCAAGCACGCGAAGGGGAAACCCAGCGCGACAAGCGGCCGGACGCGGGGCCACACGAACAGCCGCAAGTACGTGCAGGGGAAACCCAACGCGAAAAGCGGCCGGACGCAGACCCAAGTGAGCGGGGGCAGATACGCGAAAGGGCAACCCAACGCGAAGAGCCTCCGCAAGCGGTAGTACCTGCCGGGGCCGCCACCCGACCCCAAGACACTGACACAAAATACACTCGACCGAGACACAAAAGGGGCAAGCGCTCCCATGCCTCACGCCGGGCGTTGCTGGCATCCAACGCCCTGCCAGGCACCTCAAACCCGAAGCCTGTACCGAGTGGGACGGGGCCGGGGAAGAGAATGCGCCCCGACGTCACGGCCTCACCTAGCACGCTCCAGGGAGACGCCAAGCGTGTGAAAGTTCACCCCAAACAGGAGGGGCAGAGGACCTACGCGCGGGCCACGGAGGACATTCCTGCGCGGCTAGCGGTAGCAATCTGCCTTCCCCACCCCAGTAGGAAGCTAACTAGGAATGAGGCCGAGCACGTTAAGACCGCCCTGGAGGACAGACTACTGGACTCAGACCCGTCGACGCCACTCCCGCCTTCCACGGATACCCAAGGGTAGCGGAAGGCACGGTGCAGATATGGTGAACGCCCTGACCTGTTTGACCCAAAATGTGCCACACATCAGACGCCCTGACAACGACGAGACACTGACGGTGCTCAGACAAACCGACGTACCCACCCGTGTCCGAGCCTCGCTCTTCGTCCCTCGCTACATAGGTGACGTGAACAGGCTCCACGGTGTTCTGATCTGTCAGAACACCTGGTACGACGTAGCAAGGTGGTCGCTGTACAGGGCAACTACCATCGGTGGCGACCGTTACGGGACATTCCTGACCCTGGGGTTGCCACCGGAGGAAGCTGAAAAGGTCTTGGGGCGGGAGCGATGGATAGCGTACCTTTTAGGGTCGATATACGTGCGCTTCTGGCCCACGACCCGCCCCTCCGACACCCAGACCGACAGCACACAGACGACAAAACCGACGACGACACTGACGAGCGACACGGACATTGTCCAACTCGAGATGGAGATGGCCCGAGCGGCAATTGCCGATGTCGACGACACCATACTGCCTGTATCACCCGGCTGGAACGACCAACTCCTTACCTCGTCGCCAGGAGATACAGACACACAAGACGAAGAGAAATACCGGGAGGTGGAGACGGAGAGACTATCAGATGGATCCGTCTCCGATTAACCCCACTCCACCTCCAACAACGCCCCTAAACATCATCCAAACTAACCTCCAGCATAGCCAAACTGCCACGGCTAGCTTACGCAGGGCACTGGAGGTTAAGCACCGAACCATCGCACTGATCCAAGAGCCGTGGATCAGGAACAACAGAATATGTGGCCTCGGTAACATCGGAGGTAAGATAATTCTCGACACACATGGCCAAGACAAGCCAAGAACCTGCATCTACATACCCAAAGAAATTCCCTTTACGTCACTGATCCAATTCTGTTCCAGAGACCTGACAGCTGTCAGGCTCCAAACCGAAGGTAGCGTTCCGGATGTTATACTGGCCTCGGCATACATGCCAGGCGAGGACACAGACTGCCCGCCAAAGGAGTTGGTCGACCTGGTGCAGCACTGTGAGCGCGCCAGTTTGGACCTGATCATCTGCACCGACTCAAACGCCCACCATCCGCTCTGGGGCAGCGACACACCGAACTCCAGAGGAGAGGTACTATCCACCTTTTTATTCTTCACTAATCTTAACATTGTTAACCGCGGCTTGGAACCCACTTGGGTCACGGTCCGTGGACAAACGATTAAAGACCTAACACTCGCTACAGAAAACGCGACAAACCTTATCACAAATAGGCACGTATCGGACGAGCCTTCTTGCTCAGACCACAGAAGGATCCGCTTTACACTAACTACAAATACTAAAAATCCCGCACCAAGGCGAAACCCAAGGCGTACCAATGTACCCGGGTATAAAAACCTTCTGGCCTCGCTTTAAGCTGGGCATCTAGCACTGGTACCCATAAGGGACCAAGCACAATTAGAATACACTGTAACAAAATTATCCGAATATCTAACCGAAGCTTACCACGCATGCTGTAAATCAAGAGCGCCACAAAACAGGAACGAGAGGAACCCCTGGTGGAACGCTGAACTTGGTAAACTCAGAGAAGCGCTGCGTAAGCAATTTAACAGAGCAAAAAACACAAGACTCCCCGAAGACTGGGAGATGTACAAAGACACACAATATGTATACAAAAAACAGATTAGAACCGCCAGGAGGACGGCATGGCGTAGATTCTGTGAATCCATTGAGACAAATAATGAAGCCGCCAGGGTACGGAAAATACTATCAACCGATCAGGACCGAACCCTCGGCACGCTGAAAAAACCCGACAACTCATACACACAAACAGATCACGAGACCAGCAAGGTCCTCCTCGAAACTCACTTCCCGGACTGTAAAATCCTGGAGGAAATGGACCCCAACGGAACAAGATTGGTCAAGAGCCCACAATATAGTAACAGTAGACCGGATAAAATGGGCTATCAACACCTTTCAAGTCGGCGGGGCTGGATGGCATCTTCCCAGCCCTGCTGCAGTGGGGGGTAGAATATCTAACACCATGGCTGTTGGAGATCTATCGGGCCAGCATAGCATTAAGATACATACCTCTTGCATGGCGAGAGGTGAAAGTCATCTTCATACCCAAACCTGGCAAAACTGATTACACACAACCCAAGGCGTATAGACCTATAAGCCTCACATCATTCTTACTGAAAACCCTCGAAAGACTCTGCGATAGGCACATCCGTGATGGGCCTCTCCGGGTAAAACCACTTCACAAACAACAGCATGCGTACTCCACAGGCAAACTAACAGAATCCGCGTTACACAACGTGGTTTCTAAAATTGAATGCGCAGTGGACCATAAATGCTCAGCACTGGCTGCCTTCATTTATATCGAGGGCGCTTTCGATAAGACCACGTTCAATAGCATAAACACGGCCCTCGACAGACACAGCATAGACCCGACCCTAGGAGGCTGGATCACCAACATGCTCAAACTGCGAGCGGTTCAAGTCACGGTTAACAACACCACAAGAACCGTCGTCGCGAAGGGTTGTCCACAGGGGGGCGTCCTTTCGCCACTCCTGTGGAACCTAGTAGCAGACAGCCTCATCAAAACACTCAACGACAAAGGTTATTTCACTGTTGGATACGCAGATGATATAACAATAATAATAAACGGGACCCACGAAAACACTCTATGCAATCTCATGCGTCAAGCCCTAAAACTAGTAGAGAAATGGTGCAGCAAGCACCAACTCTCAGTGAACCCCACAAAAACGGAACTAATTCTCTTCACGAAAATGAGGAAACCGATGACAATGCAACTACCAAGATTCTTTGGAACAACACTAAGCCTTTCAACCGAAACCAAGTACCTGAGTATTTATTTGGACAAACAATTGAATTAGGTGAAACACATGAACTATATCACTACAAAAGCCAGCATATCCCTGTTTCAGTGCAAGAGACTGCTGGAAAGGAATTGGGGGATCAGCCCCATGGTCACGCACTGGCTATACACCACAGTCATCCGACCAATCATTACATACGGCTCGTTGGTCTGGTGGCCCAGGACAGACCTCAGCACAGCCCAAAAAGATCTCGAAAAACTGCAGCAGTTTGCTTGCATTGCAATAACTAGCAGTATGAGAACTACACCCACGGCCGCCCTACAGGCAATGCTGGGACTGCCACCTCTGCATCTTATCGTGCGGGAAGAAGCAGCCCTGGCTGCTTTTAGACTCCACCTATCAGGTACCCTAAATAAAGACTCCAGAGTTAAGCACACACGCATAAAGGAGGACGCGATCAAGCGAAAACCCATGTTAGCGTCACCATGCGACAAAGCCCCAAAAACACACCACTTCCATAGACACTACAACATAATACTTACAGAAGAACGATGTGACTACTCGGGCCCAAAAGAGATGAGGGTATACACCGACGGATCGAAGACGGACTCCGGTACCGGAGTCGGGGTCTTCTCACACGACCTAAATATAAATATATCTAGACCGCTAGGAGGGTACAACACCGTCTATCAGGCGGAATGTGTGGGCATCATACTGGCGGTCCACGCCCTAGAAGCCAGGAGGGTTACGGGCACTCACATACGTATACTCTCCGACAGCGCCTCAGTTCTCCAATTCTTACGGAAAAAATATATTACATCAAAATTAATACTAGAATGCCACAACGCACTGGAACAAATAACCGTATCTAGTCGTAACACGGTGACACTGCAATGGATAAAGGGACACAGCGGACCGTTGGGTAACGACGCGGCTGACGAGCTCGCGAGACGCGGATCCAGCACGACGGTCTATGGACCCGAACCTGTTGTACCCATCCCCTTCAACCAAATACGCAGGTGGCTACAGGAATTCACCCAGGCACAAGCGGAAACCTGGTGGATCTCGGCACCAGGCTGCAGGCAGTCCAAGGAGGCTTTGCCATCTTTGGACAGTAGGCTTACCAGGCGTTTGCTACGCCTGGACAGGAATGGCCTGCACCTGATGACGGGGACCATCACGGGACACTGCTCACTAAACAAACACTTCCACACCATAGGCATAACGGACAATCCTCTATGCAGGGCATGCATGGAGACTGAGGAAACCGTTGCGCATGTTCTCTTTGAATGCACAGAGGTCACCCTGATAAGAACACAAACCCTCGGGTCGCCCAGATCATACACAGACGTTCTAAGTAAGCCAGGAGCCCTAATTAGCTTCTGGAGGGAGGTGGGCTGGTTGGAATAACCCACCCAACGGCCGCCATGGCCCACGCACAATGGTCCACCGAAGGACTAAGTGCGGAAACCAAACCCCATAACATAGAACATAGATATACTGTAAAAAATTTGAAGACTGTAGCTTCAACCGTTTGGCTGTAAAACCTGTGTGACAGACGACGGACAGACGGGCTCCCCTTTGGACCCTACGGGTACGGATCCCTAAAAATTATGACGATGCGTTTTGAACCTTTGCGTGACGTCACGCCTTGGTACACATTTCGCGGTTTCACCCTCGTAGTTCCCGTTCCCGTGACAATACAGGGATAAAAAGTAGCCATCGTTACCCGGGGATAGTGTAGCTACCTAACGGTGAAAGAATTTTTGAAATCCAGTAGTTTTTAAGTTTATTCGTTACATACAAAACTAAAAAATACAAATCTTTTATCTTTATAATATTAGTATAGAAGAAAGAAAGGCGTTTATTTGCGCCAGGTATGTCGCATACCAAAAGCAAAACGGCAAAAAGAAAAACTAAACAAATTTTTATTGATTAGTTACAGCAAAAAAAATGGTATAAATAGGTTTATTTCTATACCCAGGAATCATCCCTACTCGTGGCTATTCAGTATAAGAATGGTGTACAAATGAAGGCTCGTATATTTCTCGTCGGGTGTTAGATTAGAGGGCTCTCCGACGCCAAAGATTTATGACGCCAATACTAAGTCGATTCAAAACGTTTGGGTAGCGCTCACAGTTCCTGCTATCAATCCTGATTTAATGTTCCTAAAGTCGACAATTTTACAGACACAAAGAGAATTCGGTGGAGATTTTCGAAGGTATCTGTTTTAATTTACATACTGATTCATGTGACCAAATACGAAGCAGAATTTCAGCAGCTAGATTTATATGTTAAACTAGGGCCGTAATTTAATTATTAATTAAAAGATTAATTCAATTTATTAAGGCCATGAACCCGCGATCACGAATTTACATGTTTGGCGTAAAGGAACACTGTAATGAAACTCAAATTTTCTCATAAAACAATCTTTTTTCTTCGTCAGTTGTTCTGTTATATCCAACTCTACTTATTCCCTTAAAATTGTAAAGCGAAACGATGTGGTGATTAATATTAACAAGAAACATTAGTGTAAATGAAGACTATTTTTATTCCAAGTTATGAATAAAATCTTCAAGAGCTTTCTTGTGTTTCTTTCAAGATTTTAGTCAAATTATAGTTAGTACACCAGTTGAAGCGAAGGCTATACAATCTTTTATTCATGACACATTATTCTGGATCTGATTCGTAAATCACAGATTTTCCGATAGATAACAGCTATGTTACTCGTATGTATTACAACACTTATAAATAAATACCTTTTTCATTCGTCATTTATATTTACAAAGCTGTTCAACGGGAAACGGATGAAATATAATCAAACTTCCTCTAAACATTATTATTTCGTTAGTCCCTCACGCCTTTTAGACGTGGATGGATGTTGTTATTTATTTTAACATAATAATACAGATGCTCTTTCAGCCATGCGAACCCAAAAAGCTGACCAATTTTCCTTTTTAATGCACGCCTTGATCAAAGGGCGGGCGGCGAAGCGACGACAAAATAACTCGTCAGCTCATAAAATTCATTATTTCGGCCCATCCAAGTCATCAAGCATGTTTTAACAACCCTTTCATTAATAAAAAAATAAAACATGTACAAATTTAAAAGTTAAGGGACAGATGTTATAACAAAATACGGATTTTCGTTTTGTTTTATTTAACAGCTCTATTAATATTAAAAAAGAGAATAATCTAGTGATGTTTTGCATAAATGTGTCAGCTGAATTCTGCACATAATTTGTCAAACTGTCTTTAAACGCTTTCAGATTGAAATCCACTAAATATTGTAGCTCGCCGGCGGAAACTTGCACAGAAAAAGACAGGCAGACACAGGGAATGCCTGTAAAGCCTTTGTTATATTTTCTTTGTTACCAAGCCACGGGAGCCAAATAAATTCGTGGAGATCAGGATTTGCTTTTGGATCCAGCTTTGATCTTTGTCGAGGAGTAAAGGTCTATCCACACATAATAGGGCCGTGCCCGTGACGAGACAGGGCCGGGCCCAATCATTGAAGCTTCGTCACTGGCCCGTGCACGGACTTGTGTGAACGAGTTCATATAAAATGTACACAACATTATTTTTTTGAGCCCCTGACGGGGCACGGTACGTCCATGTCCCGGGCACGGCCCTGATATGTGTGGAGAGACCTTTAGTGTGGACCAGTACATGCGGTGTTGGAGGAACAAGTGTTGGGCAAGCTCCGGATGAGAACTTTACAAGTCGTTAGTTTCTGTTGGATACATGCTCAAGTCGAACATACATCGTTTTGCTATAATTGAGAAATGAGACACCATTCATAATCACCGTTTTATAATTCACTCATGTAGTTTATATATCTTTGATTTGTAGCATAATTCGCACCCCCGGTGCGACACTGTCACTTATGCAAAAATGTAGTTTTTCAGGAGAAGCATTTAAAACTTTGAACCCTCACAAAACAATGACATAAGAATATATAGATGAGATGAACAGCTTATACTACAACGTCAACTTTTAACTTTACTTTTGGATAAATATTAATCACTTTATATTGTAAAAAATATACTATATCATTATTTAAGCCTTCCAACCCCCTCAGAAGTGACGTTGTGGCTCTAACGAAAAATTATAACTGTAGTTATGTCACAATGAGTTAAAAAGAAAACAAGAACAAATTGTTTACTAAGTTTTATTTTAAATCATAAATACCCACTGTTATTAACGAAAGAAATAAAATAAGTCAAAACTTCAAAATAAACATAAGAAACTTTGTACTTCTTAACATTTCTACATAAGTGTAGTACAAAAAGAATAAAAAATTGAAAAGTAAATAGTGTAAGAAAGTCTTTCAATCAACAATCAGCAATCTTATTAGGAATAAAGAGAATTTTACGTAAGTACGTATACCCTTTCGAGTCGGTTACAACTTAATTTAATATTTACTTACAATTAAAATTAAAAATAACTTTGGGTTCAGAACCAATGTTCCTAGATCTAGTTACTATCTGAATTCTTAGTTTAATCAGACTTATAATAATTATGACATCACAGCGAGTTAATCACCTTTACCTTTAATAATTCTTATCAGTGTAGTATTAGAAATCACTTACTAAATTCTTCAAAACAATAACATCAATCATACATAAATTTGTAACATAACAAAATATTGAATTCGTTTTCAACACGTATAATATTTAATAGTTTCATAAAATTAAATGAGATCTCTAAAGAACTTTTCATAGTATCTTGGTACTATGTTTGTCTCTACCAAACTCAAAAGGTCGCGCTTCTTGCGTTCTGTAATAGGAATCTTCGAGGTATACGCTGGTTGCAAAACGACCTCGTTAATGCTTGTAACATTGCCTCGACTTCGACGTAAGTTATTTCTATTTGGTTCTATTATAGCTTTGGCCTCCTCCCAGTTTTCAGTCTTATAGGTTGTTCGATATTGATAATTGGCGCAATTTTTAGTAAACTTAATACTCATAATCTCGCCAATTTTAATTGCATCCCCGTTAATATTTTTGCTTATATTAAAGTTTATGTTATCTGTCAAAGCCTTAAGATCGAAGAAATCACTGTAGTTCATTTCTCTCACCAAAAATGGTTTCCCTGTCTTCTTCGCTCCTCGTATTATGGATATGTATAGTTCAGGAATATAGATGGGCCCAGATTTTTTGGCTCTAGTGATGGCTTTTTCGATTACTGAATGCGCAGTGTCGCCTTCGTTTTGTGTGTGCCCACGTATCAAAAAGTTATGTTGTATAGAATTTATGTTTAATTTTGTAACTGCGAAATGGTACATTGCGAATACGAATCGGTTTTTTTGCTGCCCGCAGCAATTATCGGAATAAAAAATTACGTCACAGCCAGGATACTTATTAGCAACTTCTAACAAATATGAGTACACACAAGATCCTATTTCTATAGATCCCCTGTTGCCTAAGCCTTCATGCCAAAAATAGCATGTAGTTTCTTTATATTTTGCATTGGAAATAGTAAAATTGTAGCAATTTAGCCTAGATTTATAAAAAAAAGCTGATGAATTTCCTAAAGGACATGGCAAGACAGCTTGTAAGTCGTAAGTACATACGATCTTTGTGCTTTGAGGATCTTGACATTCTTTCATGTCTCTATCTTTTTCAATCCTACTCAAGCTCTTTTCTTCTTGGTGAACCTTGTAGCTGTCGTATAATTTAACTTTTTCTTGTTCTGGTGCATTTTCGTATGCAACGCATTGGTCACAAAGGTCTTTCTTCGGCCTAAAAAAGCCAATATTATAATCATGATTAAAAATGCGCTGATAGGCATCGTAATTAACAGCTGGCTTATTATTTTGTATCTGTACTTCCTTATAGTTTCTGTGCAATTCTGCAATGGTCAAGCCACCGTCAATAAAAAGCCTACTTGTGTTTGCCCTCAGATAGTGGCTTTCTACTTTCGGAATAGATTCAATGTGGTCTTTGACGGCTTTTATCATTTCATTGTCCAATTTGCAATGCTTCCCGTGTTTGCCTCGTTGGTCTTCGGGAATGATACCGTCACTGAGTTTTTTAGCATCAATGACAGTTCTTATAGTTCTTGGTGAAATACCTAAGGTGTTGATTAAAAATGATTTGCAAACCCGGACTGACCGACCATCATTGAGTAAATAAAATGCAGAGTTACCTTGTCTCGGGTACCGACGATTCGTGTTAATACGCCGGCTTGCAATTTCGAGTGGTCTGATGCAGGAATTCAAAAAATCACGGTGTCTTTCTATGCTGCCTAGCTCCCAATAAGAATTGAAAATTTGAATTCGTTTTTCTTGGGTAAAATTAGATGAGCAAGCCAACCGACACTTATTTGAACAAGAGGGACCAATTTTTCTAGCCTGAACTGTTTTGCCAGTTTTAATTGATCGATATTCATTACCGGAATTCCTTAATTTTTTTGCTATATTTTTTTTCCAGCTATTAGGATTACGAGTACGTTTTCTACCCCTTTTCTTTGGTGATGATGTTGGTTCTTGGTCATCAACAGCCTCATTCTCAGAGCTACTATCACTAGATGAACTACTTGAACTGGAGGAACTATTTGAGGATGAAGACGAACTAGAAATCGGCTTGAAATCGTCACCTGAATCGGTACCAGAGTAGTCACCAGTTGGACATCCAGATTCTTGTTCTTCTACTGAATTCGTTTTCAATTCGTAGTCAATAACAGCATTACTAGGTGGGGAGTATACAGTTGGTAAAACAGAGTTACTGCCATCTTGATTGATTTCAGAAGGTGGGACTGAAGATTCGACGGGTTCATTTCTTTCAATGGATGATGTTAGATGTGTCAGTAATACCAGTTTTTTTCCCCGAGACAGCATCTTATTTAATTCAAGAAACAACTGAAAATAAGTAAAAAAGATCAAAATAAATAAATTGTTCATACAATCACCACAGTTAGTTAACCCAAAACTAATTCGAGCTTTAATAAATAAATATACGAAACTAAGTATAAAGAAAAACCTTAGTTTGAGACCAGGTGATTTTTATGAATTATGTGGCACATTTATTTAAAAACGCAAGGATTGGAGAAACAAAGTCATTTATCAACAAAGGTCATTGTAGTACAAAACTAAACATTTAAAGATATTTAAATATTGGGGAAATAATGTCACAACTGTATCTTAGGTCACTATTGCTCCAGAATCAAAAAAATATTATGTCACAATTACCTTAGTAACAGTGTAGCTCCAAGACGCATTTGCACTGGCGGGGGGACCGCGCACAACTGACCAATAAAACGATGTTGCTCCCAGCGACGCGTGATTCGCGCCAAAACGGCAATGACACTCACGCCCTCATTCGGAAACTATGCGTACTACAAAAGTAACGTTATCGCACCAAGTAAAGGGGTGCTTTAGGATCATTTTTAGATATTTAACTCATTTTTGCATTTTTTGCAAAAGTGACAGTGTATGACGTTAAGAAAAGTGTTAAGCTCTATTTTAAAGCCATATTTTGGCAGGTTTTATGCTAAAGCAGAGTTTGACTAGTTCTCAATTCGAAGTTCTTACTTCAGTAATTGGAAGTCAATATGCCAATTAAAAGTTGAATCCTAACCTTTTGTTTATATGCGAAGTTCTTTTTGAATTTGATAAAGAACTTGTTGTGATATTTATGTTTATATGTAAATTGGAATTATTTCGCTTCGTAGCGACTTTGCCCAAATCCAGGTATATAAATAGCGACTCCTTAAACACTCGCGCTGTGACACAGCTTAGCAACACATTCTCATAAGAATACCCGGGAAGTCTTAACTTGCCTAACTCCATTCCAAAGAATCCACTTTTATCCGTTTCTACGTTACCCACAATGATTTTATAATCTCCTTGTCTGAAAGCCCATTCCTTAAGGTCGTCCATTGTTATCAACGCGTCGCGTCGAGGAGTTGTCTCATCTTTTGTTATAGCATTCCATTGGTTGATACCGTCTATTGTATCGTTATAATTGCCAGCTGCAGCACCAATTAGTGTTGGCATCCAGTCGGATACATGAAATAGAACTGGCCAGATGTTGCTTGGTATGGATGTGTGCCATACTACTGCTGTCGTCCGCACCACTCCTTCCCAGGCCATGCCTTTTGTGCCACGCAGGAGTAAATTTTTGTCGAAATTTCGGTTTAATCTTGTTGAAGCTGCACCATTATCGGAAACCAAAACGACAATAGTGTTGTGGAGGAGTTCATTCTCGGCCGGTGCCGATTTAACGTGACCGAGGCTCCTGTCTAAGCCGGTAACGAGACCTGTTGAGATATCGGATCATACCTAGATAATTGATACAGGAAATTGCAACTGTAGAGAACTGTGAAGACAGTCGAACCAAAATTTGCACGCAAGCCGAACAAATATTTGCACATAAGTTATTTTTGCATACAAACGTATGCAACAATAACTTAACAAATGATAAAAATGAATAAGCCTGATTTCCATGATTGAGTATAATCGTTTTTCTCTTTAGTGTCTCTGGAGCTTTTTATACCCTGAGCGAGCAAATCGTCCGCCATTGATGGAGCAAAAAACTCGCTCCATAAAAAAGTCAATTACGCCATGTCCGATCTTAGTTCAACCTTTAAGGCCACAAGGACTTAAGTATCACTAATGAGATTCTGAGGTTTTTATCTCCTATTCCTATATAAATGGCATTAAACTGATCGAAGTACTAAAGAAGTGTAGTTGTCGAAGTCAATTAATATTAAGTTTTTAATAATACTTACGAAATTATTACATTTAAATATATTAGAGAATACAATATATCCCATCCGAATTTGATGGTTTACAATAATATCGTTGTCTTATGGAGAAGAAACAAGTTGGCATTAACGCGTGATTTATTATAAAACCAGCTGTGCCCGCGGCTTCACTCCCGTCCACTGCCTGCCCTACCCTTCTTACCTACCTACGCCTTACCTAACTTACCTACCTACCCGACTTACCTACCTGCACAGAATACTCTAGAGAGAAGAATATCGACTTCATACAAAAAAAAAGTAAAGACAGTTTTGCTGGTAGCACTTCCGAACACCACACCGAAACGAAAACATAAAAAACCGGCCAAGTGCGAGTCAGACTAGTGCACGAAGAAATCCGTACCATTAAAGCAAAAAAAAAAATGTTTTTATAGCGGCAACAGAAATATATCGTCTGTGAAAATTTCAACTGCCTAGCTATCACGGTTCATGAGATACAGCCTGGTGACAAACAGACAGACAGATAGACAGACGGACCGCGGGGTCTTAATAATAGGGTCCCGTTTTTACCCTTTGGGTAATAATATATAATAATAATAATAATAAAGCTTTTTATTCGGACAAAAGATGTACAATTATGTTTCTTACACTACTGCACTGTTATAAATATATTTTTAGGTACTTAAAATTATTCGCGTATTAGGTGCTTCTTTACTTTCTGTAAGTCCGTTTGCCAGTTGGCAAAGGCCTCCTCCAACCTACTCCATTCTGATCTTTATCTGGCCAATCTACTCCATGCTATGCCTGCAACCTGCCTGATATCATCGTCCCATCTTTTTTGTTGTCTACCTCTTTTCCTTTTACCTTCCCTTGGGTACCATTGTGTAACTATTTTGCTCCACTTGTCCTTTCCTCTGATCATGTGTCCCGACCACTTCCTGGCTTCATACCGCCTTTTTATTTTTAGGGTTACGTCCTGTATCTTGATCTTTTTCCTGATGTTGATGTTTCTTATTCTATCCCCTCTCTTTACTCCTAGAATGCTTCTCTCCATTGCTCTTTGGCAAATGGCAATTCTATTGGTTGTGTTTTTTGTTATGGCCCATGTTTGGCTTCCATACATTAAGATTGGTAGAATGCAGACATTGAATAATTTGCTCTTTGTTTTTATATGTAGGTTTTTGTCTTTCATTACTTCCCTCAGGCCCCAATACCTCTTCCAACTGTTTGCTATCCTTCTTTCGATTTCTTTGTGTATGTTATCTTTAGGTGATATCAGCTGTCCGAGGTATATATATTCTTCAACATAGCTTATTTTATGACTCGCCTACATGTATGTTACTTTTGTTTCCATTGGTCATAACATTTGTTTTTTCGGGATTTAATTTAAGTCCTACTTTTTCACTCTCAGATGCTAGATCGTTTAACATTATATTTAGGTCTCCTGGCGTTTTTGCGAATAACACAATATCATCGGCAAATCTTAAATGAGTTAGTGTGCGGCCGCCGATATTTAAACCCAGATTTTCCTATTTAAAGCTCCTGAAGATCATTTCCAAAACAGCGAAGAAAAGTTTTGGAGAGAGAGGATCTCCTTGTCTTACTCCTTTTTGTATCTTAAATGAATCTCTTTTCTTTTCTAGTTGAATGCACGCCGAGCTGTTTTTTGTATACATTTCTAATCAATCTTATATATTTTTGTTCTATCCCTTGTTCTCTCAACAGCTCCCAGATAATTGTAAGTATTAACGTGTCGAATGCCTTGCTATAATCAACAAATGCTAGATAGTATATGAGTTGATATGCCGCATATTTCTCGATGATTTGCCTAACAACATGGATATGATCAAGTACTGAGTAGTCTCTTCTAAAACCTGCTTGCTCTATTGGCTATTGTTCGTCGAGATTTCCTTCTATTCGCTTGAGAACGATCTTTGCAAATAATTTATACAGGTTGGACATCAAACTTATGGGCCGGTAGTTTCCGATATCAAACTGATCACCTTTTTTGTACAGAAGGATTATATTAGATTTAGTCCATTGCTGTGGCATCGTTTCTATGTTGATGATATCATTGAAGATTTCTTTGAGAATAGGTGTTATTGTCTGTTTCGCTTGTTTTAGTACTTCGTTGCTTATTCCGTCGGGTCCTGGAGCTTTATCGTCTCTTTGGGTTTCTATAGCGAATTCTATTTCTTTTTGCATGATACTGGGTACGGATGAGATTTCTAACAACTCAATTTCTTTTTCCGCTCTGTTACTTTCGTATAGTTTCTTGTAGTATGATGTAGCAATTCTCAATATACCTTGCCTTCGATTCTCCTTCAATCCATTACTATCTGTCATCTCTACAATCCAATCCTTTTTGTTAGTTAACTCCTTGTTTGCCTTTTTTATTCCTCCTGTCTGTAAAATGTGTCTCTCTATTGTTTCCATTCTACTCTGAGTTCTATCTTTTCTAATACTTTTATTTCTTTGCTGAATTTTGCTATTTGCTTTCGACTATCGTTAGTATTTATTCCATTGATTAGTTCAGCTCTTTGATTTAGAAAGCTAAAGTTTTTCAGTCATCCACTTGTTAGATAGGTCTTTGCTATTAGTCCCTTGTTGAATAGATGTTTTGATTGTTCCTTCTAACCAGTTGTATTTTTCCTGCACCTCCATGTTTGTTGTCTCTTTTTTGTAATCCATAAGGTTTTTCGTTATGGAATTGGCTATTTGAGCTGTTTGGTATTTGGTAGGTTTTGTGTTCGTCATATGATTTCTTGGCCTTGGGTTTTTCGGTGGGGTTGTCATCAGTTCGGCTCGAATCATTCGATGGTTGGTATTGAAGTTGAAATTGATTATGACTTTCATGTTTGAGAAGTATCTATTTTTATTAGTCATTATGAAATCTATTTCGTTTTTTGTTTTCCCGTCTGGTGATATCCAGGTCCACATCTTACATTCTTTCTTCTTGAACTTTGTGTTTAATACTTTCAAGCCATTCTCCTGTGCAAAGTTTACAAACTTCTCACCGTTTCTGCTTCTGGTCTTTTTTGCATATACAAATGGTCCCAGGACTGTGTCTTCTTCTGGTTGTCGTTCTCCAATTTGGCCATTGAAGTCTCCTATTACAACAAGGTTTTTGTGAGATTGATTTATTTAGCTCTAGGTAGAATGAGTCTATTGATTCTGAATCGGATTGTTCCGTAGGCGAGTATACTTCTATGATGGAACATGAATCTTTGTACCCCGGTATCTTGAGATTCATCACTGCTATGCGCTCTGATACTCCTATAAAGATCTCCACATAATTTGTGAGGTATTTTTTGATGATAAATCCAACCCCATGATGACCTGGAGTCGTTCCTATATGGTATAGAAGGAAGTCTGGATGGGAAATAATTCTTTCGCCCATTCGCCTTACTTCACTCAGGCCGATGATGTCCCATTTGATCTGTTTTAGCGCATATGTTAATTCTGTAAGGTTTACATCGTTTTTCAGTGTAAGTACATTGAGGGCTGCAACCATCCTTTGGGTACGGTACCCTAAAAATACCTATCCATAGATTGGACTCGAACCCGGAACCTTGGGCGTAGTAGGCCACGGCGTTTACCATTAGGCTATTCAGACGGGCAGTAGTTGCGGCGAAATTACGAAACACATTGCAAACACGTCAACGTCATCATTGACATTAGTAGTATGATTTTGATTTTATAGTATGAGGTTATATAAATTATATATATAGATAGTTTTATGAGGATAGATTTAGGAGACAAAGTGCATTAGTTGCCGAATCATTATTTTTACTCTAACTAACCTGAAATTGCCCTTGAACATAATTATGTAGTTGATTTGACTGCTACCTACTCTTACTACCTACCAAGTTTTAGTATTCCGTACCTCAAAATGTAAAAAAGGAACCCTTATAAGATCAGTCTCTTGTCCGTCTGTCAGTATGTCCGTCTGTCCGGGTGTCACCACTGATTTTCTCAGGAACACCCGTTCCTGAGAAAATCAGTGGTGACACCCGGAGCTACCCGGGAGCTAGCAAGTTGACATTTATGCCAGATACTGATCTCAAGTAACACAGAGGTGCTGTATATTAGCTGAATCACTGTCCACAATAGAATCCTAAGCTGTACAAGCCTTCTGAATAAGAGCATTAGAGGCGCTGTTTCAGCTGATATAACTCTGATTTGGGCACAAATTAAACAGCTGTTAGCTGAATAACTGTAACTTTTTACATTATATCAGCATTATTTGAGCATTATTGAAGGTAACAGTCACTCCAATAGCTGAACATTGACTGATTATTAGAGTATGTGTAACCTTTTATATAGCACAATGGCCGATTAATAGAGTTCTTGTTACCAATTTTTCAGCAAAAGGTACCCACCAGAATATTATAAACGCTTCTATGGAATTGAAAAATCACAAGTGGCAAAATTGTGAATAATTTTCATCCTTCTTCTTATTATTTTGATATGTTGTTTGTTCAATATTTGTCTATTTCACCACAAAATGTTTAACATTTTTCGGTTATAAAAACCTCGCTTTTTCCTCCATGTAGTGAAATACGAATGGGAAAGAGAGTTTATTGTTAAATACTATATGAATATAGGCGAGAGTTTTTACGCGCTCTCAAAATATCACTGTTGTCTTGAAAATTATAGTATAAAATAAGTTTATGATATATTATGAAAAAAGAAATCTTTTTATTTTTCATTTGTAATTTGACAATAAGCTGTTTACGTATAAAATCATTAGATTTTCTATTCAAATCCAGTTGTTATTTTCATTAACTAAACATAAAAACGAAAGAAATATTGTAGGTAATCATCAGTGAACCACTAAAGTCTCCGCAGGAATTTTAGGGATCCATGGATTTATTTATCAGAATGATACGTCTGTCGTGTCTATCTTTTTATGTTATTTGGTTACCTACATCATCCCAAGAAACACTCCTCGGATTTTCGTAATATTTTTTTTCAAACTGGGACGCTGATAAGTCTACAAGATCTTATTTAATTGCATTAGTAGATTAATTGCCCACGCTAGTACAAGTATTCAGCTCTAACCGGGAACATGCCCACGCTAGTACAAGTATTCAGCTCTAACCGGGATCATGGGTTACGTGTGAGCTAATTTATAGCAGTTTGCTGTAATTTAGCATCATACAAATTCACCCATAGTGATCATGTGGGCTATATAAGTGATATTATAAGATTGCGTGTAACAAGCTGATTAACACTATTAAAGTTAAATTATGTGCAGCAAGACGCATTATATCATTGTTAATTGTAGTCACAGAATAACTGAATGCATTATACTCACATGTTGTTTCTTAAAATGCAAACGGTCTAAGGGTACACCTGTGGCCTTCAATCCAGAATATAGCTGAGTTAAAGTCCATATAAGTGCTTAATTGCAGCGTCCATTACTAAAACTGAACTGCATACATGTATTAATGCTTGCAGCATTACAATGTTGTCGCTGTGACGCATAAAAGCATTATTATACAGGCAAAAGCGTAATTTTCAGCTATTGCAGTTCGAGTGTTCTGTAATAAGTCTTCATAAATGCTAAAGTTACCGATGTTACCCTTTGTGACATCCTATAAAGACATGTCTATAGTCCCTATTAGGTGTATGAAAATTAAGGCCCTGAGTCAACACGATAAAAATATACGGGCAAAATTGAGATTTTCAAAACATAAAATCCTCACACGGCAGGAGGATATACTACGACTTTTACGTGCGCCGCGTGCGCGCCATCTATGTGACCACACTGAAGTTGGTTTAATGTAGTTATTGACATCGATTCAACAAGTAAGCGTGCTAGATAGCCATTTTACAATAATTGTTCATGTTATTGATACAAAATTATCATGCGCTAACCAACATCAGGATATTTAGGCAGCACTGTATGGCTATAGAGGGGAGTTGCAGGTTGAGGGGAAATAGGTATACTAAAAATATAAAATCAGGTGCTTAAAAGGCAGTCTTTCAAAATAAAGGATATTCACATAGATACGTAGTATTATTTGATGTCCTTTATTTAATTTCTTTCTTATTTGTTAAATTTTTATAAAATACAAAAAAAAAAAAAAAAATGTAGTCCACCGGTATCGGGCACAAAAAAAACAAAACATTGTTATATATTATTCTTATGGTATTAATGAATATACTAACCCAATTTAGATTAATACATTTAGTTACTGGAATAACTGATATAGTTTTGAATATTACAAAAGAGAACCAATATGTTACTCGGATCATGTTTGAAACAAACAGAACAACAATTTATTGATGTATTGATTACGGTAATTGTAATAACCCAGTGACATTTTATTCACATTACTAAGGGCTATGTTCGGCTTAAAAAAAACGGATAGTTGGAAACTGTATTTTATTAAATATAATATTTTAAATCTGCCTTCCTTGTTTATTTTTGAAGTGGCTAATTTCGTACAAACCAATCCCAAACTATTTAATAAACTATCAATGTTTCAATCCGCAATCGACGGGATAACAATAAATTATGGGGAGTAAGATCAACCACGGCACTCATGCGTAAAAGTATTTTCTCTTAAGCACCAGATATTTATAATAAAATCCCTAAAGCTATTAGACCAACAACTCAATTTAAAAAACATCTAACAAAATACAAATGTTATTATAGCTTTACAGAATTTTTTAATGATCGTACTTAGTGCCTATCATTACGACATTTCCTCAATCTCAAAACTGTACCTTTTTACCTGACTGCCGAAGGAGGGTAATGTGTTTATCAGTCTATGTATGTATGTTTGTTCCTATGTGGCGTTCTAGAGACCAAACGCGTTAGCCGATTTTGAACATTCTTACGTCAATCGATTCGTCTTAAACCTGCGATTGTCACTGGTTACATAAAAATTTGAAAATATAAAAATGGTGGATTTTCTGCGCCTTAATGTGGGGAACCAAATTTTTTTCTACCAAACCCATCGTGTGGTATCAAAATAAAGGGTTTTCAGAGGTGATTTCAAAATGTACCTAATTCTAAAAGAAAAACTAACAAGTTATAAATAAAAAAGTTAATTAAAAGAAACAAAAAACCCGACTGCTTAAAAATCTAACTAAAAAGACGTAAACAAGAAGAAAATCATGCTGTGCAGTCGGAGTTCATGTTCATGTTCGCGAGCTGGCTGACCAAAACCAGATATATCCTCCGACTGCACAGCAAGATTTTCTTCTTGTTTACGTCTTTTTACACAAACCATCACCCAGACGGCTTCCATCCCTGTCCCACATTCACACATACACTATAACTTAAAGTTTCTCCTCACCCTTTCACTTACTTTTATGACTCTTGGCTGAATGATCTGACTTCAATTTACATTTTAATGCTGATTTTAATGTTGACAACTCTATTGTTATTTTTTTTTGTATTTGACTTTGATTGATTGAAGTGAAGTTTAATTCTGATTTTAATTATAACTGTGATTTGTGTAATAATATGATTTTAATTTTATTGTCTATTGTTTTTTTTTTTCCTTTTGTCTCATACCTATTCTTTATTTTATAATTACTTAATGTAATTATTGAATTTGATTATTGTCATTAATTCTGATTATTTGATTTATAATACTGTAGGATTGATAACACTGTGCTGTGTCATACAGAACATCCAATATCCCTACTCTAAATTTTGTTTAATTGGGCCACCAAGATACAGGCTATGCCTAGTTTGGGGACCATGGCCAATTCCATTGTGTTGTGTTGTTTATTTATGTTTTTTTTTCCATTGTGTAAATTATGTATCTGAGGTAACATGTGTGTGTGGCAATAAATTTAATTTAATTTAATTTTAGTTCGTTTTTTAAGCGAACAAGAAGAAAATCTTGCTGTGCAGTCGGAGGATACATGTTCGCGAGCTGGCTGACCAAAACCAGATGCATCCTCCGACTGCACAGCATGATTTTCTTCTTGTTTACGTCTTTATAATTCGCTTTTTAAGCAGTCGGTTTTTTTTTATTTTTTTTTTATTTTAAATTTTTTCTATTACTTGTTTATAAACGACTGCATGTCAGCAGATGTTTGTGTGATTGTTTTTTTTTTGTTAATTTATATAAATTCAAACGGTTTATATGACCAAATTTGTTGCATACTCATGTTTTACAAAAATAAATATCATATCTTATATTACCTAAAAGGATCCAAAATTAAGATTATGGTTGACATTTAAGAATATTATAATTATGATTGACTGTCTTTTTCGATATAGATGTTTAATTATAATTAGAAACCAGTAGAGAACCGTGTTCATAATCAAATTGACAATTACAACTGAGTCTATACTGGTAACCTCAGCTCCCAATCCAGTATGTATTTATAATATTCATAAGATTTGATTCGGTTTATTTACCGGCGTTATATCACCGTGCTGTGTGTGGGATGTGATCGTTTGTGGTGCTGAGGTCCTCTGGGGGCTGCGGATTAACGTAGCCCTCGTCGGTCTTGGAGGCTGTGTGAGCTATGTGCAGATACAGTGGCACTGGTGTATCGTGACTTTTTGTTAATGGAATGAGATGGATAATTATATAGAAGCGTCCAAGTATCGGTCATTAAGAAAGACGACAGATTTGGTCATCAGCGGACATGCCGTACGGTGCGATCTTTTTATAAAATTTAAAAATTATAATTTGTAACCGACATAATCTGTATTAAAATCCAGTAAAATCCAAGCCAGGCAGATTTTTTTTTTTATTCATATCCTCAACACTTGGACATAACATTGCCATAACATCGCAGCTGTATTCATTTAATGGTGCTGAAAGACATATTAGTACAACCAATTTCGATTCTGTTGTCTTTATATTTAGGGGGCGAGCCTACTAATCCAGGCACAAATCCAAAGTCCAAGCTGCTACTGAAAAATTTCAGTTGGGAAAACCTATAATATTGCCCAACCCGGGAATCGAACAAAAGCTCTCATATTCAGCAAAACCTGCGACGAGTAGACCAACGGGGCAATCAACTAGTCTTAGTGAACAATAAAGACTACCAAGTGTAAAGGGAAATATTCTATAGAGCTCCAGCTAAAATATCTACGAATGAGATATTTTACCAGAATCAAATAATGGGGCTAAAGTTTTATTGCTCACCAGTTGTCGCCACTGTTGACTAAGGTCCAGAAATATAGCTGTTAAATAATGTTATAACGCGCATGGAAGCAAAGATTGTATTACAATTCAATTCTAATGCCGTAAAAGTACCACTAACTATAAAATCGAGCAGATAAGCCCCTTTTTTTAAGAAAAAAAGGATTACAGCAACATTCCAAATATAAAACTTGATTTAAGCATCGGTTGGTAAATCCCGTAATATTTGGAAAATATTCACAACAATAAAAAAAATGTCTACACCAGTGCCTCTAGCGGAAAATTCAAACGCGGTAGAACTCAATGATAAAATAGTATCACGATCCAACAATAACGACTTTTCTTTTTTGACTTACTCAGCTTCTGGCCCTGGCCCCAACCTATCTGCTATACCCCAAAGTTTAAGTGGTACCCATACTGACACAGTAAATTTTGCAATATTTTATTTATGCATAGGACATTAGGGACCATGTGACGAGTTGGAATTATTAATCAAATGAGCGATTAACTACGCACCATTTAATGTTATTCATTGCTTTAAAATTCTGTGATGTCCTGACTCCGTATATATTAAATTGCTTGCACCTACAAATATGTATGTTTGCACATTAAAAAGATTTTAATTACTTAACATATTTACGGTTTACTGCTCGCTCTGTAAGTACTTCGATTAGGTGGCCTCTTTGATCTTCAATCGGTTCAGAATTATTGAAGAAATCAACTCCGTAGAAAACTGTTTCGTGCCATGTCTGGAAATTTAATAAAGGATAAATTTCTTGTTCTCCATCTCTTTCTATTTCCTACGTGCATCTTCTCTTACTTCCTATAAACATTTTAATCTGTTATTAGTCTGTTTGTTTGAATGTTTGTTAAACAATCCTACAGTAGAACGGATTTGGACACTGGTAAACTATATTTTGGATTAAGACATAGGATACATTTTATTCTACTAGTAATATTATCATTGTTTGTATGCTGGACGATTGTTACACAGCACAGCGGATGTGAGGTTCAAGAGAAATTACATTACAATGACATTCTATCAAGAATAGTGTGGCGATATCGATCAGCAAAAAATCAAAAAATATGGAAACCTGCGCTATCAAAATTTCACATAATCAATACCTTAGGGCTCGTTCATACAGAACTTCCGTATTTCCAGGACCGTTTTAACAGACCCGTCGCTTCTAGAGGTGAGAGAGAGAGAGATGTTTACACACAACATTTACAGTACCGTTTTAATGGATCTTTCGCTACTGAGGGTAATATCATGTCATAAAACGATGTGACCTGATCTGATAAAACGGATCAGTATTTAAAAAAAGCCTATACGATAAAGCGGACAGGCAACTATTATGTCGACTATTTTGTCAGGTCGGTATTTTCTACTGGTTTTGGAATACTGTCATATATGTGAACTCGCTCATACAATTACATACGTCAGCGCCGAATAAAAACGTATACGATAATGCGGAACTGTAAAACGGACCCCTGTGTGAACGAGCAATTACATTTTGGCATTTTGACGATCACCATTGCTGACATAGAAATGCACTTGTTTAGAGCCTCTAGATAAAAATTTGGACAACGGTGGTTATGGCACGAGTAATGGCCTACATTTTCGATTTTCAAAGGTGCCTATTAGAATAAACATCCTCCTACAGGAAATTATATTCATACAATTTATATTATCTAAAGCAAAACAACTAAGTTAATCAAACTGCCCACTTTTCAAACGATTCCATTATTATGAAGTGTCAATTACACGCTCCAGTAATTATTAGAGATAAACACTATTCTAAAGTGGGCATTTTTATGTCTAATGCTTCAGTAAATAAGCTTTTCGTAAAAATGTAACTGTCCAGTTCCTATATTAAGGTATGTTGTCAGACACATAACATACAGTGCCATCTAGTGGAACTTATCCAAAGCACTACGATGAGTGGCTTCATGTACTGGAAGTCAGCAGCTACAAACGATTTCTGTAGACAAATGATGCCATCTAAAATCTACATGTGGAACGATCTGCGCAAGAGCAAGCCTGCGAGTTATCTGCATTACAACTACAGACGACTACGTGTAGATATTGCACACATATGTGAAAATCTTTATAAGCAGAGCTGTCTTCAACCAAATCGTCATTCGCTAGAGGTTCTGAGCTCGGTAGCCACGCAGCCAGCTCTGATCCTTAGTATGGCTAGTTCCTGCTTCGATAGCCTAGCAGTCTTCAGGAACTAGCCAGTTAGGGGAGGTCTGAAGGGTGATAGCCACGCAGTCCCTTTCATCCCTCCACTTAGGGTTGTTACGTGATATATTGTATTGATTATTGTAAAATGTAATAAGTGACCAATAAATCATCATGAAGTAAAGATGTTTGTTATTATAAAACACCGTTCCATTAAAACAAGAAAGTGAACCTTAAGTACATGTAGTAACTGTTATTCTTCGTCGACGATCCGAGATAATCACAACGTCCATCTAGAAATACAATTCAAGAGAGAACATTATATTACCAAGCTCAAACAAAAGAGGTCTTCTTTTCTTCCCTTCAACAATGAATCTGCTGTTTTAAATAGGTACAATGTTTAAGGCTCATACACACTTCAGTCACGTCGCCATCATGTTGCTGATCAGTCACGGGTCACGGGTGTAATGCGCTGGTCAAGTAACTCATTTGTGGGGCCGGTGTCCTAAAATTTCTACTAAACAAGTTTTTTTGAAAGAGGTCTCTGTAAAAAAATATAGTTTATATTAGGTTATAATATAGCAATACCAGAAAAGCTGCTATTATTAAGCAGCTTCTCATTGTGTCAGACAAGTCTGCCGCAAGGTGGATGAGCTGTGGGCTAAAAGGACCACTAATCGTGTCGCATTAAAATTAAATCATCACCATCATTTCAGCCGAAGGACTTCCACTGCTGGTCATATGCCTTCCCCAAGTGTCGCCAGCTCGAACGGTCCTGTGTGTCTCGCATGCAGTTTTTCTACTGGACATATGACTCGCCCATGTATCGCCACTTCGATCGGTTTTGTGCGACTCGCATCCAGCGAATTCGCGAATACATCGAATGAACTCTGATTCCCGCCAAGAAACTGTTACGCAGTTTGGTGGGTATAATTAAATGTGTAAAAGTGTTTAATCCTAAACAAAGGTTATTTTTTTTTTTTTACTTTTATGCAATGGCAGAGGACAGGCATGTGTGGAAAAGAGAGGTAGCACTTTGCTCAGCAGTAGAACATAACGGGTTAATTATATAAGATTTTATGTTTATTGACGTGACTGACTGGCAACGCAAAGGTGCCGAGACTGTTGTGTGTGTATGCACCTTTAAATAGTATACGTTACCTCTACGCGGTTATACGTGAAATAATCCACACTAGAGCCTGAGAAACCGTAGAACATATCAAAGCCCCTATTAGCGGGCAAATAATGTTCCCTGGATTTACCGAGATCCCATTTACCTATCAAATGTGTGGCGGAGCCCAATTCTTGTAAATACTCGGGCAGTAGGCGCTCTGTGGGAGGAAGACCGTGGTCCTCCGCAGATGTGATCGAGACTCCTTGGGTTCCTTGTGTTTGTGAATTTATAATTAGTTTACGTTATTTGATGAGATTAGTTAATGGTGACATGTAGAACAATACCACAAAATATGCGGCGCGCCGCCGCTTACATACTTTGTGAGAATACCAACTAATTGGCTAAGCTTTAGTACAATAGCAAAAGCGATTTTCACATGTTTTAGAATATATATTTTAGGAAATCATTATAATATTTCTTTTGAAGTCTTTCTTTCTTGGAAATCGTACCAAAATGCTTCATTATAATTATAGGCATCTTTAGAAATCAAAAACCACAAACAAAATATTTTGTTGGTTTAAAGTCACCTAAAAAGCCTACCCTTTTATCCATCTTTTGATTTAATTTAATATAAACTGAGTTCTACATAAGAGGCTTTACATTTCGATACTACAAAGAAATAAATCATGAATGAAGGCTAAAGAGTCATACGTTAATTACATTACAAATCCTCATACGATATTTATTAAACAAAATAATTAATTTTCGTTGTGAATTTATTTCGGGCCAAGTAGATGAAAATAATTGGGTTGTCATAATAAGTAGGTGCTTCATATATTTATATTTATGTGTGTGTGCCAATTTACTTTATATAACATATCAGCTTCACAACTCTATACATTATATATTTATTCTAGTTTCAAATAAAAACTGAAGAACATTTGAACTTTTCGTCGCACTAATCTGATGCCGCCAATTAATATGTTAAATTACTTTTAGCCGACTGAAACTAAGCTAGAAAATATAGGTAGGAAATACGACTAGATGACTGAGAAATCCTGAAATTCCCTCAGGAATTGCAGCCGTTCTAGTTTCTATCTAAATCATAAATAAAGAAGTAAATACAAAAAAAAAAATAACATTTTCTTAAACAACTGAATAATTTAGCTCTAAATTGCAGGTTGCTAAATCCAAACAGGTAGACTTACTCCATATCAAAAAGCCAAATAAACAGTCTCCTTTAAAATATTACACGTATAAATTCACTCGGGCTTCGTACAAGAAAGCGCTTTCTTCGCTGCAAACGTACCCGTGCTTATAAGATATTTTCCGGTGAAAAGCGCGCTTCTCGCAGGCGTACCGCAAGTCTGGGTATAGTACTTCGGGATTATGATGCCCTGGTATGCCAGCATGTCGATGTTATGTGTCAATTTTTGATGTGAGCCGTGGAAACTTATGTCGTCCCAGCCCTGTGAAGGTGGTATGATGATTAAGTCGAAAACATAGGCCCAGTTTTTAGATCCGTAGTCAACTCAACTAATGGTTAAAATAGTAACCAAGTGGTCAAATAATTAACTGTCACGGGGTCTAATCGATAACAAAGCAAATTTGGTTCAAATAAATGTCACTTGATGGTGCGATATACATCGAATTGTTATTGAATTGGGTGTAAAATTTACACTTTCTAGTATTGATTATAAAAATTGTATATTCTTTTTTAATCAACTCCCCTACGCACACAATTATGGAATATTGGGCAACTAACATTTCAAAGATGATTTGAACGGATCATTTAAAATTGATTCCAATTGATGACGCGTATTTAAATTTCTGAGTCATGCCACTCGATTTTTAAATTTATATTGTAACACTTTTTTGGTACAATGAAACTGTAAAAACATGCAAAAAATGCTATGAAACGAATCGTCACTGTATTTAAAGAAAAAAATTGTCACGAACCGAGAAAACTCTTTTACTTACAAGTCGCTGCTAACACCATCTATAGCCGTGGAACGGAACCGAACTCGATCGAATTACTTATATAAAATAATCATCTTAAACAGACGAAAAACGCTAGATGCGTCGGCACGGTTTCTTTGTATGGGATGAGGCATCTGTATGCCAGTTTTGCTTAGGCTAACAATTGATGGAAAAACGTACCGAAATTTGAATCCTTTGGTTACTATTTTTAACCATTAGTTGAGTTAACTACGGACCAAAAAACAGTGCCTTAGTAAGCGAAATAAATAGGTAGGAGTTTTAAGGTGAATCGTTACTGGGGTCTTTGATTAGTGATCATCATCATCATTCATCATTTCAGCCGAAAGACGTCCACTGCTGGACATAGGCCTCCCCCAGGCGTCGCCACATAGACCGATCCCGTGCGTCTCGCATCCAGCGCCTTCCCGCAACCTTAACCAGGTCATCAGTCCACCTAGTGGGAGGCCTTCCAAAGTATGGTCTTCTGGTTCGCGGTCGTCATTCCAGAACTTTTCGGAACTTTTTTAAGTGAAAAATAACTTTAGTTTTGGAAGTCGGTGTCTTTGGTAGGTACCAATTTTTTGCGTTATGGACACCGACTTTAAAAACTTTATTTTTAATGTTTTCATTTCGGTGTGGTGTTCTGGAGTGCTACTAAAGAAGTAAAGACAGTTTTGTATGAAGTCGATATTCCTTTGATTAGTGATATGGTTAAGAAAATAACAGACATTTACGTAACTTCTTCTGGTTGTAAGTATTGTCGATAAATATGAGGTCTATTTTAAAGTTGAACGAATTGTTGTCAAGTAAAAGACCAAGCAGAGACTTGATATAATAGGACTTTTTGATGACGACGGCGTGCGTTCATACAGCTATAAAGATTAACCACATTGATCTACGAAGAAGAGACCAATTTATGACGCTTGTGTTACCTATGAATCACTTAGGTAAGTAACATACACTAATCGAAATATACGACAATGAAATATCACATTATCAGCAACAATAAACAGTATATTCGGCTTCAAATAAAATTCCAAATTTAATTGAAACCACAAGTGACATGAAAATACTAAAACAAAGCAAAACTTTGAGTACATGGATGCCTATTGTAAAGCAGACCGAATATAATTTTACAAATAACTTGCTGTAATATTATACAGTTTCATGTTTTAACATCTGCGTACCCCTTTAGAGCGCACTAGTGTGATTTTATGTTATGAAATGGTATAAACAATCAGACATGCGAATGCAGCAATACCGAGAGATTTGCCGTTATTTATTTAAGGGTTCTGTTGTATATCTCCGAAGTTCATCATCAGATCTTCACCAAATTAAAATGGAACCAATTTCGGAAGATCTTTAAAACAAAAACGAATTTTCAAAATCGGTTCATAATTGACGGAGATATCGGGGAAAATACACAAAAAAAAACAAACAAGGTTGAACATAGAACCTCCTCCTTTTTGGTAAGTCGGTTAAAAAATACTATCCATAGCGGGGTCTTGACCTTGGGCATACTAGGCCACTGCGTTTACCATTAAGCTATTGAGACGGGCAGTAGTGGCGGCAAAATTACGAACCTCATTGAACACACGACAAAGTCGTCATTGGCATTAGTAGTATGTTTAGAGACATACAACTTCATAAAACTTATTTTTTTTGTCTCTTGCTCGGTCCCAAATTATTATTTTTACTCTAGCCACAGCTGAAATAGCCCTTGAAGGTATGTCACCTGCCTACCCTACTTGACTTGCTGTCTACCCTACCTACCCTACCTACCTACCACTTTTTTATAGTGTCTTTTAAGCGGAGAATCTTAAAACCGCCATTCTGAAAATGACGTCAAATTCACAACGCTATCTATAGAATACGAGTATAGAGTTCAACTGTCCGATTATCTGAATTGCGTGTTGTGATATTTTACTTCTTGAACACTTTAAATTCATCTAACTTTTGATAGAGTGAAGCGATTGCGATGAAACAAAATCTAAGTAATACTTCAATGTAATTTTTATATATAAAAGTTATCTACATTGGTTTCCTACATTTTACGTGATGCGTGTACAAATAAACAGATAAACAGACAAAAATTACAAAAATGCTGGAAATGGGCACTGTTGGTTATCCTTTAACACCCTGGCTATTTTTTTTTGAAATGTCTTTAATTTACAAAAATGACATTAGTATAGATTTATTATATGTATTGATATTAGAGTATGCTTAGTGGGACAAAAGTATAGATGAAAATGCAGAAACATGGGGCGAACTGAATGAAAAACTCAATGGAAAAATGTAGAACTCCCGAAGGCTACGACAACATTTTTATTATTAAGAATGGACGCATTTTAAAGTTTTTTTTTAATATTAAAGACTACCTCCACTTCAGGCAGTGAGTTGATTTGTACCGTGGCTGGGAGAAAGCGCGACGGGAAAATTTCATTTTCACTAGAATAGATAGTTGCGGATAGACCAGGAACTCACCCGATCTAGACAATATCTCGGCAGATAGCACCGCAAGATTGAAACTATGTGGTTTTTATTAGACGATATTCAATATCGCAGCGCAAAATGTTTTCAGTGAAACTAGTACCTACAGTAATTTATTAACAGGTTCATTGTCCACATAGCATACACAATAGTTAAACAAGCACGTGAAT